>VXAX01004361.1:1618805-1634262 GCA_013399835.1 Leptocoma aspasia
CGGCGAAGGGCAGCGGGGAGCCGCGGCTGGCGGCCGCAGAGCAGCAGCGTGAAGCCGAGCATTCATTGCACGCCCGCCCCCGCCATGGCCGCCGCTAAACGGCAACGCCGGTGCCGGCCATAGACCATCCATCTGTGGTTCTCTGACCAGGACCCCTTTAAGGCGGAAGGATACAATGCGCCGCGACGCTACGTCTCCGCTCCGTGCCTATAAAAGGCGAACGGCGCGGGGTGTAGCTCTTTCGCCGCTCCCTCACGCCCGACACGGTAGGGACGGGACGGGGCCTGGGGCTGGGCCTGATGCCCCCACCGCCCCCTCCCTGGTTCTCGTGCCCTGAAAACGCACTGAAAATAGGCCTGTGTTTGCCTTGTAGATGCCCGAGAAAGTGCAGCACGAGGAGGAGGATGCGGAGACCTTCGCCTTCCAGGCGGAGATCGCCCAGCTTATGTCGCTCATTATCAACACCTTCTATTCCAATAAGGAGATCTTCCTGCGGGAGCTCATCTCCAACGCCTCCGACGTGAGCCCGGGCGGGAGCGGGCTCCTTCCTCTGCCGGGGGGCTCGGGGTCGGGCTGGTGTCCTTCCGGGGGTGCCCGGGTAGAGGCCGGTTCCTGGCTCTCCGGGAAGGCTTGTGCAGGGGAGGGACGGAGGAGGCTGCCGAGTAGGGAGGCCATGTCGAGCATCCCTCTCTCCCCTAGGCCCTGGATAAGATCCGCTATGAGAGCCTGACCGACCCCTCAAAGCTGGACAGTGGGAAAGACCTGAAAATTGACATCATCCCCAGCCCCCGAGACCGCACGCTGACCCTGGTGGACACTGGCATTGGGATGACAAAAGCCGACCTCATCAACAACCTGGGTACTATTGCCAAATCTGGGACTAAAGCCTTCATGGAAGCCCTGCAGGTGGGTTGCCTTTGGCTGCATGGGTTCCCTGGCGCTGGCACTGAATGTACAAATAATAAATAAACAATAAAAAGGCCCTGCTGCCTTGTTTGCCGTGGGAACTGTTGGCCTACCCCAAGTGTGCTTCCCCTATCTTTCCAGCACCAGGGAGGAGCTGAGGGTAGAGCTGGTTGCCTGTTGGCACTTGCATGTTTTTCTCCGTGTACTTGACCCAGTTCTTTGCTGCTGTGAATCAGTCATAGACATCTCCTACCTCCACACTGGTCTTAGCAGTTGCTCTCTGCTTTCACAGGCAGGTGCAGACATCTCCATGATCGGGCAGTTCGGTGTGGGTTTCTATTCTGCCTACCTGGTGGCTGAGAAGGTGGTTGTCATTACCAAGCACAATGATGATGAGCAGTATGCTTGGGAGTCATCAGCTGGGGGCTCGTTCACTGTCCGAACTGACCACGGTGTGTATTGTACAGAAAACCAAGCACGTTTTCCTGCCAGAAGCACCCCTTTTGCTGGTGCTCCCTAGAGCTGTGCTGCACTGTCAGTCACGCTGGTGAATGCTGGGTATCACGTAACGTTTAGGCTCGAGGAGCTGCTCATGCTTGCTCTCTGCCCTGAAATACTGACGTTTCTCTCCCCACGCTGCAGGTGAGCCCATTGGACGTGGCACCAAAGTGATCCTGTACTTGAAGGAGGACCAGACTGAGTACTTGGAGGAGCATCGTGTGAAAGAGGTGGTGAAGAAGCACTCCCAGTTCATTGGCTACCCCATCACGCTCTATGTACGTAAGGGAAGGACTGTGGGGACTGACTGGAAAGCTGGAGGCAGGGGTGGGTGGTGTTAGAAATAAGAGCACAGAAAAGGCCCAGTGTATGATCCCTTCTGGTCCCTTCTGGAGTTCCTGGCTGGTGAGTACTGAGCAGTGGTGCTCTCAGCTTCAGTGGCCAAAGGAGATTAGAGGCTGGGGGCTTACTGGAGGTGAAGGAGGTGGGTATCCAGCCACACTAAAGGGCTTTGATCTCTGAGCTGGAGATCATCTTAAATCAGCCACGGGAAGAGGAGGGTTTCCTGCCACTTGTTTCTTCTCAGACACAGCGTTTGGTTGCATGACGAGGGGCTTTTGAGGACTGGTTCCAAGAGCTTTGATTCCAGATGATGCATTTGTTTGGCCTTGGAGGACACCATTTTTCTCATCTGGAGCAAAAGGATTCTTGGTAATTCAGGGCTAAACCTGACTATTGCTTGTTTCTTTCCCCACAGCTGGAGAAAGAACGTGAGAAAGAGATCAGTGATGATGAAGCAGAGGAGGAGAAAGATGAGAAGGAGGAAGAGTCAGTGTCCAAAGATGAAGAGAAACCTAAAATTGAGGATGTGGGCTCTGATGAGGAGGAGGAGGGAGACAAAGGCAAGAAGAAAAAGACCAAGAAAATCAAGGAGAAATATATTGACCAGGAGGAGCTGAACAAGACCAAACCAATTTGGACCCGCAACCCTGATGACATCACCCAGGAGGAGTATGGCGAGTTCTACAAGAGCCTCACCAATGACTGGGAGGACCACTTGGCTGTCAAGGTGGGTGCTGGGCTACCCTGCCTTCCAGGGAGAGGCAGAGGGCCCCTTTCCAGCCCTTATCCAGAGTGACCATATGGTTGTGCCTCCATGGGACTGAGTACTCTCAGCCCACTTGGTGGTCGAGCAACCTGCACTGTGACTCCCATGCAGGTGGAAGGATTGGCAGTGCCAGTCCATAAGCAAGACAGGAGGATGTGGGGTCTCAGAGAAGCACTGACTTCTCTGTCCAAGCCCACTGTATGTGAGAGAACCTTGGCACATAGGGGATAGTGAGTCTGAGCAGGAGGAAATACAGTCTGCTTGGATGCTAGCGACGATGCTGTGCCCCCTTGCCAGCCCCAGTGCTGAGGAGTGGCAGTTCAGCCTCCCTACTGTGGGAGCTGGGGAAAGGAGAAGTGAAACACCCCAGCAGCTGTTTTTTTGTTTCCTGATTCCACAGCACTTCTCTGTGGAAGGGCAGCTGGAGTTCAGGGCCCTGCTTTTCATCCCGCGCCGTGCCCCTTTTGACCTCTTTGAGAACAAGAAGAAGAAGAACAACATTAAGCTGTATGTGAGGCGGGTCTTCATCATGGACAGCTGTGACGAGCTCATCCCTGAATACCTAAGTAAGAGCCCCCTCCCTCAGCCTCCCAGTGCAGAGCTGGCATCCCCACAGCCTGTGGTATCACTTCCAGTACAAAGGGACTGGATGAGGCACTAGCTGCTGTGGGTGCATAGCAGTCAGTGTTTTAGCTCTTTTCTTTCTGTGTTGAAGCTCAGAATCCTTAACCTGACGCCTGTTTTCATTCCCCCTACGCAGACTTCATCCGGGGTGTTGTGGACTCAGAGGACCTTCCTCTGAACATTTCTCGTGAGATGCTCCAGCAGAGCAAGATCCTCAAAGTGATCCGCAAAAACATTGTGAAGAAATGCTTGGAGCTCTTTTCTGAGCTGGCAGAAGACAAAGAGAACTACAAGAAATTTTACGAGGCTTTTTCTAAGAATCTGAAGGTGAGTTGGGCACCCTACACCTGGAGGAGGGAAGGGCCTGTGGCCCATCTGCCTGAGGAGCAATCTTGTTCCTATGCTGTGTCTCCTCTGCATGGATGTTCGGATAAAGGGAGTGGGTCTTGCAAATGCCTCGGAGTGCCTTTGTGGGCACCTGTCCCCTCTGGCTGCCCTAGGCCAAGCACTCAAATGATCAGGAGCTGGGCAGATGGCTGTGCCTCAGGGGTGGTCAAGTGCATCCAAGTCCTATCCTGGAGACTTCATGCATCTCTTCTGCCTCCAGTTGGGCATCCATGAAGACTCCACCAACCGAAAGCGCCTTTCGGAGCTGCTGCGGTACCACACGTCCCAGTCAGGCGATGAGGTGACTTCGCTTTCTGAGTATGTGTCCCGTATGAAGGAGAACCAGAAAAGTATCTACTACATCACAGGTGAGCCAGGGCTCCTCTGAACCTAGCAAAGTAGAGGCAGGTAACTTGCATACTAACCCTAATTTAAAATACTTCCTGCTGCCTTCATCAGATCATCCCATGAATTACAGCTCATTCCTGGGGGCTGGGGAAAGGCCACCAGGCTTAGAACCGTGGCTGCTGCCAGTTTTATGTTAGGGGTCCCAAATGACTGGTGGTGTTTGTCCTGCTGTAACCAGCTCTTACCTCTTGGTGATGTTTCATTTCTACCCTCCACAAACACAGGGGAGAGTAAGGAGCAGGTTGCTAACTCAGCCTTTGTGGAACGTGTGCGGAAGCGTGGCTTTGAGGTGGTATACATGACAGAGCCCATCGATGAGTATTGCGTGCAGCAGCTCAAGGAGTTTGATGGCAAGACCCTGGTATCAGTCACCAAAGAGGGGCTGGAGCTGCCTGAGGATGAGGAAGAGAAAAAAAAGATGGAGGAGAGCAAGGCCAAGTTTGAGAACCTCTGCAAACTTATGAAGGAAATCCTGGACAAGAAGGTGGAGAAGGTGAGATGGGCAGGGAGCTAAGCCCTGCGCTGGGAGGAGGAGGGCTGGGTCCTCTGTGCTGCAGGTGAGGGCCCCCGCTCAATGCATGCCTCTCATGTCCTGCAGAGGAGCCGGTAAAGGAGACTGGAGGTCCCAGCATGCACCATCTTGCTCTAAGCAGCCAGGCTGCAGGCGAGGGGCACTGACCCAAATACGTGCATTGATGGGAGAGGGTAAGTGTGGGAAACATGCAGTGGGTGCTCTAAGTGGTGGCTGAGCTGCCCATATTAGTCTGTGCAGCAGTCCTGGAGCTGCTTGGAGCATCTCTGCTTGCTTTGGGGTGTCCCCAGGTGAACCGGGGCAAAGACTCGAGCTGTAGTGTGCTGTCGTTGGGCCCAGTCCAGGGCTTATGGAGGCTTTGCTTAGCTAACCCTTGGCTATGTTGGCAGGTCACCGTCTCAAACCGGTTGGTCTCGTCTCCCTGCTGCATCGTCACCAGCACCTATGGCTGGACAGCCAACATGGAGCGCATCATGAAGGCTCAGGCGCTGCGGGACAACTCTACCATGGGCTATATGATGGCCAAGAAGCACCTGGAGATCAACCCTGACCACCCAATTGTAGAAACCCTTCGCCAGAAGGCTGATGCTGACAAGAATGACAAAGCTGTTAAAGATCTGGTGGTTCTACTCTTTGAGACTGCTCTGCTGTCCTCTGGTTTCTCCCTGGAAGATCCCCAGACCCACTCCAACCGCATCTACAGGATGATCAAACTGGGGCTTGGTGAGTATCCGTGCAACTTCTCAAGCCTGCAGCAGGCCTGAAAGCAGGTTATAACTCGTCAGGCTAGTGTCTTGGGGCAGGGGGAGGCCAGTAAGGGAGCCATGCTGCTATGATGTGCTGAAGTGGCTCTGTACATAAGGTGGCCAAGAGAAAGTGTAAACCTGGAACGAGATACTTCAGGAAGGCTCAGGACTCTGAGTGGACTGCCCTGTCCTCCACAACACCAGGAGCCACCACCAGGATGTTCAGATGACAAGCTGAGGCTTTTTATTCCTTAAGAGTAAATGTGGAAAGTCTGTCATGGGTGACATGACCCATCTGGTGAGACAGCTTGTGCTTGCACACAGCCTTTTCCTCCAAATTCACTGTTAAGCGTAAAATGTAAATCAGAAGGTGCTGTGGCTTGGCACAACTAAGTTAGTAACTCTGTGCTGCCTAGTCTCAGTAGGAGTAGGGTCTCCTATTAGTCAGGTTGCAGGTAAGGGGACTGTGTGGTAGTACAATTTTCTGTTCAGAGTATACTGAAACAGCAACCTGCAGTGTTGGAAACTGATGAGCTCTAGAGTTTTGCAGCTGCTTTAGTTGTGACTTGACTGGATTTACTGCATTTTTCTCTAGAGAAATGTTCATGGCTAAACCACATTCTTCTGGCTTAAACTCCAGGTTTTGTGGTGCTGTGTGACAAGTCTTTTGTAGTTAATCTCTACTGGCTAAGGAGTGCACTCTAATGGCATAGGCAGTATCCATATACTAGTGTAGATGTTACTGGGAAGATGCTACTGATTCAGGATTAGTGCTGTAGTTGACAATAACTTGTAACAATGTTGACTTGCATTTATTAGTTTTTAGCCTGGAGGAAAGGAAGACTGAGGGGTGACCTCATTGCACTGTATAGCTTCCTCGCCAGAGCAAGCAGAGATGCCTCCATTGATCTCTTCTCTGGGTGACCAGTGACAGGACCTGAGGGAATGTCATGAAGCTTTGTCAGGAGAGGTTTAGGTTGGATATTAGTTAAATGTTTCTCACCCAGAGAGTGGTTGGCCAAGGAACAGACTCCCCAGGGAAGTGGTCACAGCACCAAGCCTGCCAGCATTGAAGAAGTGTTTGGACAACACTCTGAGGCACACAATGTGATTCTTGGGGCTGTCCTGTGTAGAGCCAGGAGGTGGACTTCAATGATCCTTGTGGGTCCCTTCCAAATCAGAACATTCTATGATTCTGTGAACTACTGGATGCTAATAGCCCCATTCCTCCGGCTGGGGGCAGGAGCCAGTTTTACTCTGAGAGAGGCTGGACATCTGGGATCAGGTGTCATTTGGAGGCCTTATCTCTTCCTTTCCTCCCCTCTCCCAGGCATAGATGAAGATGAGATGACTGCAGAGGAGCCCAGTGCAGTTGTCCCTGAGGAAATCCCCCCTCTGGAGGGAGATGAAGACACATCCCGCATGGAAGAGGTAGACTAAAGGAGGAAGGTTCTCCCTTCACCTGCCAGACCTCTGCTCTATCATGTCTGCTTAGAAGACCATCTGCTCCCACCAGCTGCTACTGACTTCTTGGTGGTGTCTAGTCTTTTGGCTCTGTTAGGTTGAGGTTGTTTTTGGCAGGGGGCAGGAGGGCATGATTCCCTGTTTTGTTAGTAGTGATTCAGGTAGCCTGAGGCCTGTCTGTTCTGTCTGTCTTTCTGCTTGTGTAGGAACAGCTGATGGGGAGTGGAGGTGTGAGGAGGCATCAGGCTTCCCCTCTCTCCCCATCATGGACTGTCCCATGTTACCAGTAGACATCAAACACTGTCTTTATTCCACTGGGGTGGGAGAGCCCTTCCTCCAAACTGCTGCCTCCCTGAAGCCCCAGGATAGCATTAATGTATTTTGGCTGGGTTTTGTTTGATGATTTTTCTGGTTTTTTGTTCTACTGGAATTAAAGAATTGATGATTTACATGGTGGGGTCCCTTGTGTTTCATGCCTGCTCTGCTGAGGAAAATGTCTCAGCCTGTGCCTAAGGGCATTAGACTCTCCTGTGTTGGTCTCCCCTGTGCCCTGACTGCTTTTCTGAGCCCTGCTTTAGGTGACCTTTATCTCTTCCATGCCCTGGCAAGATCAAGTGGGTGGAAGGAACACATGACCTGCAGTACAGGTGGGGTCATCTCCAGTGAGCAGTAGTTCTTCACCTGGAGAGCTGCATGCTCCCCCCAGCCTGGGAGCAAACTTCCAATCTGTGTGGGTCAGCTGGGTGAGCTGTGCCAGGGCCTGAGCCTGGGCTGCTGCTGGCTGGTTTGATTTGAGCACCTCTGGGGCAGGACAGTGGCAGGAGCCATCTGCCTGTTCCATTGCAGGGTGTGGAGTGACAGCTCAGGACTGTAGTCAAGCTGCCTCTCTTCAGCTGTTGGGCCAAAGACCCAACTCCTTTCCTCCCACCTCCAGCCTGCCCTTTCTGGCCTTCTGCAGCCATTGGGTGTTGGGCAGTATCTGGCTTCTTTCCATCTGTGTCCTAGATGACAAGCCTGGGACATCACCTCTGACTGAGCTGCCCCTTGCACTGAGCTCACACTCTGTGAGGTTTGTCACCCCTGGCCACAATGGCCCTTGGGGTTTGTCAGAGAAGAGTGGCACCAGCATTGAATTCTCTTGCTGCCCACATGCCAGCTGCCACAGGCATAAAATAGAATGGGCTTTAGCCAGTATCCCTCTTGAACAGGGAGGCAGAGCCTGCTGGAATCCCTTGCTGCACACCAAACACTGACTGTGCTGCCAGTGTGGCAGCTGTGTGGGTGCAGCCTGCTAGGGCAGTGGTGGAGCTGAGCTAGCAAATTGTTTAAAAGTAGGATTTCTCTCTGGATAGGAAAGTGTTGCCAAATACTGCATCAATAAAAATTAACCTTTTAAGTTAATGTCCTGGGTTTTCTTTTTCCACTAGTGTTTTGTTTAAATCTACATTTAAATTAGAAAGGTTATCCCACTGTATCCCATTCCTAACCTGGCAATGTGGGCTTTTGTTGTTTTGCTTGTTTTTAATCAAAGTAAATTGCATTCCATTTTCAGTCTGTCAGCAGACAGTGGGTGCAGACGTTTGGGCAAATGTGTAGGGCAGGATGAAAAGCTGTGAAGTTGTACAGGCACCTCCAAAAGCTCAGAGGTAGAAAAGGAGCACAGGTAAAACTGCTGGAGAGCCAAGTGCTCTGAAGCCTGGGCTGTGCTCCACACCAGCTCTGGTATCCCTCCAGGCTCAGCTGAGTCAGAGACCACTAGGGACCACTGTCCCTAATCTCCTCCTCTCTTTCTCTTGTAACCCTCAGCTGAGTGTCCCCTTTCCCTAGCTGTGTTAGGTCCCAGTCCTGTCTCTGACCCCAGACTCACCCTTGCCTGCAGTTTTTCACCAGGCCTCTCCCATGTACCAGAAGGATGGACCATCCACACCTCAAGCCTCTCCTGGCTCTGGCTGCTGCAGTACACCCCACAAAGTGCCACAGCACTGGTGGCCCTGGCTGGCAGGTGCTCAGCAGGCCCCTGTATCACCTCTCAGTAGCTACACCCACTGGGAATTCCTTAAGTTGCATGCAGGGACCTAGGAGCCAAACCAGGCATAGGCTAATGGCTCCTTCACCTGCCCACCAGCATAAGCAGCATTCCAACCCTGGCTGTGCTCCCCAGTTGTGTGTGTAAGGATCTCCTGTCAGGCCTTGCAGCTTTGTGTGCAACCCTGGTTGATACCAGCCTTGGCAAAGACAGAGAGAGGCACCTGTATTTGAAAAACAACTTTGCTGTCCCAGAGAGAGTAGGGACACAGGAAGAGTTGGAAATCTCTTCCCTCCTTCCAGGTACGTGGAAAAAAAAGCCCAACCAACCAACCAAAAAAAAAGCCCCACATTTATGCCCATGGCACTATATGCAGCATATTTTTAATTTAATAAAATAAAAAGAGAAAAAAGTTGCCTTGCAAAAGTACCAAAACCTGCTGGTTTGTCAGTCAGGTTGTGTTGACGAGAAAAGGATTGACCAATAAAACCCAGGCTTCTGGGGAAGAACAGCTTTCACTGCTCCATCCCCTGCTGTCTGTGGAGCAGGAACAAGGCACCGCAAGCGGGCTCTGCCCCATGTCCCAGCCCCCCAGGCACAGGCTCTGGCCAGCCCCTGGGAAAACCAGGGCCAGTGCCTCCAGGTGGCAGGAAAAAGAGGGGTTGTTTGTGCTTGTCTGAATGGCAACTGCAAAGCCCAGAAACCATGGCACTGAGGGGACCCCAAGGTGGTGCTGGGGCTTCTGGGCAGTGCAGCCTTTGGCCTGTAACAGCAGCAGATGTAACAAAAAAGCAACCTCGAAGGACTTGGCAAGCCTTGGGAACTGTCCAGCTCGGGTACTGCATAAAAATCAGCCTGGGCTGAGGAGAGCAAAGAAAAGTGTCCTGGAGCAGGGGTAAAGAATCGATAAAACCAAACTGGGAGGTACTGGCTTTCACTGCAGTGCCCTCCCAGAGCAGATCCCAGGCCTGGGGTAGAACAGGCTGGGAGTCCTTCCCTTGGCTGTGCCTGTACTACCCAGAGCTCCTCCTGGAATGGAGGAAGAGCACTCCCCACCCTTCGATGGGCTCAGCTTGGGACTTGCCTCACTCAGAGGGGTTTCAAAAAGAAACCTAGTGTTTTGCTTGCCCTTTCCTCCTGCCAAGCTCTGTAGTACTAACAGAAATGGAGGAGAATTAGCCAGAGGCAAGACAGTGCCAGGGAAGAGTTCCCTTGTTCATCAGTGACTGGGGAAAAGCCACAAGACAGAGGCAGGGCAGGAATACCAGCACCCCCATGTTGGTGTGGCCCCAGGCCTGTGCCTTGGCTCTAAGTCTTTGACCTATTAAGGCAAATGGAAAGGTTTGGAGCTGCACCAGCCCAGAGCATTTCCTGGGCTTGTTCCAGCCCCTTTCCCAGGAAAAACAGGTGGAAAACTGAGTCACTGGTCCTACCTATCCATACCCCACTCTTCTCCTCAGTGGGTTCTGAGAAATCTGGCAAAGACCCTCAAGTGGAGGCAGGACAGCAGGCATGGCTTAAATGCCATGGCCTCAGCTTCCTTAGACCTTTTGTACAGGGGTCTCGCCCGGCGGGAGTTTCTTACTGCGCTTCTTCATGCGGCTGCGGGCGTAGACACGGAGAAAGAGGGCCATGAAGACAACGGCTATGCCCAGCCCACCCACAACAGTGACAGTGTGCCCGTAGATGAGGCAGGAGAGGAGGATGGCAAAGGCCTGTCGGAGCGTCATGATGATGGTGAAGACAGCTGCCCCGAACTGGTTGATGGTGTAGAAGATGAAGAGCTGGCCGCAGGCAGAGCACACGGAGAGCAGCACGGCGTGGGCGGTGAACTCAGAGTGGCGGGCCATGAAGCGCAGCGACTCCAGCAAGGCACCCTGCTCCAAGAGGGAGCCCACGGTGAAAAGGCAGGAGAAGACATTGACACCAAACATCATCTGCACGGGAGACATCTTGTAGGTGAAGAGAGCGTCCTGCCAGTTGGAGGTGAAGCTGTCGAAGATTATGTAGCCAGCCAGGAGCACTATGCCAGAGAAAGTGGTGACAGTGGACACCGTCCTGTTAGGAGCGCTGGAGAGCAGGAACATGCTGACCCCCACGGAGATGAGGGCAGCAGTCAGGTACTCCCAGTACTCGTAACTCTTGCGTGACACCAGTTTGCCCATCATCATCACTGGGATCACTTTGGAGGCCTTGGCCAGCACTTGGGTGGGGAAGCTGATGTATTTGAGTGCCTCATACTGACACCAGCTGCTGAGGATGTTGGAGAGGGAGGCAAAGGAGTATTTGTACATAGGAGCCCCATGGCGTGGCTGCTTGGTCAGGGCGCAGTACAGACCAGCCACTGTGAAGGCCAGGATGCGGTTCATGAACACGAGGAACTGGGAGTCTTTGAACTTCTCTCCAGGGTCTGTCTCAGTGGCACCATACGTTCTTGTCATCACACGCTCCTGGAGGACACCCCATGTGAGGTAGGAAGCCTGCAAAGCAGCAGGAGCACAGGGAGAGTCATGACCCACAACAGCAGCTGCCAGCAACAACAGACCCCAGGGGATCCTTGCTTCTCCCAGTATTGCCTCATCCTCCTCACCCAGGACCCCAGGAGATACTTGCTTCCCTCCGTGTTGTCTCATCCTCTGCATGGCAACGCTTCCCTGAGACACTGGGAGACAGGACCACCCCCCACTCCACCCATCTGAGGGAACCCGCTGTCCCACCTGGTTACAACCAGGAACATCCTGTTCCAAACCACACCTGCTCAGTGTAGAGGGGAAAAAAGCCCACAGGGCAAACATCCTGGTGAGATCGAGCAGTTACGCTTTGAGCTACTTTAAGCCTGTGGAACCAGACTGACCGAATCAGGGAACATTACTAACACGCAGCTGCGGTTTTGGTGCCAGCTCCCTGCAGCAGGTCCTGGCAGTTTTCCCAGTGGCTTCTGCATTGGTTTTCACTTCCAGCTCCCTAGGCCTGGTTTTTACATCCAAATCAATTCTAGTTTCAAAACCAGCAGGCAAAATTGTCCACGAGGGATGATCACTGTCCTGGTTGTCATCTCCACTAGTTTTGGCCCAACAACACCAAGCCCCTCACAGAAGTAATACAGACTTCCTCTAATCAAACATCTCCAAAGAAACTAAGACACAGAGATACAGAAGAATTCAGTGGCCCACAGCAAGTCTGAATAGGCTGGGGGAGTAGACCAGAGAGTGATTCGTTTCCTGGCTGCAGGACACCTGGGTTTTTCTATCTCAGTGCCCACATTGCTATTTCTTGCCCTCACAGATCAAAAAAGTTGCCCTTCCTAATGACGCTCAGGCTGTAGCTGAGACTTGGGGAATCTGAGATTTTAAATTCCTGTTTATCTGTAGCAGAATTATTTTCTCTCCAGTACTCAAATTCAATCCATCAAGGCAGAATTCATCAGCCCCAGTGACCCACGGGAGAGCCTGGGAGAAAAGAGGGCTCAAAATATCTGCTGATCTGACATCAGGGCCAGAACAAAAGCAGCCTTAACAATCTGCTGAATCACAGAATTTTCAGAGGCTCTAGAGGACTGTGATCAGACAGTCCAACACAAATGACAAAAGCTAAATGGACCTCCACAGCTCTTGGAGGCGGACTATCCTGTCCCAGCCTCCAACTCTGCCTTGATCAAGGACAGCACTGCATGCTTGGTCTTCAAAGAACTGACAGTCCCTAACCCACTGGCCACTTCCTCCTTCCAGAATGGGACAGCCACACATGCACAGGACCCCTACCTGTAGACCAGCAGCACAGAGGAGCAGCTTGAAGACCTGTCGGGCTGTGGAGGACTCTGCGGGCTCTGCTCGGGGTGGCAGGGAGCCATCGTCCTGATGTACAGACTTCACCTCAGAGCCAAACACACATGATTTGATGACAGGGAAGCAAATGCCTCGGCCTGAACAGAGTAAGAGAAGATGGAGACACAATTAACCAAAGCCTGGGCACCACATGCTGCACCAGCTTAAGAGGTGAAGCCTCCCTCCTCACTAGCCTCCAGATCTACTGGCACAAGGGCCTCAGAGAAATTTGTTTCAGGATAGCAGAGGGGACAGCACTGGGACACAGCTCTCTGAGTGGCTCAAGGCTGACAATGCAGGTTGAGGAAGGGAAGCTCCTGCTCCTACCTGTCTCCAAGTAGTTCCTTCTCTTGAAGTACTGGATGAGGAGGAAGCCCGGTACCACAATACTCGCATAGCCAGCAGCATTAACAAAGAAACGGAAGAGCCAGAAGTCCCCCCACGAGTCCTGCAGGGCAGGGGCGATCTCTTCACCTGTAGCCATCGTAGGGAGGGAAGGCAGCACGAGGGGAAGGCAAAATCTGCGGAGAGAGAAGGAGGCAGGTGGTGGGCTACTGGTACATGGGCAGCTCCACTCCACGTGCCTGTAAGACCCAGCATCCAGCCTGATCCTCATCACCTGTCATACGGCCACCCAGACCCCACTGCAGCGACAACAGTGATGCTGGCAGCACACAGAGTAGGAAAAGTCCTCTGGAGCTGAAAAGCACAGGCCAGACATCTATGTTTGCTTCTGTTAAAGGTGGTTGCTCTGGAACATGTGGACTTAGAACCTTGGATTCCCAGGATTAGAGAGAACACTGCTGTAACCATCTGGTTTTGACTACACTCTTACTCCAAATGCAAGGAGCACCTCATACCTCACCTTCATAAGTTAAACTTTAGCACAGCTTTTGGGTGGAAAAGGTCACTGAATGGAAGAATTGACTCCTAGAAGCTCATGTTTCAAGCCTGTGGCAATGAGCAACCTTCCTCTGGAAGCAAACAGTTCAGAGCTTTCCCCTCCAGCTACACCAGGTGAGTGGAGGAGAGGCAGGGTTTGGGGCTGCCAGCCTCCCCCACCTCCCCATGGAGCCCTGGAAGTGTGCCAAGGCATTCCTCACAGCACAGAGGAAATTACCAGGGTTCACCCACTTGGCAAAACACAGCCAGAAAGCAAGGCTGGAAAGGAACTTTCTTACCAGCTGTCTGGTTGGGATTTTACCAGGACTATGCAATGAGGAACAGCTGATATTCTTCAGCTACAGCTGTAGGAAGTGATCTAGCCAGCTTTAAAACAGCTTTAATAGTCCTTGCTCCTTCAAGGACTTCTTCCCTTCACTGTCCTCTCTCTCACAGAGGCAAACCTGCAATATTCACGGGCACCAGGTACTCAAGAGAATGAGCAACCAGGCAAGAACTTCCTACACCCAAGGCCACCTGCATCCTCCCCTCATAAAGCAAGCTGCAGCTTCCTGCATCAGAGTAGAAGGTTTCCCTGGTCCCAGTTTCCTCAGTTGAAAAAGCCTCCCAGTTGCCTGGGGGGCCAGGTGAGAGTGCTGTGGGCTGGCTACATGAAGACACACCAGAAAAGCTCCTGTGACTGAAACGGACAGAGATGTTAATTCCTCCTCTCCCTAAAAGAAGCGAGTCAGAGGAATTTAGGCCCTATTTAGGGGTGTACCTGGCCCAAATACTGTATAGCTGTGACCTCTAGTAGCCTCCACATGAAACTCAGAAATTTACAAACTCAAGGACTTTAAAAGCAAGAAAGTCCCCTGCCATTTCATGAGGAAGCACTCCCACCAACCTCTTGTCCCCTTGGGAAAGACCTTAGGGACTTTTCTCATCCTCAGCTACTGTGACTCGGCCCTTGAATTTCAATAACCTGACCAAACCTGAGGCTAAGAGTGTTTCACCCAGAAATCTCCCTTCTGTGACTTAAAAGACATAAAAATTTCCAGCCCATAGAGAGGTGCAAATGGCTAAAGGTGGATTCCTTTGCCTGCTCCTCTGTCTCCCCTCTCGCCTGGAAAAGACAGTCTGACACCTCCACTCAATCTCTCCTGCTGCAGGGGCATCATCACAGGCTGTACAGATGCCGTGGGACGCAAAACTCGGCGCTCACACCTAGGGCTGAAGCTGCCCATGTGCTCCTGGGTTTGACCCTATTAAGTAACCGGGGCTGACCGTGGGGTGCAGAAACGCCGTTCACTTCACAAGTCAGATATAAATGACAGCGTCTGTTGCCACATTTGCAACTTGACAGGGACTGCAAGCTCCGTTCAGCACGACTGCGCCTGCTGCTACCCCGCCAGCTCCCGCAGCGCTGCCATGGGAGGACAATCAGCTCCGCTCTCCCACAGCGACCGTGAAGAGGAGGCTATGGAGGGACAATGGCTCTCTATGCCTGCGCTAGCAATTCCCAGGCCCCGAGAGCTGACTCAGTGCAGCAGGCCCTGCCCTCCCTGCCGAGGCTGGGAAGGAACAGGGACGCCAGTGTTACAGGTAGAAAGCGGGGGGGCTGAGCAGGCAACATACTGAGGCATGAAAGGAGCCTCAGTCTGCGGAGCAGCCCAGGAGCCGAGACAACAGAGCCGGCCGTGCTCCCCTGGGCACTGCAAGGGCAGCTCTCAAAGGCACCGCTTCAGAGCCGGGCTGGCACCCAGCCCCCTGCCTGGGATGCACAATTTGGGTCCCGGGTCGGAGAAAGATCCCTGCCTACAGCCCTGATACTCTTGAGCGCGCCTCCAGCGCCTGGACGGGCTGAGGTCAAATGCAAGCTTGGAGCTGACAAGTCCATACTAACACCTCGAGATCTCGTGTCTGCCCCCTGTCCCTGCACGCAGCCGGGTCGCAGGGGGTGCCTGCCATTGTCCCCCCAGGGCCGACCGCCGCCTCTGCCCAGGGGCGGCGAGCAGAGGCACCGGGCCGCCGCTCCCCGCCCGCCGTGGG
>VXAX01004361.1:1634291-1658886 GCA_013399835.1 Leptocoma aspasia
CGCCCCGGGCGGGGGGCTCCGGGCAGGGGAGAGCCCTCCCCCCGCCGCTCCGGGGCTTCTCTGCCCGAGGCTCCGGTGGCCCGGCGGGAGAGGCAGCGCGCGGCCGGGTGCGGGACGAGCGTGGTGCCGGCGCCGCCTCCCTGCCCGGCGGCCACGTTCGCAGCGAGCGGGTCGGCAGCCTTCGCCCCGCCGCCTTCGCCCGCCCTCGCCGAGCACGGCAGCTGCCGCCCGCGGCTCGGCCCGCCCTCCCCGCCTACCCTGGCCTCGTTACCCACCTGCGGCCCGGCCCCGGCCCGGTCTCGGCCGGCTCCCCTCGGCTCCGCTCCCGGCGGCGGCGGCGGAACCCCGCCCGGCGGGCGCGCTCGGCGCCCCACAGCGCCCCTGCCGCTCCGGAGGGAGCGGGGCGGGGTCACAGGATCACGGAATCAATCAGGTTGGAAGAGACCTGAGATCATCGAGCCCGGCCTATGACCGAACGCCACCATCGCAACTAGACCGTGGCACAGTCAGTCTTTCCTTAAACGCCTCCACGGAAGGTGACTTCACCACCTTCCTTGGCCTGTCTATTCCAATGTCTCATCGCCCTTTCTGTAGAGAAATTCCTCCTACCATCCAACCTAAATCTCCCCTGGCACACCTTGAGGTTGTGTCCTCTTGTCACGTTGCTGGTTGCCTGGGAAAAAGAGGCCGATCCCCACCTGGCTACACCCGCCTTTCAGGGAGGTGTAGAGAGTGACAAGGTCTCCCCTGAGCTTCCTCTTCTCCAGTCTAAACACCCCCAGCTCCCTCAGCAGCTCATCATAGGGCTTTTGCTCCAAACCCTTCCCCAGCTCTGTTGCCCTTCTCTAGATATGCTCCAGCACCCTCTTGAAATGGGGAGCTCAGAACTGGACACAGGACATGATGGGAGGCCTCACAAGTGCAGAGGGATGATGACTTCCCTAGTCCTGATGGACCACTATTCTTGATTCAAGCTAAAAGCCTTCAAAGCTGACCCCTGGCACCATCCCTGCTCCCTGTCTCAAGGTAGCCCCTTCCAAGCTGCCAGCCCTGCACTGGGCACAGCCACAGCTGGTCCCTGGGGCAGGTGCTGCCTGGGGGCTGCAGGTCAGTATGGCACCTACTGCAGCCCTGTCTCTAATCCCCTATCCCAGCCCCAGGCATGGCTGCAGGGCCAGCTGGAGCCAGCACGTGGCCACACAGTAATGTTTTACAAGACATCTTTTTAAAACAAATTGTTTTATTTTAAAATAACAAAACAAACAAAAAAAGTGCAGATCACGTGTTTCTGCCTTTTCCCTTTGCCCCCAGCTGCAGCCCTGGCCACACCATCCCACAGTGCCCTGCAGCATCTGTCATTGCTTCTTTGGGCAGCCTGGAAGTGCCTCGTGTCCCTTGTGAAAGGTGTCCTTGAAAACAGGCCCGTGGGTTTGCAGCAGGGTTGAGGCCCTGCCAGAAGGCAAAGGCAAGAGGCAAAGATTCAAAAGAAACAGAGCAATCCAGCCCAGGACTGCTGAGGAAACCAGGGGGGTCCTTATGCTGCTTTCCTGGCAGCATTTCCTTGCAAGAAGGGAGGAAGAAGACAAGAGCCCACTCTAGAGCATCCTGGTAGATTGCACCATCCAGTATTTGTCCCAAACAATAGCAGCTGCTCCCAGGCAACAAGTGAGGAATTTTCCTGGCTGAGATGGGGTAAGTCAGCTCTGTGCCTCCATTCCCACAGCACCTTTGGCTGATTTCCTAATGCATTGCATGTGCTCCTCTGGCTGGAGAAGTAAGTGGCAGGGAAGGGTGGTGAGCTGAACAGCAGAAGGGATGGGAAGATAATGCTGCCACCTCTTCCACTTTCAGCCTGGGAGGATCTAAAACCCAGGGAAGACCCATACCCTACATTTTTTAACCCCCTTCCAAGCCAGGAGAGGGGGCAGGATCTTCCTGTCCTCCATGAAAGAGGAAACCACAGCACAGTAAAGCAGCAAGGTGTCAGGCACAATGGCAGAAGCAGGGATCCACAACCTGGTCTGCAGCATCTCCTATGCTCTTTCTCCAGCCCTGCAGCCAGATGCTTGGCAAGACAGCATGGGAATAGAGCACCTTGCTGGGATCCCCCAGGCTCGGCCCTGAGCAGTAGAAAGGCTCTGCAAGTGGGGAAGGCCCTGTGCTCCCACTCACCTTCTGCGGTGTGAAGGACCCGAGGGAGCAGGCAGACTGGGGAAACCCCTGTAGCCCTCACGTCCCCAAGCCCCCACGCAGCCTCCTGACAATGCTGTGGGGTGGGTTAGATCACATGAGACCTCTGGTGCCCACAGCAACAACAAGCATTTATTAGAGTGGGTGTTGACTCTCCTCACCCCACACTTATTCTGATGGGGTGCCAGACGATGCTCTGTCCAGCCCACAGTGTGAAAATGTGTCCTCTCCTCCTCCTCCCCTGTGTATGCTGGAAATCCCCACAAGTCAGACCCACAGCAGGGAGGGGAAATTCAGTCCTGCTGCAGTGCACAGATTCTAAAAGAAAAGCCTCTCCTGTGTAGTGCTCATAATGCCACCTTCTTCCATCTGGGAAGGCAGCCTGAGGCAAACAAAACTTTTCCAAAGAAACAAGGGGCAGTGGGATAAGTCTCCCAAAGTGTCTCTGCTCCCACTGAACTGCAGGCAGGCAAGATCCTAGTGGGCAGCAGCACAGAGGAAGGAGGCAGCCCAGTGGGCCAAAGGAGTCCATCCGCTCATTCAGAGCACACAACAGGCTTCCCTGAGATCTTCAGGTCATCGAAGGGCAGCAAGGCAAGGAGCTGCAAAGACCAAGGGTATGCACATGTAAGCATCCAGGGTTGTGCTGGGGCCCAAATCTTCCCCCCACCCAGTCCTCCAGGCCCCCATATCCCCAGGGAAGTGCCAAGAAACCCTATCTGGGCTTTTCCTAGGGCTTGAGGCAAAAGGCAGTTATCCCACACACCACAGAGCCAATGCCTACACATACAGGGAAGGATAGGAACAGCTAGAAACTCCTTCTAGGAGGGTCCCACTCATCATCCAACTCCTGCACCCCCTGACACACCTGCAGAGCCACAGGTTTCCCCCCACAGAGACTCACATCATCGTTGCCATCAGCCAGGTCCTGAGCTGTCTCATTCTCCATGTTCCTCAGCAGGGTGTCAGCCCCAGAGTGTGAGAGGATGGCAGCGATGGCAGCATCCTTGCGGCCCACGGCCAGGTGGAGCGGAGTGCACCCGTTGTACATCTGGGCATCCACGTAGGCCCCATTGCGCAGTAGGAACTGGACTGCCCTACGGTTGTGGCACTCCACAGCCAGGTGCAATGGGGTCTTCCCGCTCGTGCCCTCCTGCAACCCACAGATCACAAGGGTGTGGGTGGGGGGTCCCCTTAGCTGGACCCTGCAGAACCCACCCACACCCCTTTGACTAGGTGCAGAGGGCAGTCCCCACCCTGATTGCTGTCACAGCACCCAACAACCTCTCAAGGACCTTTACTCTGCTCCCTCAAAATTCAGTGCTCCCAAGCCTCACAGCAGTGCCTGCCTCAGGGCAGAAGGGAGTGCCCAAAGGAGAGACCCACCATCCCAGCCTTTACGGAACATCACGCCGTGCCCAGTCTTACCCGAACATCAATGTTGGCACCGCTCTCCAGCAGCAGAGACATCATTGGGATGTTCCCTTTCAAGGTACTGATGTGCAGACAGGCCAAGCCTGTGATAGGAAAGCAGAAGAGAGAGCCACAGTCAGCCCAGACCACCCTGGGGCACACCACTCCTAGCCGCATTCCCATTCAGCTGTGCTCCTGGATCCCTGCATACACATCTCATGGTCTCTGCCCTAATCTGGCCACCAGCTCTGCCACTGCACTGCCCCCAGGTCTCACCTTGCCAGTTCTGGAGCTGCAGGTCCTGGTGGTGCCCACGGGGCCGAGTCGTGCCGTCCGCTGTGTCTGGGCCCTCCAGCAGCTGCTGGGCGCACTGCAGGTGCTGCTGCTCACAGGCCAAGTGCAGCGGGGTGTTGCCATTGCGGTCCTGCAGCCCAGGGTTCACTCCCTTGTGCATCAGTGCCTGGATCACGCTGGGCTGCTCCAGGTACACAGCGAGGTGGAGCGGGGTCTGGAGAGAAATTAGGAAAGGGGAGCATGCCCCATAGGACACCAGGTGTGATGAGCCCCACCAGCCTCCAGGACCTAGCCTGGCAGCACAGGCTGAGTGCTACGCAAGACACCGCCATCCCTGTTGTGACATTACATGTGACTGACACTGGTGGGGTCACATGGCTTGCTGTTCCCCTGCACCTCAGCTCACAGATCACCCACAGAGACAGAGCTCATTCTCCCAAGTTATCTACCCCGCCACATTCAAGCCATGCCTCTTCCATGGCTTGACATTTGCAATGTCCTCGGGCCTTGCAAAGAAACTTTTCATCCCATGGTGCTGGGAGCTGTCACGCTTCTCTCTCAGGGTATCTCCACCTCCCTTCTTCCCCTCCCTGCAAAGAGGCTGCACACATGGGGCCTTCACCACACTCTGGGGGAAGCAGGTGTGGGGTCCTGGGGAAGGGGAAGATGGATTGAGCAGCTATCCAGGGAACAGCCTGTGGCATTTCTCTTCCTCCCATCTTCTGCCTATCACAACAGCATACCTGGAAAAGATCATTTTGGATCTCCAGCACCTCCCTGGGTAGCTGAGCGATGCAGCAGAGTGCTACAGCTGGGACACAGTGGATAATGGCCAGATGAACCAACCTACAGGGGTTAATGGTGACAGGAGAGAAAAAAAAAGAAAAATAAGTCCCAAGTGCTATGCTCAGGAGCAGAGATCCTTCCCTGCTGCATGAAGGAGTAATCTCCCGGCTTCCTCCAGTCTCCTTCCCTCCAGCTTGGAGGTCCCCTATCTTGCCCTCTCCCTGGGGAAGCTCAGCAGAAGGCCAAGGCAGGAACACAGTCTGAGGCTCTGCAGGGCAGTCCTTCACTCTGATCCCCACGGGGAAGAGACTCTCTGTTGCAATGTATTTGCAAGGGCTAGGCCTGAACGTGCACCAGCCAGCCTGCCTGTAAGGTTGTTATCACAGTCTCAGGAATCTCTCAAGGCTACTGAAACATAAATTGTGCTAAACTGGGAGAAAGGAGGCTGAGAAACCAAATACCAAGACCATGGGAACCAGATAAAAGAGGACTGTGAAACACCTGGACTTTAACCAAGCATATACCCTGAAGAAATGCAGGCTGAAATGTGTGAACAAAACAAAGGCACCAATCAAGAAGTGGGTACTTGGTAGTTTGTAGAATCTATAGAAGTGTGTGTATGTAAACAATAATCAGCTTCTGCTTGATCACATTGATCGGTTGTACAGGAGTCCGGTTTGTCCCCGCAATAACCCTCCTGTCCCTCCTAAGCAACACAGGGTCTTCCCTCAGACCTCACAGCATGTGTAGGGTTTCAATCTGGCACTGCCCAAAGCAAGGCCTCCAACTGGTATTGGTCCAAAGAGCCTGGGATGTCTTTCCCAGAGTCCAAGAACTGGGTTTGGTGGTTGTGGAGAGAGGTCTGTGCTCTGGCAGCTGCCTGGGGAATTCCGGTTCCCTACTGCCAGATGCACACTGTACTTCTGCTTTCCCCTCCACAAAGGCAAACAGTCAAAGCTGGGCAGGAGCCCAGGGCTGGTCCAAGATCACCTGCATGGCACAGTCCCTATGCCAGCCGATCTGCCGGTCCACACCGATTTCCTCTTCTCTCCCCCACATCCTTCCCTTTTAACACTGCCATGGCAGGGCTGGCACGCAGCCTGCCAGCACAGAGGGACACCAGAGATGCAGCTGTCAGAGCTTGGTGGCAAGCAGAGAGCTCTGGTCCTCAGGACTGTGGCCCCCACAACCATGGGGTGGCCAGGCATCCCAAAGTCCCCCAGCCCAAGGAGAGGTTTAATTTCCAGATGGCCCCTGCACAGTCAGAAGAGAGCACAACAGATGCAGAGCTGAGAGGGAATTTCCAGCCCCTGCTGCCAAACTCCTGTCTCCCAGGCCCCCTGCACTGAAGGGCCCATCCTCCCACCACAGGGCAGCACCCTCAGGCCAAACCTGGCCACTGTGGTCAGCAGCGAGGAGCAGGCAGCAGCTCCCACTGTGCACAGCAAGGCAGGCATGAGCTCAGCCTCCTGACCCCTCACCACTGCACTACAGGCCCTGGGTAGCCTCTGTCTCTGGAAGGAACCAGCTCCAAACTGAAGGCTGGGCTCTGCCACCCATGCTGCTTTGGTGGAGACGGACAGGGCCAAGAGATGGAGGGTGAGAGCTGTGCCAGCCCTGGCAAGACACCCCACTCTCCAGACACCCCAGCTTTGGGATGCCACCTGCAGTGTGGGGGGTAGAGAGCATCCCTCCCCAGGCAGGAGAACAACACCTGGCTCTAAAGCATTCCAGACAAGAAGTGGGGCTGCCTTTTTGCCAGTTGCACTGGGACGTGAATGTACTGAGAAGCTGAGAGGCTAGTCCCCAAGAATATCTTTTATTGACTTCCTCCCAAGTGCTGCTTGAAGATCAAGCCAGCATCTGGGACCCTAGGCATCTTCAGCTGAAACCTGATTTTGAAGGCAAAACAAGGCCAGTTCCTCTCCACCCTGCTGCAGGGAGAGGATGTGCCCAAGAGGAGAGGCTTTGTCCCTGGGGAAGCCCCAGGTTATGTTGCAGCAGAGAATTCCCCACTGGAAGGGGGAGGCCACCCACATTTGCTTGTCTCTGCAGAGCCATGGGGTGCCCCCTCACTGCCAGCACTCCCAGGGCAGGGGAGGGGGCTGCAAGCAGGAGCCATGCAGCCCCATGGGCAGGGTCTGGCCACCCTCGGTGGACCATGAAGCAGAGGCACAGCCCAGGAACAAGGCAACCAGCTGTAAGAACAGCCCTCCCCTCATCAGGCTTTTACTAACCCTAGCCTAGGTATGATCCAAGCAGGGAGATTCCCTGCTGGGTTTTGCACCAGGCCCCAGTCCCTGTGGTAGCACCTCAGCTGAGGTGTCCTTTGCACTCTCAGGGACAGCCCCTGTTTCTCCAAACCTGCTCCCAGGCACCACGTGCGGGAAAAGGCTGCAGGATTTGCCTTTTTCAGGTACAGCAGAGTTAAGGCTGCTCAAATAAGGGACTTTCCACAGCAATTCAGCTTGAACTTTAAGCCGCTGGTGCTTTCGCTTTCCAGAGCCACGCTGGGCTCCCAGGGGAGAGAACAGTGCTCATGGTTCTGTCCCACAGCAGACAGTCCTCGTGCCCCAGGAATCCCCCGGGCCCCTCTGTCACTACCCACACCACACTGCACTGTCATGTGGGGAGGAGTGGGGCAGTAACCCGGGGGAGATGGAAACCCCCGGGCAGCCCTCTGCCACTGCCAGCACCTCACTTTTCCTGGCTTGGCTGCCTTTGCAGCTCAACAAGGCAGCAGAGCCGCTTGGAGCTGGCATTACATGGAGCTAGTTTGGGCATCCATGCTGCAGAGACAACGGGAGAGACCATCCCCCTGGACAGAGCGCAGGCTTTCACCTTTCAGCTGGGATGTGCCCACTTTAAAGGATTGCTTGCCCCCCTCCCCCTTTCTTCTCCACTCGGATGCAGACTCCTCTTGGGCTTTCATTTCTGCATTCATTCCCGCCTTTCCTCATTACCAGCCCTCAACTTCCTGAAATGGCTGCAAGAACCTGAGCTGCTTGGGGGAATCATCACAAGGCCAGTGGGATGCACTTTTTTCCACCGAGGCCACAAGCACACCTCCCTCTGTGTCACAGCAGCAGCGTGGTCCAGCTGCTGGTGGGCTGCTTCGTGCTGGCACATCGTGTGCTCCATAAAGCTGTTCCAGCTGCCCTCCATGTGCCAGAGCCAGGGCATGGCAATGGAGAGACATCTGCTCGCTGCCAGAACCTCTCCTTGCCCAGCCACGGCAGTGTGCCCTTGCCAGAACAAGCCCTCTGCCCCCCTGCCATACTCAGATCCTTGCCCATCCCAGGCTGCCTGCATATCTCTCCTCTGCTTTCCTCTACTTGCCTATTCTCTCCCTCCCCATGCTCCTGCCTGCAATGCTCCTGGCTGCAGCCACAGGGGTGGGTGTCCAGCAGGAACTGTCAGAAAGGGCAGCAGGGAGTTTTGAAAAGGGCATGGGATGGAGGAGCTGTGAGCAAGGGAAACACAACAGGGTTCATTCTCAGCTTTTCCACTTGCTCACCAGCTCTGTCTTGGCATAAGGGGACTCAACACTCTGAATCACAAAGGCACAGGACATCCCTGGCACAAAGTGATCTACCCATCATCAGAGAGATAACAACCCTGGAGCAGAGCAGTTGGGGCTATCCCTGGGGATATCCCTAGAAATGAACATGCCATGCCCAAAGTGGTCCTAGCTTAGGCACAGGAGAGCATCCATTTCCACTGTGCTGTCCATCTCCAGCTTCTGACAGACGGGCTGTGTCCAATAGGAAAAGTTTCTACGTGAGGACTGGAGGCAGGAGAACAGGGTAAGGGGTAACACCCAGCTCTGACACACAAGCAGAACTGATGAAGTCCCACCAGCTCTCTGGCTATCCTTTTCCATCTCTCTAGAAAAGGAGCTGACCATGCAGGCCCCCCCATCTGTAGAGCAAGACACCTTGCCCACAAAGCAGCCTGTCCCTTCACCATCTCACCCCAGAAGCACCTTAATCAGGGGATCCAACATTCAATTGAATTTGCTTTGAAAATTTTTTCCCTCTCTAGATAAGGTCCCTGTCTGCAGCAGGAACAGCTCATTCCCAGCTCCTTTTTTTTTGGCTGAGTGGAGCAGTAGGAAATCATGCAAACAATTCACACAAGAGAAACTTGTTCAGGGGAGGAAATGGCCCCAGCAGCAATAGAAAAGAGCAAGGGAGGAGGAAAACAGCAGGGGAATTCCACGCTTACCCTGCTCTCCTGTTCCAGCCCTGTAACCTGCACTGCTAACCGCTTCCTCAGCCACCAGCAGGAACCTCTGCCAGCGGGCTTAGCAAGCACAGCTCATCCTGCCCTGCAGCCCTGAACCAGCTCAGCCTGGCTCCCTTCCTTCCTCCCCACATACCAATGCAGTGCTGCTCTGCTCCATAAAGCTGTTCCAGCTGCCCTCTGGCAGCTCCAAGGGAGCAGTGGATCTAGGCTGCCTTATCCCACATTCTGTGTTTTGTCGCCCCTTCCCTGGGAAAGGCACAGCTTGAATTTGAGTGGAGAGGGAGGTTGGGATGGGACTGGAGGGAGGTTGTGGCTAGAGGGATGCAAAGTCCTTTCAGCCACGTTGGGTTCAGCATTCCTGATCTCCAGTCTGGGCAGCAGCTGCTTCCCAGCCTGCTGCTCCTGGGCCAGAGTGGGGGATGGGAACCGACAGGTGAGCAGAGGAGACAGTCTCACCTTTCCTGGGGTGCTCTGCAGAGGGTCTGGTCTGAGAGGAGCTGGGGGCTGACTGGCAGGAGAGGCAGGAGGGCTGTGGGCACCTCGTTTTTCAGTGAGGTGGGGACGAGAAGATACCCTGACCTCACAGCCTCTAGATTCTGCACCCACACATTTGAGAATTTTGCTCCATTTCTGAGCAGATGGTGGGTCTGGGATTGCAGAAGCACTAAACATCAGATGCATGTGGGCTGTTCCCTGCAAAACAAGGGGCCTGTCCTGTACTACTATCTAGGCACAGATGGGCCAAGCCAGAAAACAAGGCAGCCCACCCAAGCAGGGGCCAGTCACCATCAGAGAAGCATGATGAACAATTTCAATAAAAGCAGCAAACATCCCAAAAAGTCCATGGACTGCTGACAGTACATTTGAAACAGAACAAACTCACACCTGACTCCTTGGGAGCCAAATACATCCTACAGTTTCTATACACAAAGAGGCATCTTGAGGTCAGAAGAGCCTCTTACAAGAGGAAAGTGCCTGGACTTTGCCAGAGCCTGTACAACACACCCTAGCAATCATTTACAGCCCCATAGATATTCTCACTCTCTCAGGATTTTCTTTTAATGAGGCATGAGCTATGGGTCTAAGATACCTCAGGGCCCCCCTTCAGCTCTGGATCTGCCCCAGTCAGAGGGGCTTCCCAACTCTGTGACACAGAGAGCATCCCACGCAGCTCATTGAGAGGCACGCAGTAACCACGCTCACAGCTCAGATCCCACAACCTCTTCCTACACAGTCATGTCTGACTCCTCATTTTTCACATTATACTAAAAAAACCCAAACCCAAGCCAATAAAAAATAAATTCTTTTGTGCTTAATTAGCTGAGCTAAACCCTTTCCCAGCAGCAGTCAAGCCTGCCTGCAGAGTGCAAGGACCTGAAGCCCTCCCCACCTTGGCCAATCTGTCACAGCCAGGCTTCTGCATCCCAGGACACGGAAATTTCCAGCCATTCTTTCCCTTCCTCTGTGCTGAAGTTCCCTGTGTTTGTCCCCAGCTCCAAAGCAAACCTAGGCAGGTGGAAAGTTTGAAGAAACTTCCTCCAGGCCAGACTGAAGTCATCCAAACAGGGAAAAAAACCTCTTGCATGCACGGTCTGGAAGGCTGCCAGGACTTACCCACTTTACACCAAGGCTGTATGTGTGTGACCCCTGCAGCAGCCAGCAACTTCTGGGGCATTCCAAAGCAACTTGTGCAGAGCTGCCCAAGCTGCTTGCTTAGAGGGACACCAAGCTCTCCTGTTTACCAAATTCTGGAGCACACACAGAGGAGGAGCTGAGAGTTCAGGGACAGGGACCTGGACACAGGAAAATCTCCCTCCTGGCACACCCATGTTAGGACTCACTTTCTCCAGTGCCCCACAACTGGCAACATGCTAGGGAATAACTTAGGATGGACTTGAATCCTGGCAATCAAGCAAGGTTCCTGAAGACCCTCTGGTAAAACCAAGAGCATCCCCACTTCCCATTAACTATGGCCATCCCACTGCTGGGCAGCTGGCAACAGCCCAGCCCAGCCAAGCAAGGGGGACTCCCAGCCTGACCAGCAATAAGGCGTGCTCTCTGCATCTGACTTCTTTATCCTTCTCCTAAAACTGAGTCTCTCCAGTCCTCTGCTTCTTTTTCCTTCCTTCCCTTTTTTTTTATCTTTGCTGTCACACTCTGAGCTCTCCCCCAGGTCCACAGGGGTTCAGCAACACCCTTGTACAGCAGAGCAAGCCTTGAGAAAGCAGCCAAACTGAAGCAGACAACCTGAATGGGGACAACCTCTATTCCTCTGCTCAGGGAAGATCTCCAGCCCAGGACTACATGACTCAAGAGGGTTATGATTGGCACATGCCAATGAACGGTCAGAAGTGGCTCTTGGCCCCTTGAGGATGAGCCTTCATGCTCATGCTCCCTGTGCAGGCAAGGGAGGCCCCTTCACTACCATCATGTGAAGAGTTCAGAACATCAGCTCCCATGGGGCCCTGATTTTACTCGATTAACTGTTCCCCAAGCCCTTGTTAAGGCATTTCAGCCCACAAGTCACTGGCACGTGATTTCTTATCAGCAGATGGGGCACCACTCGTCGCTGGTGGAAGGAGGAAGTCAGGCTTCCTCTGCTCCCCTCCCTCCCTCCCTGAAACACACACCCAACCAAAACCACACAGTCCCATTTTCCATCTGAAGGAGGCCTAGGTCTTCCTTCTGATTAAGCTGGGGTCCCTCGACCTTCACCCCTGCAGAGGTGCTGCACTGCTTTGCATACAGAGCCCCATGCAGAAGACAGTCACTCTCCTGCAGAGGCGCAGCCCTCAGCCTTTCCATCACCCATGAGGTGCAATGGCACAAAGTGCTGTGTAGCCCAAGGACCAGCATGGGCAAAAAGGAAAACATGTTTTTAAGTTTACGATAGACTATATAGTCCTAGAGAGAGGAAACTCTGCTTAACTTCACACACTGATGAATCAACTCTGCCTCTCCAGAGTTGGCAGAGGCTGACATCAGCCCAAGGAAACAGGGAGGCTTTCTCTTGTGCTGGAACAAAACAGGTGATCCCTTCACACCCCATCTCACCTTGAAGGATCTGGTCCCACACCCATCCTTTTCACAGGATATTGGAATTGTGCATCTGCCAGGTGAGGCTGGGAAGGATGGGGTTTCCTCAGTGAATCCTCACAAAGGTTGAGGTGGTCTGGAGGCTGGGACACAACAATCAATCTGCCTGCAGTCCACTCAGAGGCAGCCAGGCCTACAGCTGGAAAGCCCCTCTCTTCACTTCCACGCAGAGCAGTCCCATCAGGACCCAAGTCAGCAGAAAAGGAGCTTGTTTACATGGAAGAGACAGATATTTGTAGTTTTGGGTCACAAGGAAGAGACGGATGCTTGGAGACCATTTGAGCTTGAGTGCACAGGGTTTGTTCTCTACCTGCCCACATGATAAGCAGGACACAGATCACTGCCCAAAGTGCACCTACCATCTTCTGCTTGCCACCCCACTCCTCACGCTTGACTTCTCCTGCCCTCACAGCTGAACCACTCTCTCTTGCGGACTAATGTGCCTGATTACTGTGGCCCTGACCTCCCTGAGGCAGAGGGGCTGCCAGTGGCACTAAGGAGCCATGAAGAGGATGATATTTGGGCAGATAATTCTTGGAAGACAGCACCCACGGATTTCACTGGCCACCATAGCCCCATCCTTCCTGTTAGCCAATTTCCTTCCTGCCAAAGTGAGACTCCTTCTAACTTTGGGCACAGGGAAAGACAGTTTTAGCCCCATTGCTTCATCCTGCATACTCTGATGCTCCTTTCCTGTGGAGGCAGGCAGGGAGGTATCCAAGGAGGATCCTGCTGACACTCCAACTGCCCAAGCAGTTCACCTCTTCCTCCACCTCCTGTTCTTACCCCACAAGTGCCAGGCTGACAAACACAGGCATACCTTGAGATGGCACAGGTGGGTGAGTCTGAGGGAGCTATGAGTAGTGAAGATTTTTGTCAGATGTAGAGCCAAGACTTTTGCCAGCTCCCTTTATGCAAGCCCAGTGCTCCTCTCAGCTCACTACCAGCCAGGGCATCTGGGGAGACAGGAACTACTTAGCCAAAACCCCTGAACTTTTTGTATTTTCAAAATTACAATTACAGGAAAGTGTAGTTGCCCAAATCTTCTGAAACATAATGATAGTAAGATTTTAATTCTCTGCCTGGAGCTCTTTTGTGGCAGACATTTAAAAAAGGCACACAAGGAAATGCACTGCTGGCAGATGAAAAGAAGAAACGAAGATGGGTTTGTCTGGCCAGATGAAAGGGATGTAGCCTGTGGCCATCTGATCCCTTCTCTCTAGGGACCTTCTGTGACAGGATGAGCAATTGCACCATAGACTTTAGCATTACTATCAGCCCTGACTTGTTTTCACATAAAAAACCAGTGGCAGTTCAATGAGTCGCTGAGTGCTCACAGTGCCCATTTGCATCGACCTGAGTGGTGGATGTTCAGCACTTCTAAATATAAACACCACCTACCTCTGCCGCAGGGTCAGGAGCAGAGACAAGAATAGCGGAGGCACAAATCCACAGCCTCACCACTCTAACCACAAGAATAGTTTTTTTTCCCAGCAGTGGGAGTAGATCCCAGGAAAGCCTGTCTCCTCTGTGGACATGGTGAACCCAGAGCTGTACAACCAGCAGATCTATAGCTCCCTCCCTCCCTCTTTACAGATTTCCTGCTCTGAAATGCACTGTGAGTGAGAGAAAACAGAAGAGCAAAGGCAACCTCTGAGAGCCTCTCCTGCCTACAGTAACCAAGGCACCACTGATTAATGTTTTCCTAGTTAATAAGATGTTTGCATTAGGTCTCTCCAAGCAAGTCTGACAGGCAAAGGGCTTCAACCACCAAACAAGACAGCCTCAAGCACTAAGAGCATCTCCAAGCAGCTGCATCTATGGGGCTCACTAATAAAACAGTAAGTGAAGAGCCCTGGGCACACCATGACGGAAAAACCTGGGGGGAAGCGTTACTTCCACAGCTCTGATTAAAAGACGCTTGGCTCTCTCCATGGGCATCTTGGCTCTAGCATTACAGCTGGGAAAACTGGCAAAGCTCCTCCATTCTGAGGAGCCACAGAATCAGTCTGTAGATAGGACAGGACTAGAAAGCCTGTCTGGGGAGTGTGGGAGGCTGGGTTTAGTCTAACTTTGCTTGCCATGAGACTTCCAGCCAATCCTCACAACAGATCCCACAGTCAGCATTAATGAACTAATTAGCAGATGCACAGATTCCTTCCTAACAGGAAGTAAACACTCAGGCCGTCTCCCAGCTCCAGCTTCAATCCAGATGCGCTCTGCCAGCCAAGGACAGAGCTTTCTTGCTGCTCTCGCTACTGAAGACATTTGCTTGATCATGTCAGCGCCTCTAAGTTTCTCTTCCTCTTGCACCATTACTCAGTATTAAACTCTAGCCTGGTTTTGGGGCAAAGCTTTGCCCTCAGCTGTGAGAACACTTCACTCATGCTCTGTGTGTACACTCATGATGAAAACCTTCCATCGAGGGAATGTGCAACAGGAAAAAATGCTGTGATTAGTTGAAGGTAATTACCAGAAGCCAAACCAAATAACTCTGGTGTGATGCCTCTGCCCTTGAGAGGGCATTACGGATGTGGGAAGCCCCTCTCATTAAGAGAAACACTTGTTTCTGTCACAGAAGCTGAGGAGGGCAGCCCCACATCGGGGTGTGCGTCACAACTGTGCCAAAAGCCACAGCTCTGCAAGCAAGCTGGCAAAGCGAGGTGATTCCCACCTGAGAACAAACAGTTCTTGGGTTGCTCGGTTGAGCAGCATCTGACACAGCCATCGCAAGGTCTTGCCCTGCATGGCCAATCTTGTTTCAGGACTTGCTTACATGCCATCTCACACAGCCTAACCTTCCCCATCGTGGAGGAAACGTTGCATTCTCTGGGGAAGAGACAATTGGGGGGGGGGGCTTGATTTGCTCCCCCCTTTCTTGTAGCTGCTAGCAGCCCCATGGCAAGTGGAATCTGGCTTCCTGAGGTGGGTCCATTCTGTGCCATGTAGCCTGGGGTGCATCTCTCCCTGCTCACTGCGCTGGACCTGGCTCAGATACCTCTCAGGCGGGTGAGGGGGGTCATCCACCCAAACCTGGATGCCAAGCATCCACGCGCACCAAGGCAAGGCGGGAGGCTCTTGGGACAGGGGCCCGAGGAGTCCTTAACAACGCGGCTGAGCGGATACTCCTCGGGAGAGGGCTGGAGAGCACGGCAAACATAGCCTGGCTTATCTCCAGGCTCCGGCTCCCCGCCGCCAGCAAGGGGAGCAGCCCGGGGCTGGGGGGGCAATCGCTCGCAGCTCCCCGGGGGTCACTCACGTGTCTCCGTCCTCCGAAAGGTAGGTGAGGTCCAGCTGCTGCCGGCCGAGCCCCTCGGGCCGGGCCGGCGGCTCCTCGGGGCGGCCCCCCGGAGCCCCCGGCAGCGCGGGCAGAGCCTCGGGCAGGGCGCCGGAGCCGTAGCTGGAATCCAGCCGCTCCTCGGCGGCGGCGGCCTCGGCGAGNGCCCCGCTGCCGGGGGGCTCATGGCCGGAAAGCCGCCGAGCGGCGGCCGGCGCAGAGTCTAAGGCGCCACGGCTCCGCCTCCGCCACCTCCTCCTCCGGCCCCTGGCCTCACTGACTCAGCCGCGCCCGGCCCGCCTGCCCGGGATTCCCCCGCCGCCGCCCCGCCCCGGCACAACCAGGGGTGCCTCTCCCCGCCCTCTCTGGCTGGGGGAGCGCACAAGCCCCCAGCGGGAGGAAACACGGTGGCCACGGCTGCCACGGCGGCGTGGGCGAGGGCCGGCACCCGGGGTGCGCAGGGGAGGGAGCGGCAACGCCGCGCTTCCCTAGGCCGGGCAGTGCGGGCCCGTCCGTCCCGGGCCGCCTCCCCCCCGCCCGGTCGGTTTGGGTTCTTTAAATAGCAGGCAGGTCTGCCAGGGCAGGGAGCGGGACCTCGTCCAACCAGGCGGTGTGTGGGTGAGGATGCTGCGGCGTGTGCAGGTGCTGACTGAAGCCGCAGGCTCTGTGGGAAACAGTATGGTGGATGTCGCTGGCAGCAGAGGTGCAAACAAGGCGTTTGCTTTTCCCATGTGCATACATTAAACGGTTCCACCCACCGAGACACCTTCTCATCTGTTCTGCCTTTACAGGAAAAGCCAGGAGGCCACCGTAGCTGGCTGCACAAGCCTCTTGGTCCAGCCGCTTCTCACCACCTTTCTGTGTTGCAAATGGAAATCCTTTCAAAGCCCAGAGTGGCTACCAGGGCTCACACAAGAGCAGGCAAGACATAGAGATCAAAGCTGAAAATAGAAGGTCGAATGAAGGCCCAGCTCACTGTCCGTGAATGATTGACCAGACTGCATTTCAGTGCTCTCTTCCCAATGCCAAAACTCCTATGGATCTGCACAGACGTCATGTAATTACTTTCCAGTGTCCCAAGCAGTGGGCTTTCCTCAAAAGACAAACTAGATAGCTCTGAACACAGCTGACACTTTAAAATCAGTTTCACTTTTTGCTTTTATTGCTTGAGATGACTTCCTGTCTCTGCAGGATGCCCATTCTTCCAGTTCATCTAAGCAGGAGGGGAACAATCTCCTGCAAGGAAGCTTACCTGGGAAGACCTTGGTGATGGATACTGGATGGACTCATGGGAACCACATGCAGAGCGACAAATATTTCCTTATCTCACATGCAGCTGTTGCTTTGGGTTTGTAGGAAGAAAGGTTTTGGGGTGTGAGGGCAGCAGCAGGGAGACAGGTAAGTCTCTTTCGGCATCAATGACTTCCAGTCACAGGTTTTCCTCCCATGCTCAGGATTTGTTTCAGTGTCCCCAGCTGTGTCTCTAGCACTGTGTCACTGCAAGATTACAATTTCTAAGGGAAAGGAGCTTCTCCCACTGAGTCTGTCAGCTCTGTCCAGTGCAGTGTGGAGATCTAGGCCATATATCCATGTCACTCACACCCTGGTGGTGGCTGCATCCCAGCTCCACCTTTAGCTGTTGTTCCTGATCCCCACACAGAATTTCTATTCTTTCAGCTTTCCATACCCAACTACTACTAGGTTATCCATCAATTGCCTTCCTAAATGCCTTTGCCATTTTCTCTAGTAACATACTAGATGCAGCTCCATCGTGGAATGGTTCCTTTTATACTTTCCTATGGATAAAATGGTCAAATCAACACAAACTTGTGTGGTGATACACAAAGATTTAATTTTTCTGTGAGCTAGTTGCAGCTTATCTTTGCATCAAGCATCAGTCGCACCCTGATTATATTGCGATGTGCTGTTCCAGTTGGAAAACAGGTGTGGATCCTGATTCCAGGACTAGCACATGTCCAGGAACAGTTCAGCCAAAGCACAGAACCTGGAGAAAAAAGCTCTGGACCAGCTCTAGCAAACAGGCAATTCAAGACCCACCACTGAGGACTCTACAGTCCAGTCCATTGCAAGCTGTCTACACCTCTGGCTATCAAGTAGCCCCTGGAAGTGGCCTTCCTCTGATGTGAATTTATCTGGAGTCTGTGATCTTGCAGCTTCCTTAAGGTGAGCCTTGAACTCTTGAGCTGGCTAGTGCTGTGCCAGGGCTGTGTTGCCGTGGTCTGCTGCAGCTGAGTGGGGAGACCAGGCACGCCTCATTAACATCAGCTATGTCCCCCCAGGCATCCATGGCCAGCCACTCTCTGCTCTGACCTTTCAACTACACCCACTAACACCCAGCTCAGGGACCATCTCCTGACACCCCTCTTCTCACTGGGTGTGATTCTATTAACCTTTCGGACAATTTTACTGGAAAGTCTGAAAGAGGAACTTGGCCACTTTGCCCCATTATTTGCCTTCTGTTACTCATTCTGCAAGGCTTGGGTTCCCTTTCATGCTGTCTTCCTAACAGAGAACTTTTCTGCCTGTGCAAGTTTTGGACTTCCATTATTTTCAGAGGCTTTAAATACAGAGAGATATACATATGCATAAATATCTATATATAATGTATTGAAGGCAATGGTAGAGGGATTAAAAATAGTTAAATATAATATGATGCAAATCTTGATGTTCTGATTTAGTTTTGAAGGTTTTAAAAAATGAAGCTCTGATTCTTGGCTCTCTCCAGTCCCCTTTAATATGTGTCACTTAAAATGGTTAAAACTGCAGGGAAAATCTAAAGAGGAAGGGATCTATTCCCACTAGAGGTCAGTGTCAGCACACACTGTTCAAGGCACCAGCGCTTTCCCACCACACTGCACTGCGAGGAGCATCAAGTCAGAGCATTGGGACATGGGAAGGAATCCCTAGGCTACCCAGACCCCTGGGTGTTGTCCCTGATAATGTCCTGTCCCCAGGCACAGCCCTCTGATTGACTAAATGAAACGTAGGCCTGGCCTGGCACCAGCATCTTCCCTGTTCTCTGAGCTGTTAACTGGGTAAAATAAGTGAAATGCAGCTGACAGAGATGGCAAATGGGAAATCATACCCAGGGAAATTATACCCAGTCTGTATCTGGTCTGAGAAAATATAATGCTCCTTTAATTGCCAGCTGTGGTCCTGTCATTTGTAAGCAACATGGGTTACCTGAAATTGTGATAAGCAGTTACTGCCACAATAATTCACACCAGGCAACATGACCGGTGCTACTTTCCCCTCATGCAGACTGTTCACTGCATAGCTTTCATCCCACATGAGCACTGAGCTGCCCCATTCCCTGCAGATACAGCCCTCTTCCCTCATCCCCAGAATCAGAAATGCTGAGTCCAGCAGAAAGGTGCTAGATCCCCATTTGAGGAAGCTCCTTCTGCATTTTGCCCACCAGAGGTGTTGCTGGGCATCACAAACAAAAACCTGGACCTCTGTCTGGAGCTCCAGCTCCAGCTCAGGGAGCTCAGCCTGTGAGCTGGGCATTCAAGGGAAGCAGAAGCCCTAGAAAAGTGATGAAAAATTCAGGAAAGACAACAGATTCTCTGCTCTGACTGTGGTTTTATACATCTGACAGCAAATCAGTTCTGTAGTGCACCAAACTGGGTCACTTCATTTTCTGGCCCAATAAAGGAAAGGAGGAACATGACTTTTCAAGACTTTATGCCCAGAAGCAAGGCCAAGCTTTCCAACAGAGCAATGCAAAGCAGGTCCTCCTCAGGTACCCATTTTCTGGGGTAGTCAGCCCAGAAAGCACTGGCTGCTCTCTCTTGGTAAGTCTGGCTGAAGTCACAGGGTCACTTTGAATCTCTCCAGGGATGCTGCTCTGGGCATCCACTTGCTTTTTCAATACAGGATACTTTCCAGCCAGAATTTTTCTCCTTGCAATCTGTGTTGGATGCCTCTCATACTTCCATTGTGTGCTTCTGTAATGTATGGGAGCCATCGTGCCACTGTGGTGACACAACCCAGAGCAGATCAGGTTTGTCTACATGTGGTAGGTGGTCGGCAAGTTGCCCAGCTAACGCCCTTCCTGAGAAGATTCCCACTGTTGCTCAGAGTCCCAGTGAACAGGGAAGTTTCTGCCTCCTCCTGTTGTTCACTGTGTGTATGATGTGTAGGAAGTTGGACAAGAGGATTAGTTAATTCCTTGAATGGGGATCACACCTAACTCACTCTGCTCTCAGCCACGGCATTCACTTCCACAAACAGAAAGTGATCGGTATAAAGATGCACTAAAAATTCTCGACCTTACAAAGTGAATGAACAAAACCCCTAGATATTTTAACAAAACTTCATTCTAAATTATATCCTTCTTGTGTAATTCCTGTCAGCCTTGTGCTTGCAGCAGGTGGCTGCTGCAGCAATGCTCTCAGCTTGAATCTGGCCAAATGCATGGCTGATAAGCCTTGCTATGTATGTGTGTGTGCTCAGAGCTCTCCCAAAGGAGATGGCAGATGTGGCTATGAATGGAGAGGGAGTGGCAGACGGCCTTGGAGAACTGATAATAAAACCATGCTTAAATAAATGGCGAAACTGTGCCCTAGGTGAGAAATCTTGTCACCTGGGGCTCTCTTTATAGCTAGTGATGAGACAGACTCACTACAGAGGGTGGCTCTGATAACCTCTGTCTGGCCACATCAGTATAATGAAGAGCGCTCCTCCCTCCCCATGGAATAGCTGTGGAAGACAGTGCTCCATTGCTGGGCTATCATTTATTAATGACTCTCTAAGTACAGTTCATCTGGCGGAGACTACCCAAGACAAAACAAAAACCTCAACCCACCCAAGCATCCCTCAGCTCACCTTGCCAGAGAGCACAGGACAGATGCTGCCAGTGCTGCTCCTGGGCTTCAGCATTGCCACACTGGACCTGATGGCTGGTAGAAGGGAGGATGGGTTAACTTTCATTTTTGAGTTGATTCTGCTTGAGTTGCTTTCTGCATCACCTCAGCCCCTCACCGCAGCCTTGCACCCCCACTAGCCCAGTCCTTGTCTCCTAGCAGTGCTCTGAGTGGCTAGGTATTACTCATGCAAGCTCGGCTCTGCTCTCAGGAGAGTTAAATCTCCCGGCTGCCAGACTGAATTAGGGCTTGTGTCTCTCCACACTTGCATCAGAGTGAGTTGGGAACAGGCCTGGTGGAGCCACATTACTGAAAACAAGTGAAGAGCCCAAGCAGGGGCTGGGAGAGAGGGGTGAGCAGGGTGGCAGGGAGGGGAGGTGGGGGTGGGTGAGCTGTTTGAAATATGCAGGTACTGAGCAGGAGGAGGTGGCCATACCATGGGACAGAGCAGTTCCGACACCATTAAAAAGCAATGACCAAGTCTGTGTTGCCCAGGTGATGGGGCACACAGCAAGTAGGATTGCAGCCATTCTCCAGGACCTTGGCCAGACTGACAGATCTGGCCTATACAATGACCCCTAAGCATGCAGTGGGTTTTAGCCCCTTCCCTAGAACAGCAGCTTCCCTGCCAGCCAGGTCCATGGGGAGAGCTTGGTGTGACAGGGATGCTTCCCCAGGCTGGGGTATGTCAACTCCAACCCTTCAGTGTGGGGAAGGCAAACTGCAACAGAAACTTATTTTCTGCTTTTAGGGAGGTGACTCCTGGGACCATAACAAGAGATAGACTAAATTCTCTGAGCCATTAGTTTCCATGGTTTATTCCTTTCTGGGGGTGATGGGCCAAAAATTTAAGTGAGAACAAAGCCTTTGGCAAGGGAGGATTTGGCTCAGTTTCCAGGCACTTGGGGCGGTTGCCGCTGCTCTGGAGTTATATTGGACAAAATGTCCTGAGGACTGTCAAACAGCATCTGGGCAGTGCTGAATCCGCTTTTCATTTCTAGGGGGGATGTGAGGGAGGGCCCTGGGTATCCTGCTGGGCTACTGCAGAGAGGAAAGTGATTTAACCTGACCCAGAAACCTCTGTGGAGCCTCACAAAAGCTGTGATGATGACAAAATACATTCTCATGAGGCTGGATGGAAAACAAACAAACTGTATACAGGCAGCCTGTTGGAAAAGAAAGGATCAGAGCGGGGATCAAAGACTTTTCAATGACAGCAATTCTATTCAGTGAAATGTGCCCCAGAGTGGCAGCTACAAACCCACCTACTTGGTGAAGTTTAAGATTTTGAGTGTTTGGGGACTGCAGTCATGATGTGTACCCCTGTTAGTGATGCTAAACAGAAATGAGCTCCCCAGTCACCAGTTAATGACCCCCAGGGGTTTCCTTGCCACAATAAAAAAAAAGCACACCTCCCAGCAGTGAATCTCCTCCCAGCAGACATGAAGTCTGAGTGTAGCAGACAAAAACATAACTAATGGCACATATTTCCTTGAGGACAAAGCTTGCAGAGGTAGATGGCATCATCTGGATAGTCAACACCACTGACCAGCAGTGGCAAAGGGATGTTTTTTAACTGGAGGAAGAGGCACATTCCTTCATCCATACTCCCCTTGTTGCATTAATAAGGAGTAATTTAATTGGAGTGACGCATTTTGGAAGGCTCAGGCAGCCAGCACAAAGTATCCTTGAAATTTCTAAATTGAATAGGTATTAATTTCTGAGCATAGAAAATCCTGCATCCTAACATGAGGGGATTCTCTGCCACACATATTCTTAAGAGACAAAAAGCAGCACACCGCTAGGAATCATTGATTGCTTTGGAACAAAAGACTGAGTCTTGATCACACTTGGTCTATTGGAAAAAATGAAGCTAAACACCATGATATATATATCTATATGATGCTGTAAAATCCATTTTTATATTTAGGCTACAAATACCAGCACAAGGATGGGTTATCTATGGCCATCTGGTTTAAAATGCAGCCTCTGTCAAAATTTTTTTCTAGAAATTGAATGCAAATTTGCTGCATGGATAAGAACTAATAACATATTTAAGCAGGAACTAAAAGGCTATTTTCTGTAACTACCAGAGACAGAAGAGTGAGACCTTTTGTGGTTCGATGCATTATGGAAAGTGAACGAATCCTGCTAATATGATGTCATGCTTTATGCTTGCTTGGAACAGATATGAATATCTCTGCAGGGTGGCAGATACAGGGTTTCTGGAGAACAAACCTATTGGTAAGGGCACCACCTCTACTTCAGTTGCTGTGTCTTCTTAAAAGCCTCCCTGCTTCTTTCAACCATTTCAACCACATGAGAAAGGCCTCCATCCCAGAAATGTCCCACTCTCCAACATGATTTTCCAGTAGAGCACCCTGAAACCTACAGGAATAACTGGAGGGAAATTTCACAAATTTTTGTCTCTCGCCCCCAGGAAAAGAGGGGTTGAGTGGATCAGGCAGTGTGTTGTAATTACAGCTTCTAGGTCCTCCCTCTGATGATGACACAGAACACAATCTTGGATGCTGTCCATCCTGCTTTAGTTTCTGAAAGGCCTAAGCATCACATAGTCTGATTTCTCCCCTTCCTGGGAGTCCTGTGCCCTTTGTTACACATTATCAGCCATGCTTTTGGGTACCTGCCCGAGGGTTGAAATCTGCCACATGCCTGTTTTCCTCAGAAAGTTGCTGAGAACTTATACAACTTCAGTTCAGACAAAGCAGGGCATGCAACCTCTTTTGTGCCACCTCATCTCAAAAATAGCACAGCTGGTGATGTGCTTGTCAGTGTTGTCTCCAAGATATGCTGCCAGGACCAGTATCAAAGATGCCTGACACAAAAAACCCTACCTCTGGCTCACCAGTAGCCATCGACTCCACCAGTAGAAGATAAATTGCATTGTAGGTAGCTCCATAAGGGCGGCAGCAGCCTGCTTCCCAAGGGTTAGTCCTAGTGGTTAAAAAGCCCAGAACAGGCACATCAAAGGAAGCTCCTTGAGTCTGTGGGTGTGCTGTGAAACTCCTTGCCACAGAATGCATGAAGCATCTACAAGTCCAAAATCAGAACAAATTCAAAAGTAAATGGACAAATTCCTTGGAGGAAAAGGCACCATGGGCTATTAAATGCAAAGACACAAACTTGTACCACCTTTGCCCCCTCTTCACCCTTCTGCTTTGCTCTTTTTGTGTGATATTCACATATTTGAGATAAAACCAGTGCTGTTCCTGGAGGACGATCATCCCTCAGGCACCTTTTGGTCTAGCTGAGGTCACATCCTATAAAAAGCAGAAATGCATATAGGAATGCAAATTATTTACAATTGTCTATTAGTGTGCATAGAATAACATGCTGCTACAGGAATTGTGGTAGCCCTGGGCTTGTGCCTCTCTGCCTTGCTCTGCCATGACACACATGCATGGGTGAGCTCTCCTCGGAGGCATGGGATTCATCACGTGAGGGTGGGTCTGAAACCCCCAAGAGCCAAAGTCTGCCGGGATGATTGGGCAGGGGGTGTCTGAGCAGTAGGCAATGAAATTCCAAGCAGGCTGCTCCTGCTTGCTGCTGTTCCCATGGAAACAGGGGAAAGGCGAGAGGAAACACATCCCCAGCGTCTTTTGAAGACGAGCTTCTTCAGCAGCACCCCCGGCCATCACATCTATTCCCATAAGAAATAGGGGTTGGCAATTCCCCTCGGATGCATCTCCTTGAGTGAGACCTACACACTGTTCCTTCCTCATCCCAGGCAACAGTGGACAAGAGCACGCCAATCATCCCATCGCCAAGGCTGAGCCTCAGAGCTCAGAAAGAAGTTTCCAGCAAATTCTGCAGCTTATGCTTCTCCCCAGTTTGGATCTGGGGAAGCACCTGCAGAGACACCTGATTTCCTGACTATCAAGGAAGCTGGGCTGTACCTGCAATGTCCAGACCCTGACAAGTACGGACCCTTCCCAAACTCTGTGTGTGTCCCCCCTGTGAGCTTAGGTTGAGGGTCTGAAGAGACTTTTCCCCTCATCCCTGTAACCAAGCACGTTAGCACTGTGGAGATAAAAGCTGCAGTTGGCTCTGCAATAGCTAGCTGAAAACCTCTGGGCCCGGTGCAGATCACAGCAGGGAAGATCCTGCCCAACCTAAGGTTTTCCGTGAGTGCCAGCATAAGCACTGACGGTCACCACTATCCCACTTGCCCTATCCAGTCGGGGTGCCCACAGATTAGAAAAGCAGACGGGGCACATGCAAAGTGCTCCTGCTTCTCCCGCTTCATCCCGAGGGAAGGAAAACCCACGGGACCCCTCACCTCTCCATCAGCTGTCCAGCTGGGACCGAAGCCAGCCCGACGACCCCTCGGCGCGGCTGAGAGCAGGAGCTTTCCCCGACAGCGCCGGGCGTCAGCTCCGCT
>VXAX01004361.1:1658965-1720524 GCA_013399835.1 Leptocoma aspasia
TGCATGGCGCGTTCATTGACCGCCCCGCCGCGGGCAGGGCCGGGCTTTGCCCGCACAGGTACCGACCCGCTCGCTGGGAGCCCCTCTCGCCCCTCTCCGGCCCCGGGGATGCGATGCGGGCCGGCGGGGCGGGGGGGTTGGGGGCGAGGATACCCACCCGTCGCTCCCCGCCGCCGATGGGCTGCCCCGGCGCACCTCCTCTCCATCGCTCGCCCGTCACCTGGGGATCGCCGCGGAGCCTCCGGGGCTGGAAGGGAAGCAGCAGCCAGCGCCGTCCGGAGCGGGGGCCGGAGCTGGAGTGACCGGGATGGAGGAGGAAGGGAAAAAATCACAAACGAGAAGCGCGGGGCACCGTTTGGGCTTACTGCCGCGGGCAGAGCTTGTTATGCCTGGGAGAAGCGGACGTGGAGACCCCCTCCTTGCTGTGCACTGGCTTCTGGGGGCATCCAGGATGTGGCACATCTGCCTGGGTCACTGTGAGGGAAGACGCGGTGGGTAGCAGGGTAGAGGGCTCGGGGACGTGGCAAAGCCAGGGGCTGTTGCTGGTGGCTGCTCCCAGCTAGAGGTTGGCTGGGGAAAGTGGAAGGTACAGAATGGGGCAGGCCAGGTACCAGCACAGCCTTGCCTCCAGGTGTGCTGCAGTCTCCCTCAGCAGATGACTTTTCTGGAGTCTAGGCAGCAGATGCCAGAAAGGGTCAAGAGCGGGGTGCCCTGTGTCTCGGGAGCACCACCGGGAGGCAGGTGTGCCAGCCCTTTTGTCTGCCTCTACAGATCCTGCTTGCAGCTTGGGCTTCCCAAGAAGAGAGAAAGCAACTGCACTGACTGTTGATACTCACTTTATGCCAGGGGGCTGCTGACCCATGGAGGGCAACTAGGCAATGCAGGAGGGGCAGCGTTCTCCTGCTGTGGTGGGCTGCCCTGTCTGGTGAGACCACAGCTCAAAGGGCAACTTGGGGGGTACTCGGAGGCTGGTGCATCACTTCTTCTTCTGCTGATGAGGAGCTGCAGTTTGTGAGTGCTGCATAATCCTGGTATTCTCTGCCTCCTTGGCTTGGGGAGAATATGCATGCCCATGCACGGTTATTCTATATATACAGACTTATATTTAGATATAAATAATTGCAGGAGAGGAATGCTGAAGTTCAAGGACTGGGAAGCTGTACAAATACTGTATACTCTGCCCTGTGTCTGTTCCTCTCTTCCTGCCTGCGTTCAACAACTCCTGACATCCTGAGCCCAGCTCTTCAAACAGATCCTGTCGAGGGTAGCTAAACTGTGAGATGCTTTTTTAGCATGAGGACGTGCTTGTGCCGTGCTGTGATGTGGTCTCTTACTGCTGGTGCTCTGGCAGTGCTGATTGTACTTTCAAGACACCACAGACTTTTCAGAGGTGCCAGAACAAGAGCCAGTTTGGGTGAAAGAAGTGTAGAACGAGCAGTGTCCAGAAGAGTTTCCCTCACCTACAGTGCCCCCTGGCTCTCAGGGATTATAAGATTGTCCGGGCTTCAGTTACTCTGTGGTGGCTGCCAACTAGGGTGTCAGTGTAATACTCCATGGGAGCAGGCAGAAAGGCTGTAGTCCATGACCTGCTCTTTGGGCTAAGGGCATCCTTCTTGTGGCCAGAAGCTATCACAGACTTGCATGAAGGAGCTGGTGGAGGAGAGGGAAGCTGCAGCCTCTCATGATGGTGCCATGCTTGCTGGTGTCTTATCTGATGCAATGGGGAGAGACTTTAGTGGTGAGCTTGGATTCACGGACTGACCTAGTGCAATCCTCTTGTCTTCAGAACTATCAGGAGGGGAGAATGTTCCTCCTCCTTCCTAGTGCCTGTGTAACGCCATACGGGCTGTGCAATGTCCTCATTTCCATCAGAGCCACCTGCTGGTGCCAGCATTGCTGAGTGTCCCCGCAGTGTGGCTCAATCCCACGTGTCAGGGTCCACTGGCTAGGGTGAGTGGGAAGCCAGAGGAGATGTCTGGAAGATGGGAAACTTGCCTTATCCTGTTTGAAGGTGCCTCATCTTGATATCTCAGGTTGCTGTGTCTAGGAGCCAGGCAGGGCTTCAGGTGCTTCTCCTCTTGTCCCAGCAAGGCAAGTAGCAAGAGGTACTAGCCAGAGCTGACCGAGCCCTCGTTCCAGCTTGGCATCACATGCCTACACCCACACTTAGTGGTGGTGAACTGAATTTCACTCATCAATGCATACTTGGTGGGTAGGAGACACCAAGGGACAAGCTCCTCAACCTGGGAACAAGCAAAAACATGTCCTTGTCCTGCTGCTCCGGTGGGATCTGATAGAAGGAACCAGTCCTCCTCCAAGCTGCTGTGTAAAATGGAGACCTTGGTACCGCTGCAGGAGCTGACTGCTGGCAGGATTCCCTGGCTTGTCGATGCTCAGCCTTCCTCTGTCCTCTGCAGTTGGCAACACTGCCAGCCTGGGACCGAGCCACCTCTTTTTTGTAGGCAGGTAGTTCCTGAACCTGGGCTATAGGCATGGAGTGTGTGATGTGAGTGTTTGCTGGGACCATCCTGGCCAGGAGTTGCCAATGTTTGTCCAGAGCCTTAGAAGGCAGTGGTAATTCCTGGAAATGACTGGATCCTCCCTACCTCCTTTTTCTGGGGATTTGAGGTCAAAGGAATCAGGGCTTATTCACTTCTTGCATGATGTAAGTGAATCCTGGGGAAGGGCCATGGAAACTGATGCTCAGGAGTCCCTCTGGAGTCCCCTGCAAGCTGCTGCCACCACCTGGCACTCGGGAGCTACCTGGGCCTTCAAGCTGCTGCTCCGGGGCTTTTTTGGATTGTTTTTTCAGCCCTCTAGAGGGCTGTCTCTAGGACACCTAACCCTCTGAACCCCAGGCCATCTTGAGAAATGAAAGTTTAGCATTCTGGAGGTGAATCAGAGATTTCACAGAGGTCTCTGCAGGGAGAGGCGGGTGAGAGGCATGGGAGGTAATGACATGGAAACACTTGTTAAAAAAGGGTACAGTGGATGGCGTCAGGCTGTTACTGGAGTAGCTTGAAGAACTTGAAGGGTTTTAGTATTCAAAGTTGCAAGGTCAAGGTTGCAGGGGTGATTAAGGATTTTGACCCACGTGCTTGGTCACCGAGGTGCTGGGCATGTTTGTCCCCTTGAGGTTGTTTTTTTATAAGAGGATCCCCCAGATCTCAAAGGAGTTTAGTGCAAGCAGTGATGGGGGTCCCCTCTTCTACTGCCTCTGCCCTGTGCATTGTGGGTGTCTCCTTTTGCTTCACTGGTTGTGAGTCATCCCCTCCATCCCCTCCATCCCTCCCCACGCATCCCGAGCACCAGCTGCAATTGTGGGCCTCCCTCTCTGTTCACTTCAGGGGCAGTCAGAGGCCTGTGCCACGCAGGAGGGATGGGAGGCCCAAGCAGCAGCCTACCCCTTGCCTTTCCCCAGGAATGTCTCAGTTAGCACCTCCTAAGGGTTGCCCCATGTGTTCTAGGAGGTGAACTGAAGCACAGAGAAGGGAGCTGGCTGGGATCCCACAGCAGGTTCGGCTGAGCTATGGCCAGCCTTGCCCCCTAGCACTGCAGAGATGTTTCAGTGCACCTGCAGTAGCAGATTTGCTTACCACTCTCCAGTGCTGGAGCCTGAGCAGAGAGGGAGGCTCCCGGTGATGGAGGGAAACCCTGTTTGCAGTGAAGTAGGGCAAGTCTTTTGCCTCATCCCATCAGACTGCAGCGGGCAGATGACGATGGCATTTATATCAGTGCCTGCTCTCCTCCTAGTGACACTGTTCTGAGACAGATTTCTGTTTCCCCAGCTTTTTCATCTGCTTGTTTGCTATGCTGGACTTACCCAAGGCTGGTTAAGAGCTCAAGGAGACAATCTTATTCAGCTGCTTCTGTGGGGGAATCTGTGGAGCTGATTGTTTGCTCCTGTGAGCCCTTTGCAGCCTGGGAGAGGAGCAGGGATGCTGCAGTTCCTACTGGGATTAGATTGTGCATCCGGCTCCTCCTCTGTCTCTGCTGTGGTTGTATCCCGTCATTGGCACTTGATCAGCTCTCGGAAACCCCAGCAGTGCAGCTGAGGTGTATGTGTTTTACCTCAAAAGCCTAGGACAAAGCTGGGTTGTGAACAGTTTACAGCAGGGGTTAGTGTGACCCTGTAAAAGCGCTGCAGTATCTAAATACTGCGTAGTCCTAGGAGGAGACTAATGCATGGACTAGAGCCCTGCTAACACAGTTCCTGGAACCAAGCCTGGGCTGCATCGTGCTCCCTGCCCTGGGTGGGTAACCGCAGTGGGGCTTGCCTACATCTCTGCGGGGTGACAGCCAGCATCTCCCTTCTCCTGCGACACAGGCAGTGCAGAAGGTGAAGGGCTGGGGATTGACTATGAGGTCGAATTTGCTTTTCTGTGACAGATGTGTCCAAAGACCTGTCGTTCTGGTGCCCCTGCCCCAGCTGGCAAATGCATGATGCTTTGCTTTATTCCTTGTGCTATGTTTGCAGATCTGCCTCCTAAACAAGGTGCTGTTTCTCAGCATCCCCATCCCACAGACACCCCAGGTTTTACATGTACCACTCCAAAGTCCCTGTTCAGACCCTCCCCATGCTCCTCCTTTGGCTGAGCAGCTCCTTTAGATCCTCAGAGTCAGAGCTGCTGCTGCCAGGGAAAGCCTGCAACGCAGAAGGCAGCAGTGAGAGAGGATGGTTTTGGCTGCCTGGGTAGTGGTACAGTATTCCAGCATGGAGAGCCCTGCTGCAACCAAGCAAAGACAGAGGGGTCCGAGCAGGCTCTTATAACTGCAGCATTGACCTCAGGAGGGAGAGCACAGCTCAGGTGGCTCTGCCTCCTGAAAGGCCCCCCCTTCTTCTTCTCACTCCCTTTTCTCTTACCTGGGGTTGCCTTCTTGCCCCATGACTGTGAGGCTGCAGTGGTCAGTTGCACTGGGAAGACTGGGCTGCACGTGTGTCCATGCCAGCACTGCCAGCAGAGCCACCCTTCACCTTTCTGAGTTGCCTGCAGGCCAGCACCACCCCACCTGCCAGCCCTGGGCTCTGTCTGTCTGTCTGTCTCTCTGTCTCCAGGTCTTGCTCTCAGCTAGTGCCTTCAGAGAGGGGATCTCAGGATCACTGATACCTGGGACTGCCAGTGGGATGTACCGCCATTCCCCTTGCCAACAGTGGTTTCTCTGGACGTGCCGCCTGCTCTGCTCACCATGGGCTGGCTGTTGGGGTGGGCAGGCAGGGGAGCTCTGTGCCTCTAGGAGAGAAACCTCTGTTGGAGATTTGGGCAGGATCCAGCCCTGCTGAGTGCAGTGACAGAAATCCCACTGGCAGGCTTTGACAAGGGCAGGGAGGAAAGATTGGCCTGTGGGACTCTAGAGCACCAAGCCAGGAATGAGGGGCTCTTCAGAAGAGCAAGATGCATTTCTTAAAAGAAAGAAGAGGCCCAGATCTGTCCCTAGGCCTGCCAGTGGCCTCGTGATCTCTGGTTCTTGCTTTAATTTTCCTTTTCATGCCAGAGTTAAACTGCCCCTCCTGCTTTCTAGCAGTGTGAGCCCATTCAGTTGATTTGGATTCCTGGACGAGAAACCTCTCCAGCCCAGCATGCTCAGGAGTGGAGAATAATGGAGCCAGGCTTGGACTGCAGTGCTGTGAGCAGTGTCATTACAGCTGGTGTTGGCCCCTGCCACGGCGGAGGTGAGCTCAGGAGCTGCTGCTGCCTGCAGGTGCAGAGGGAGAGCAAAGCTTGAAGCCTCTGAGTGAGTTTCGTGGCATCTGCACAAGGCTGGGGTTCTTGACCCCCTCTCTCAGGTTGCACCTTTGGAGATTGCTGGATGAGATCTTCTGTATAAGAAAGCAAATAGTTACTTTGCCTGTTCTTTCTTTGGGTAGGATGATGTCAGATTTCATAGACAATGGATCAATACTTGAGACTTCAGAGTGTTGCAGAGTGACAGAGGTTTCCTTTACCAAATATTTTTCATGGGTTTGTGTGAAACCCTGCACTATTCTACGGTAAAGGCACCAGTGCAATCCCTTTAAAAAGTCCTATTGCTGAAGTTCTGCCTTTTCCTCACCACGAAAGACCTAAGAGCAGTTTTTTCAGAAGGGTGGACTGTCACAGCTGAATCCCTGTGCAAGCAGGCACATTTGCCAGCAGCTGTTAGTGGCCTCTTGCCCTCCTTGCTGCTGCAGATTGCTAGGATGCTCCCCCCTTCCAGCCTGAACACTTTTTAGGATGTTGCTCCATATTTGCTTTCTCTCCTACCAGCGATGGCTGCATTTCAGTCATGGAAAAGTACTTTCTCATTGGCGTGGTTTATAAAGCACTTAAGAAGCACTTCAGAGGTCCTTAGGCTGCCAAGTGTTGTAGTGGGAATTGTCATTACCAAACACAGACCTTCCCAGCTGCAGAAGGTCTGTTTCTCCATCTTACAGGCACACACTTGTGCCGCCCTGGTGGAGAAATCGGAATGTTGTTGTTGGACTTTACTGGGAAGGGGGAGAGAGACTCGTGTGCAGTGGGATGAGCTGTGGTGAGGGGTTCAGGTGGGATGACATCAGTTAGAGCTGCCTGTGCTGGTGGGGTGGGTGCAAAAGCTGAAGAATGTGGAGGAGATCACCCAGACTCTTATCTTGTGCTCCAATAGCTCTCCCTGGGAAGTGGTAGGGGTTACTCCCTGTTGAGGAAGGGGGATGCTCAGGGTGGAGCTGACAGAGTTGTCCTTTGCCACTCTCCCCCGTGTCCAGCTGGGCTCTGTCTGTCTCCCAGGGAGGGGCAGAGCACCAGAAAGGGACGTGGGGGTGGCAGTTGCCTGCACTGCATGACTGTCATCCTGTGAGAAATTCCAGCCTCTGCCCTGCCTGCTGAGGCCATGAGCCCCACGGCATCTGCTGTTTTGTCTCTGTTCACAGAGTTATAGGTGCTACCACAGCACCCTGTTGCCTGCTCCCCTTGCCCTGCAGCCTACTGACTCCTCTCTTGTTTTCTCTCTCCTTCTCGCCGGTCCCTCGGAGCAGCAGCGGCCAGTGAAGCAGTCTCTCAGCAAATCCCTGTGCCGAGAGTCCCACTGGAAATGCCTGCTGCTGTCCCTCCTCATGTACGGCTGCATGGGAGCCATGACCTGGTGCCACGTCACCAAGGTGACCCGGCTGACCTTTGACAGCGCTTACAAGGGCAAGTCCATGATGTACCATGACAGCCCCTGTTCCAACGGCTACGTCTACATCCCCTTGGCTTTCCTGGTGATGCTCTACGTGGTGTACCTGGTGGAGTGCTGGCACTGCTACACACGCAACGAGCTGCAGTACAAAGTAGACGTGGAGAGCGTGCACGAGCGTGTGCAGCGGATGCAGCAGGCGACCCCCTGCATCTGGTGGAAGGCCATCAGCTACCACTACGTCCGCAGGACCCGGCAGGTGACCCGCTACCGCAACGGGGACGCCTACACCACCACCCAAGTGTACCACGAGCGGGTCAACACCCACGTGGCAGAGGCCGAGTTTGATTACTCCAACTGTGGAGTTAAGGACATTTCCAAGGACCTCATTGACCTGGAGAGCTACCCGGCCACACGGCTCCGCTTCACCAAGTGTTTCAGCTTTGCCAACGTGGAGTCCGAGAACTCCTATCTGACCCAGCGGGCCCGCTTCTTCACGGAGAACGAGGGCCTAGACGATTACATGGAGGCCAGGGAGGGGATGCACCTCAAAAATGTGGACTTCAAGGAATACATGGTGGCCTTTTCTGACCCAGACAACCTGCCTTGGTATGTATCTCACTATGTCTTCTGGGTGGCAGCTCTGCTGACCCTATCCTGGCCCCTGCGGGTGCTAAATGAGTACCGCACCTCCTATGTCCATTACCACGTGGAGAAACTCTTTGGGTTCGACTACGTGGCGGTGACGCCGGCCGAGGAGCGCTCCTTCTGCCGGAGGATGCCCCGTGTCAACACGGTGGACAGCACCGAGCTGGAGTGGCACATACGATCCAACCAGCAGCTGGTGCCCAGCTACTCGGAAGCAGTCCTGATGGACTTGGTGGGGCTCTCCGGCTGCACCAGCTACTCCGCGTGCCGCTACGGGGGCTACCGGCAGAACTGCGAGCGGTGCCACAGGACTATAAGCAGCTCCTCCATCTTCTCCCGCAGCGCTCTGAGCATCTGCAACGGCAGTCCCAGGATTCCCTTCAGCAGCAGCCGCTTCTCCCTGGGCCGCTTGTACGGCTCGCGGCGCAGCTGCCTCTGGCAGAGTCGGAGTGGCAGCCTGAACGAGCAGAGCTGCCCCACTGAGCAGACACGTCTCTCCAGCCAGGTGACTGTGGAGGAGGAAGACCCCCCTCCTTACCAGGATGCCCTCTACTTCCCTGTCCTCATTGTACACCGCAACGAAGGCTGCCTGAACCACGACCACCGTCACCTCCATCGCAACGGGTCCTGCGTGGAGACCTCACTGTGAAAGCAGAAGGCGGTGAGATCTCATTGTCCATTGCCTGGCCCAAGCCAGCGCAGGATCTGGGGAGAGGAGCACAAGGGGGATAGCCTAGAAGGACATCAGGATGGAGTGGACACGGCATCCTGCTCCGGCAGCCAGCAAAAGCTTCCCCTGCTGTGGCTCTGACCTCCCAGAGGGGTGGATGCTGATGCTCCCCCTGACATGGCACAGAACTCTAGACCGATCACCACATGCAAAAAAAAAAAAAAAAATCAACCAAACCAACCGCAAAACCATAATTCATGGTATCAAGACCCAAAGCGGGGAATAAAACAACATGCCTGATGTAGGGAGGGGGTGGCTTTGGCTCACAGCCCTGGCTCCAGGCTGGCTCATGCTCCAAGGAACCAGCAGCCACCAAAAAGCAGCCTGCTGCACCTCTGCCCACCCTGCTTCCCACACTGGAGCGAGACCCCTCACAGGGTGGAGGAGAACAGGCCCCTTGGAGCAGGGTGTTGCTGCCTGTGATGGAAGGTCATGGGTACCCAGGCACGTGGAGCTGAGCGGCAGGTTAGAGCAAAGGCTTGAAAGCCACAAATCTGCCTCTTCCCCTTCCCCCCTGACCATTTCCCACCCTCCCCACGGTTTTTTTTAGACCATGCTCCGACTGTTACTTTGTTCTCACTGCTGGGAATGGCATTTCCTCCAGAGGATCCCAGGCTCAGCTCCTTAGGAAGCTTCGGTGTGCCAGCTGTGAGTCAGCATCCCCTTGGTAAAGGGTTTTCTGTTTGGGCGTGCAGCACCAGGGAAGGGATGAATGTGCAAATCCAGATGGAGCAGAGATCTGCAGCGCTACTGATGTGTTTGCTGGATGAGGGCTCAGCTGGAAAGAGAGAATGGGAGGCCCCTGGTGAGCTGGGGAAGGGGAAGAGAATGGCACTGGAACAGACATCGTGGTATCAGGTGGCACGTCAAGTAGCTGGGCACCCTTCCTGGCTTTGAAGTGAGTCCTAATTGGTTCAGCCAAGCATCAAGGAAGTCTCTGGTAGGTTCAGCTGCAGTTCACCTATTGATAATGGAGCAGCAGGTTGGTGCATGTCTGCACGAGTGAATTTTGCATGAGATCCAGCTGGGCTCTGGCTGTGGACTCTGAGCTGCAGGCTCCTGGAAGCCTCATTTTGGCAGAGAGCTCTGAGGGGATAGGAGGGACAAATGCAAAAGTATGCTGGAGCATTGGGAGCTTCGGCTGAGGAAAGGAGAATCAAAAGGATTCAGTTTCTGTGGGACCCCACTATTGGTGCAGGACCCGTGCAGGAGGCATCTGCCAAGAGGGATGTTCTGCAGAACAGAGGCCGGGGATACGTTAGAGGAGAACCTGATTAAAACAAAACATTTTGCATGACAGAGGTTTTTGCAGGGAGGTGTCAAGCTGTCAGAAGTGAGGTGACTTCTGTGTAGCTCATTAGCTCCTGGGTCCCTCTGCCTTGCTCTTGTCAGGGCAGGTTGCTCTGAGCTTTGTGCTGCCCCTTCTACCCTGCTGGAAAGGATCTCAGTGACATTGGGCAAAGAGCCTTCTTGTCACTGAAGCTGCAACAGTGTTTGCAGCATGCAGACACCCAGCTTTTCCTCCTCCAGTAACACATCCCCAGATCTCTTGTGTCCTTGTTCTCAGAAAAGCTGTCTCCTTTTCAGTCAGCTCTTTGGGGAGTGCATGCCAAATCAGCCAGCTATTTCTCTGGACAGCACTACTCCTCAGCTTCACCCTTCTTCCCTCATTGGCTGTGGCAAACAAAAGGTAGGAGCAGCACATCTTGGGTGACAAGGGCAAGTCCATTGGCACCTGGGCATTTGTGCTCGGTGCCTGCCTCCCCATCTGTCACAGAAGGGCACTGAGGCACTGTATTTAGTCCAGGCATCTTCCTCCTGCCAGCTATTAATGGGGTCTGTCCCTCTCATCGTGCTGCTTTACTGCTTTGCCTCCCAGGTCTTGAGGAGGCTGCAAATGCACCCATGTGCCACACTGGTCCTAGTTTGAAAGTCATCTCCTGCTGGCAAGCCTGGAGTGGTCAGCACCTGTGGGCCTTGTAGGGTTCCACTTTTCATTTCCCCCAGAGCAGTCTGTTCTGCTCTTTATGCCCTGCATATCCTGGTGAGTGTCTCTTGCCCTTTGAGTCAGCTTGTCCTCCTGGATCTCAGGTGCTAAACTACAAACAACAGTGGTTTGAACAGGAAGTCTCTTAAAATCTCACTCTGTTTATGATTCTGTCTTAGCATCTGCCCTTACTTTCCCTACCAGAGCTAGAAGCTTAAAGAAGAGGGTCCCTTGGAGGACAGAGAAGCATAAGGTCTTCGGTATAGGCACATCCCTCTCTGCATTTTGTTCTCATTGTTTTTGGCATAGATTCTGGCTGGGTGAAAGCAGCCCTGGGATTTCCTTGCTTAGTAATGACATTTGGCTTGCTGTGCACTCATGCTTCTCTCTCCAAGGGTCTAATGTAAGCCAAGGCCAATGTGGGGTGTCCTAGTGGCTCCAGGCAGATAATGGTGTGTGCTTGTATGTCCCAGTGAATGGAGACAGTGGAGCTGCAGTGGGTCATTAGTGAGGAATGAGGTCCCCGCTTGTCCTTCCTGACATGTTCTCTTTGAAATCTCCTGCATGTTGCTTAAATTAGGCTGTAATGGCTCATCTTTCTATCTCCAGCCTCCAAGGTGCCTTGGACAGATGGATTTATCTAAGTTTTGGCAGGCCTTTTCACTCCCCTGGGCAAAAGACAGTCTTCACAACAGGGACAGATTAGCAGGGTCTCTGTGCCCCCCAGCTTTTAGCACCTGCAGCAGAGTTTCAGGCACCATGTCCTTGGCTCTTTCTGGGGCTTTCCATGAGAATGCCTTGCCTTGTTCCTCTGGCCACATTTTCACCTATGAAATCTTGTTCTGGAGGTGGTCTATCCAGGTGGACACACGGATCTTCAAGGCACAGCTGCTGTTCTGACTCACAGGATCCATACTGTCTTCCCATTGCTGAACACCTTCCTCATGTATGTGGTGCCAGCTGCAGCCAGGTTCCAGCTGTAGTCCCAGTGCTACTGTCTGTGGCTGGTCCAGACCCACGGTACCCTGAGAAGCGGGACCTCTCTAGTCAGCGTTCCCCACTGCATGCCAGGATTTCTCAGAGATCCCATCCCTCATATTCTTGGCCCTGCTATCCAAATGCACCTGGTAGAACTGCCCCCCTGATTCCATTCTCTCAAGGGTGGAGACATGCCTCAGGCTCAGGAAAGGGGGACGGCGCACTTGGACATGGTAGGGGAGCAGGACTGGGCAGCAGGACAGGAGCTGCCTGGTTGCTTGACAGAGCAGTGGTGGAGCTGAAGAGGAGAAACCGAAACTAGGGCTCGTCCTGGCACGTCTAGTCAGGCAGGAAAGTTCAGAGCAGAAAACTGGGCTCTCCCTTCTGTCTCCTGGCATGGGACACTACCAGTAAAGAGGATTTCCTCCTAAGTGTTGGTGAGAGACCGCAGTGCCCTGGGCCAAGGGCAGCTGCTGTAATTCTCCTTATGGCTCAGGTTACGAGCACAGATACCCAGAGATGGCCTGTCCCTGTCCTGGGGCACGGCCTCTCCATGGTGGACTGGTCCCATCTCCTGGCACATACACATCACCACCACAGCTCTGGGCTGTGCAGCAGTCAGGTGTCTGCTCTTCCTGAGACTTGTGTCTGCTCTCTGCCGTATCCACGCTGGTGATGATGATTCCTTCGGCAGGTCATTCCATGGCCCAATCTGCTCCTCTCAGGATAGCCTTCTCCCTTATATCTAACCTGAGTTCTCCCTGCTGTATCTTAATCCCCTTACTTCTCCATTGACTGGTGAGTCTAATTGGATCTGCTCCTTTTTCTCATGGCCTTCCTGACACAAGTAGGCCTGCTAGCTGTAGCCTTTTCTTCACCAATCCCAGAGTCTTGATCTCACTTGCCAGACCCTGGTTTGAGTGGTGATGCAGAAGTTTTCACTGTGTAGTGAGTACGTCACTCCTGCTCTGAGCCTGGCAAGAGGGCCAAAGGTGCAAGCAATGCCTTGGTCTGTCAGGGTGGCTATGTCCTCATTTCTGGTGCAGATCTCTTCGAAGTGAGCGGACTATACAGAGCTGCTGGCCGCTTACACAAGGAAAGCAGGACAGCACACATCACCCTCTGGGAAGGTCAAAGCTGGGTGCTTGTCAGTATGATGGGGGCAATAATTAGGAGGATCTCTGCAGTCAGATGGCTTTGGTTTTTTCCATACATCATTCAAACATTGCAGTTTTCCATGGGCTGGGTCAGGCTCAGCATTGCACTTAGCAGCAGACTTTCCTCATACACCAGAAGGAGGGAGGCAGGAATGCTACCAGCTCCTCTTCGTGGCCCTTCATGGTGCTAATGCAACCCAGAAGAGGGCTAGTCCTTACTGCTGCAAGGCTGGAGAATTAGTTTGGGCTATTTGGTGTTTCCTGTTGTTGTCAATATACTTGTCAGGTACTTAAAAGCTCTCCAGCTTTTCTGAACTAAAGAAAAAAAGAGAGAGAAGTGTGTGAGAAGCTCTGGACTAGGTGGTCATCAAGACACATCACCACCCATTTATCTATATTTCAACACAGTGGAAGCTTCCCACATAGTGCCTAGCACCCTGCTTGTGCAGAACCAGTGATGACACCAATCAGCCAAGTGGTATTTCTTTGAGCCCTCTGTGTGTCATGTCTCACTCTACACCAAGGAGGGAGGTTTCAGAGAGGGCAGGGTGAGCAGCTGTAGGGGCATTCATTAGTACGGGGAGAGGGAATCTGAGCCTATGGCCAAGGCCAGGCCTTCCAAACAAATATGCAGTATTAAGGCTGGGGAAGCTGCTGCTCATCTATTGTCAAACAAATGCACCCCCCTTCCTTTTTGCTTCCCATAAAATGCACATTAGAAATCCAGCTGGTCCCTGCCCTCTTTGTTGTCTCTTCATTCAAGAGGCTCCAGAGTTGTTTAATAACTGATGGGGTGAGACCTGCAGGAAAAGATTTATTAAGTGGAAGTTCAAGAAAGTTAGGTAGCATCCGATGCCAGTAAAACAGCACCTGCTGATTAGCAGGTGGGATGAATAATGCCTTTTAAGCTCTCCTTCCAGCCTTTCCAACCACAGCTTCAGTACTGCTGTCTAATGTCACCAGGGTGCTGCCTTTAGCAGGGTACAGACTTTGCTGCAGTGTGCTCCTACTCTGCTGCAGTCACTGTAGGGGCTGGGTCTGAAATGCTACACCACAACCAAGATGTTGTGTTACCAAAGAGCTGTAAGTCTCCAGCTGGGATATGTCCTTCTGACTGTGTTTCATATTCAGTGGTTAGAATAAAGTCTGTAGGAATATGATCTGGATCCAGGTAATGTCAGAAATGAAACATAGTTTAAGTGATAGCTCTATCTGGTGCTGCTGCCTCCTGTGATGCATTTGGGCATACACTCTCCACTGAGCCAGGTATGCATGGGGACCAAAGGCTGGCTCATAGGACCTGGGACTGAGCCTGTCTGGGTCTGTTTTCCCTGTGGCCATTCTGGAAAAAGTGGAAAGGGGTCATAGTCACACTTCAGGTAGAAATTAATGGGCTATGTTCACTCTTAGTGTAATTTTACTGAAGCCAGTGGTACTATACTAATGTGAGGCTGGCTTAGCAGCTCCTCAGAGGGGTCTGTCCCTGAGTTCAGAAAAATTGATCTGTCACAATGTTGCTTTGATTTTGTGTTGGGACTTGGCCAACATGAATGAATGTTGAATATCTGTAGTTTCTACAAGCAGTGGGTTGAATTGTTCTGCTCTACTGCCTCTATCACAGCTGCTCCGCCAAGGGGAATATTATGCCAATGGATGTGATCTCGTCAACTCCCTCAAAAGCAAGCTAACAGGCAAATTGACCTCCACAGCACCTCCACAGCACTAGATTTTTGGCTTTCTCCCACAGGACCGTAGCCTTTCCACCTCTGAGGTAAAAGAGCTCCCAAGGACAGAACTGAATCTGCAAGACCCATGGGCTCGTGGCCTGCCCGTCCTCCTTCCCTCCTTACCTCATGTCTGTCTTGGGGGAGGGACAGTTTCCCTGTGGAGTTCAACAAGCTCCTCTTCCTGCGGCTCGTAAACAGGCTCTACTAACAGGTATATCATCCACCTATGCAACTCTTCCAGAAGCTGCCAGATTTTCAGGAGCCCATTTCAATGTGCAGCATGGCCATCCAGCACTGAGAATAAGCACAGCGGCTGCTGGAAAGCTAAGTGGGTTTTATTCCTCCCCCATTCCCCAGGAAGACTCTTTTTGTTGGGCCATTTTGTTTGTTCGTTTGTTTGGTTTTTGTAAACTTCATTTGGGGGAAATGAAGCTTGTGAGAAATTGGTGCCCATCCTGAACCCTCCCCAGTCCTTTGAACTCTGTGAATGGATGGATCACCTACTGTGATTATAATTTAGTGGATTTTGTAGAACAAAATAACTTCACACACAGACACATGAGGTTCTTTCCATCAGCACAAGCTGCTTCTGCAATCTTAGCTACTCACATTAGTGAAAGAAAAAGCCTAGCTAGAATGTGGTGAGATGACGTAGTACTTTGCATCAGTCCCACAGTCCCAACGTCCATTAGCAGCGCCGTCAGCTGCCGTGACATGAATTCAGACTTTGGATGGCAGCCCATGAACCAGTCAGGGTGAAAGTTTGGAAAATCCCAAGCCTGAGTCTATGCACGTTTCCAGAAGCAGATGCAGGGGGAGGATCAGCTGAAAGCAGGCATCACCTCCTGCTCGGCCCTGGCAGAAGCTGGTGGGCTCTGTTTGTGCTGCACCTGCCCCCAGGAAGAGCCTGTCCCCAGGGGCTGACAAAATTACAGGATTTCACTTTGGAAATGCCAACAGCTTTTTCAAACTGAAATGCCACAAGAAGGCCTTAACAGCTGTGAGAAATGTTTCACATTGCTGTTCCTTGCTTAAAAAGAAAAAAAAAAAAGATTTTTGGTGATGATGTGGGTTTAAACTCTCCACTCCTTCCATCTCTGTTAGTAATGTGCCATGCTGGTGGAGAAGGAATGGCCAAGGCAGATCAGGATGGTGGCCCTGTGGCTTTGCAGTGGGGTAGGTTGATCAGGAGCAGAGGCCAGAGTTTAAAATCTTTCTCTGCCTCTGGAGGTGTGACGTGGCCATTCACCCAGAGGTGTCAGGGTGGGGATCTGCGTGCTCATGCACAGCTGGGATCTGTGGCCCTGCAGAGGGTTGATATGTTTGTGGCTTTGGTGTGGTGACACCCATCCACCCTTGCAGCAAGGGCTTTTCAGGGTGACAGATCATTGCTTGCTCCTCGTGAGAGGAAACTCCTGACCTGGTTTCTGTGAGGAGATGGTGTGAAGTGTCACATTTGCTGCAGAGAGTGGCAGGGGACAGGGATAAAAGCATGGAGCAAGCTGTGTTTAAGAACAAGCTAATTCATTGCTGGCTGCCTGAAACTGGAGAGCTGCCGGATCTGCTCCCTGGACGATGCTTTCCAGCTCTTCTCACTCTCCCCAAACCTGATGTGCAAACTGTCATTCCTCTGAGCTAGCCAAAGCACTCCCCTCCCCTGAACTCCTCCAAGGCCGTGCATTCCCATCATTTTGGTCCCCTCCCTGCTGGGTGCCATGAAATGCCAGCAGATGCATGATGAACACAGGCATGCTGGTGGCCAGACCTCACCACACCCTGCCTGTGCAGAGCCTTCCAGCAGTGCTCCCTGCCCTGGCGTGCCACTGCTTGCTTGCTGCACAGCAACCGCAGCACATCCTGGCATTGCTTTGGCATCACTTGGTGCTTTCCCAGAGAATTTCGCAGCACTTGTCCTAAGTTAGAAAGCAGAAGGCCTTGACGTTTTGGTGGTCCTGTTCTCCAGACCAGGGAGGAGAGGAGAGGCAGGTCAGTTGTTGTGGCAGTGAGGACCAGGGGACAGCATCATGGTGAAAGCAGCATATGTGCTGGACAAGTCTCCAAACATGGGCTCTGTGCTTCTCTGCTGGGGCCACGGGCAGCTGACAGAGGGCAGAATAGGATGTGAATGCTCAGCAAGACATGGGAGGAAGAGAGCTGGTTGAGAACATCTGTAAAAGGCTTTGCAAAGGTGGTGGTTTTTATAGGAGACAGAAAGCAAAATGTGGCAGGAGTATGCGGTGCTGGAGCAATGGTGCTGCAAGGCAGGGAGGGTAGGGAGGAAATGGAGCAGAGCATTTGACAGAGAAGCTTGGGAACAGAGTGGGCTTTCAAAGCAATCTGTGCATGCTCTGGCTGAGGAAAAAGGCAGGAGGTATTCCTAAGCTGAGGTGCCCAGGCCATGTCTCACTGCATTGTTGGAGCAGCAATGTCGCCTCCAAGCCCAGCACTGACAGCTTGAGCACGTGTCATCAACCACGACGGTTGATGCAGCCACAAGGTGTAAATGTCACTAATGAATAAATTGCCTTGTGCCTTGGAGAGGCTAATCCATCACGGCCAGAGACAGGGATCTGACAAGCCTGGCTATTTCAGGCATACCCTGTAGGGAGGAGGAATGCTTCGTTTCTGAGCTGTCCCCTCCACCTAGGGAAGCCGATGCAGGGCTTGGCTCTGTGCCACTTCCCATCTTCCCAGCCACACGAGCTCAGGCTTCATCCCTCTTCACTGCAACTGAAGAAGCATGAAATTACTAGATTAGCCAAAAGTGCCCTGTCAGCAGAGTGGTACATGGGGCTAGCAGGTGATTGAGGTTGGAGGGAAGCTGCTGGACACAGGGCACGGGTGCTGTAGGGGTGATGGAATATAGTGGTGGGTCCCTGGTGATTGGGAGAGCTTGTGTTAGTTGTCTGGGCATATTTCAGGGCAGGAGTGCTTGGCACTATGTTTTAGAAGCGTGCTGTTTCCTCCTTATCCCACTGTGCTGTCCCAGAGGCAGTGCACAGGACCCCCATTTTGAGGACCCCCTGTGCTGTTGAGCCCCAGCCACCAGCACCTTGGCTGACTGTGCAGAGGGCCAGCAGGTACCAAACGGGCAGGGACAGCTCAGCCTAGACAAATCCAGCTCCGTGGGAGCAAAGGGAGGCTGAACACAGCAACCATTTCTGTGCACAGCCTCTGCTCATCATTGTGGCAGCCTGCTCCCCCTTCCCAAGTCGGTGCTCAAAATCAACCTGCCATCCTGTTTGTGGCATATGCCAGTGTGACACCTTGCAAATCAATGCCTGAGTCTCTGTGAGCAGAAACTGCCAGGCTTGGGAAGCTGGCCACTGTCTCCTGCTGCCGTGTGCACTCTGCTCGGAGCAGCGGAAGCCGAGCTTGCCATCTGCTGTGGGAGGGAGCCAGCTGGGCGCCCCAGCTCTGGCCTGATGGGACACCTGCCTGAGGCACAGCCCGAGAGCGAGCCCTCATGTCATTCCCCCTTCTTTACCTTCTGGCCACCCCAGTCTCTCACCATCTCTCTGGCCCAGACCCATGGGTGAGGGGATGCTCCCAGCTTGACTCCGCTGAGTGCTGCTGATGCTGTGCTGTTGGGTGGTGGCAGTGCCCAAGCTCATTCCCTCCTCCAGATGGAGGCCCACAAGTGACCCCCCCCTCCTCAGAGCTTGCCAGTACTCTTTGGAGACAGATCTCATGGGAGAGCTAAGGTATGTGTTCTGGCCCTGCACTCAGCACAAAGCAACCAGCTAGTTACACACCCTGTGGTAGCTGGACCTGGAGCTGACAAGTGACCCCCCAACAGCAGGAATGTTCACACTCCAACAATCTGCCGCTGCTGTTCAGATGCCACACAGAGTGTGTGGCATTTGAAATGGTTTCAACCCTTGCACACTGGCAGATAGTTGACTGTTGGCTTTGGGTGTGGGCAAATGCTGCAGGCTGCTTGGTTTGGACTTTGCTTTTTGGCCAAGAGATTGATGGGAGAGAGGGCAAAGAGTTCTCCAGGCAACAGCTACCTGTCCAGGCATTCCTGCTCGTGGGAGCCCTTAAGTGGTGTTAACAGTCTCCGCTGTTAGCAGGAAAATGAGCAGCAAATATCCTGGAAAGCAAGTCAGAAGTTGTTCTGGTGATGACATGTTTTCCCAAACCTTTTTCTTTCCATCCCTTGTCCTCTGGTGGCCAATTCCTCCTCATGTGTCTGCTAGCATGTCTGCAGGATCTCATCGCTGCCCACCAAGCATGAGCTTTCATTGCACATCTGGCTGACCAGCTGCAGCCTTGTCCTTGGAGCTACAGGCAGGCTTGCCTAGGACCAGGCCACCCCCATTAAACCTCCACCCTCGCTGCTGGAGCTGTTGCTTCATCAGCCTGATGCTGATCTGGGTCTTTTCTGCTGTTTCTGACCATGAGTTCTCATCTCATTGAGGTGTGTCATCCAGTGAAAATATTTTGTAAATGCAAATAAAAATAAATAAGTATATTCAATACCTCGGTCTCGAGGATGGAAAACAAGTAGTGGGAGTTGCCCAGGTAGGGAGGTTTCACAGCTGCTACTGCTGGTTAGGAATTCTTCTGGACGTAGCCCCTGGAGCATCCATCAATAGTTGGGAAGGGTGCTACACAAACCTGTGAGGGCTTGGGGCTGAGCCTTGTCAGCACCTCTTGTGTGGCCCTGCTGTCAGAGCAGCCTCGCACTCCATCCTTTCTGATCTATATGGGTGTGACACGGTGCAGGGGCCAGGGGCCAGTGGCACCGTCGGTGTCTGTATCCATCAGGCAGGGCAAGGCAGAAGCGGGTACGTGGTGAATAAATTCTTTTGTGAACACTGGGAAACGGTTTTTACTTTTCGACTTTGTCAATATGATCTAGCTCTGTCTGTCTCTATATATGTACAAACAGTATATCACAATGTTGCCTTTTTTGTTGGAAATATCAAAGTACAAAGATTGTAAACCAAATCGGTGTAATAAAAGTTTCAGATGATTCACTGAGGTGGTTGCCAGCAGTGGGTCTGTGAGCACTGGTGTTGGGCAGTGCTGGGAGGCATGGGAAGCTCCTGCATTGTTCAGAGGGTGGGAGGGGATGGAAGTCAACCCACTTGCTTAATTCCCTGATGTCTCCTGAGCAGGGTGGTCAATGGACCAACTCACTAAGTATGTGCCTTGTCCCATCCTCAGGTGACTACAGCCTGTAGAGCAAAAGGAAGCTGCTCCATTTTGCTCCAAGGGGCTCCAATCCCAAGGAAGCTGCACTGTTTTCAAACTTGTGAGCTATGTGGGCCAGCAGTCCTGAAGGGACCCCTCTAGCTTGAAGTTATGCAAAACACAGATTGTTTTGGACAGGTTTGCACAGAAGAGCACTACTAGGTAAGGTAAGTGTTTGGTTGTAAAGAATTCACCTGTTGCAAAGCAGGATAGCTCTGATCAAAAGCAGAGCAACCCAAAGCACGAAACCGTGGTGGTGAGACCTCTTGATTTGTTGGATTTATTTCTATTTACTTTTCACCACCCATATCAGACTCCAGACAGATTTTATTATAAATACAAATAGATTATTGAGCAGAGCAATAGCCAGAAAAAGCTGCTGAGGAACTAGAAACAACAGTCCCTCAATCCTCTATGCCTCTCACATCCTCCTCAGCAAAACCTTAAAGTTAGATCTGGACTAGATCATTGAGGTGGCAGAGACTTCATCTTAGCTGCTTTACACGTGAAACAATATTCAGTTGCCTGAACCAAGCTTGCTGCTGGAGCATATAAAAGCATCACAGGAGGTGAGATTTAGGGTGCAGTGAGAGAGAGGGCTTAAGAGGCAGATTGCTCTGTGGTGCCACTACAGTGCCTTGAGATCCCATGTCTGTCTCCAATTAAGTCACAGGCTGGATGATGGGGGTCTGGGAAAGGCGGCGGTGGCAGCAGCCATAAGTTAAGTGTTTCTCAAAAAGTAAATAAAACCAAGACCCTGAAGTAAAGTGTTTCCAAGACTGCACACCCAAAGGTCATTGCTCCCTGGAGCACTTTATTCAGGCGGGCTCAGTGGTGGGGTGCTGCAGAGATCCCATCCTCACCGCTTCCCGATTAGCCCACACAATTTCGTGAATGCGGAAATCAGTCTCCTGTTCCACCTCTGCGTGGCGGAGATCAAGCTCGGTCAAAGTCTTGTTGTTTGCCAGCCCTTCAAGCAGATGCTTCCCACCATCCTGCAAAAGGATGAGAGGGGATGGTTAAAGGATATCTAAAACAGAAATGTATTGTTCCTTTTCCCTCCTCCCCAGCTGCTGCTGTCAGTGGGAAGTCCATGAGATGGTGCCAAAAGGGTTAAAGGCCTCCACCCAGGTCCGAAATGTTGCTCACAGGAGAAGTGCAGAGGAGGAGTGTAACCTTATGCAGCTCTCTGTGACATGACACATGCTAATGACTCCCTCTGGGTGCCATGTCAGGAGTTCTCACGCTCATGCTGGTTAATAACACATCTGGCAATGATAACCTGAGAGGAGTCTGCTCTCCCTTGTCCCCCGGTTCCCAGCTTACTGCTGGCTGGGGACAAATGGATTACAGTGCTGTTCCTCATCTTGGCAGCTGTGAGAGCCCCAGAACTGGCAGTTTTCTGTCTGGATGCCATTTCCCAGGCTGGGCTGGCTTTCCTGAGGGGAATATCTCATGTAACTGAAGACCAGCCTGCATGAGACAGAAAATGTGATGTAGCCTTAAGGAGGCAACCCACTCTGAGGCATTTCCCCCCATACATGAAGCACTGTATTTAGGGATGTGACAATTTGAACTTTTTTCTACTGTTGCTGTTCCTTCGCTTTCAGGTACCAAATGCACCTCCTGCCCCTGCTCCTCCATCCAAATGGTCCCCTGATACCAACACCCTGCCTCTTAGCCCTTTTGCCAAAAAGGGCAGAGCAAAAAGGACTGGGAAGAGGTCTCTTTTTAATGGGGTACAGAGGTCAGAATTGAATGAATCTCTAGGAAAACCTCCAATTTTCCCAAAGATAATACTACCAGCCACCTTTGGGCTGCCATGGAACTTCACAAATGGGTAACAAGAGAGCTCATCAGAAGGAAGATACTAAGCACAGAGATTATTATTTACTAAACAAAAATCCTTCAATCCCTTCCAACCTTTGCCCCTTGTATCATTAAACTCAAATGGTTTTTCACATCCAGGACCATAAAACTCAGAACTCACAAAAGGTTTTCTGCCATCAAATCCTTTTAAAACCCTTGTCAAACACATTGATGCCAATATTCCTGCCAGCAGGGACAGCTGGTCTTGCTGTCTCTTTATTTGACAGTGAGAATAATTGAGGCAGCGCAGAAAGTTTAAAAGCCAGCATGATTGCTTTTGGCTGTCTAGTTTCAGATTTCTAAAGCTCTTTTTAATCAGCAGAAGAGAAGCGATCTGGTTTGTGGGCATGTTGCATACTGCAGCTCTTAGGGATGTAGTAAGATCTGTGGATGCTCTTCTGTCTAGAAAATGTAAGCCTATGTTTTAGGAGCCACTTAAAAGCACACAGACATGACACTCCTGACCCACCGCACCGCTCCCAGCTCGCGGGGTGAGTTAAAGAAGCTCAACAACCAAGCCAATTTTCTAGCAGTCTCCTCTGAGCTGAGTGTGATGGACAGGAGAAATTCTGGGAAGGGTGACACTATCTGTGTGCTGCTGAGTGACAGATGGCACAGCAGATCCAAAGCACAGAGGATATGCGTGAGACCCTCATCTCATGCCGCCTATCGTTAACTACGCTCACGTGTGCGAAGCGCCTGTGATTTCTCCCAGACACGCTTCCTGATTTTCAGTTCCCTGGGGGGAAAATCCCTCTCTGTCCAAAAGCCCAAAGCCTCAAAAAGAGATTCAGCCCTATGAACAGAGCTGGATGTAACAAGTGAGGTTAATGCATGTTCATGCAGAGAAGGTATCCTCTTTCCTGACATCTGCTACAGTCTTTTTCCTGCTCACAACTGATTGCTATCATAGCAAGAATGCAAAATGAGGGATGCATTTGCCTCTGTGGCTTTGAGACAGGCTCAGGATCTGCTTTGCAAGGCCATCAGGCAGGCTCACAGACTGCAGGGAGAAGAGGCTTCTCTTACCAGCCCCAGGTGGTTGCATGAGAAGTTGATGCTTGTCAGAGTGGTGTTCTGAGCCAGGACCTGGGAGAACACTGCCGCGGTTGGCTCTGACAGGTTATTGCTGCCCAGATGGAGGGACTTGAGGCTGGCGTTGGTCAGCAGGGCGTGGCCAATCGCCTCCCCGCCTTTGTCCTCCACGAAGTTGAGGCGCAGATTCAGGGAGGTCAGGGTGGAGCTCTCAGCCAGGCCTTGAGCAATAGCCTGAGCCCCCAGGTGACAGATCTGGTTGTTACACAGATCGAGGGTTTCTAATTTGCTGCGGCTGATCAGCTTGCCAAGGGCTTGTGCCCCGTGGTCCCTGATGAGATTGTGGGACAAGTCCAGCTCCAACAAGCAAGGGTGATTCTGCAAGTTACGGGCCAGGTGCTTGATCTTGTCATCATCCACTTTGCTTCGTGTCAGCTTGAAAACCTGTGGGCATAAAAACCAGGGTCACTACAACAGCCAGTGCTTTGGGCTGAGCTTTGTACAAGATCATCACGGAGTTAAACCTATGATCCACCAGATCATAGGTTTCATTCATCTCCCTTCACTTCAGACACCCTTAGCTAGCAGGCTCAAGTAGTTGCTTTCCTAGTGGGCAGATACTTCCAGCAAGCAGGGCATGCCACTGATGTCCCATGCCTATTCTAGCTAAAAAGGGTTTGCCTCCTGGAAATGCCTGTTCCTCTCCTCTGACTGCACAAGATCTCTAACTGGGGGCTAAATTAAAGCAAGATAAAGCTGTCCAAACATCTACAGCAACTAGCAGCAGAACCCACCTCAGATCACAGTCGAACCTGTCTGAATGAACACGTGCACCAGTGGTAACCACAGTACAATGTCCTGTGTGGCCAGGGCATCTTAACAGCCACAAGAGAGGTAATTTCTCTTCTGGAAGCCGTATTTCCCAAAGCATGCCAGTCTGTGGGGAGTTCATCCAGCTCACTCTGGCTCCACTCTGGATAGCAATGCCCACTGATGTTTTGGAGGGGCTGAGTATCTGCACTCAGTTGCCACAGAGCTGAAGATACTGTTAGTGCTTAGGAGGAAAATCCCTCATTGCTCTACGGCAAGTGTAAGTATTTCCCCACGCAGTTCTTGGCCGTCTTTGCTCCTCTGGGAGGGGCTGACATGCATTTACTGAGCAAAACTACCAAAAACTCCTTATGAAAAGCTCCCTCTGGCCTTTTCCTCTCCTCCCTCCCAGAACTATATGAGGAGTTAAAACAGTGGAGTGCTGCTGCCCCTTATGCTACAGGCAACAAGTTTTGCGGGAGCAAGTATTTTTCTCACTGATCCTCTGACAACCCATTCTAACAAGGATGTGGCAGAACAAGATATTCAGCATTAGGCAAGCAGGTTAACACCTCTGCACTCTGACAGATCTGTAACTTGCAAAAGGAAGGGTGCTACCAGCAAGCAAAACTGGTCCCTCTATTTCTATCCACAGGCAATTTGAAGATCTAGCTGAGGGAGTAAAGTTCAGTTTGGGGTATATTACTTTCAAGTTACGGCACATCTTCACAGCAGAAGCCAAGTTGGAGCAGTCCAGCTCAGTGAAGTTAAAGAGGCTCCACTCAAAGTTCATGCCACAACTCTTCACACCGTAAGTGAGATGAAGCTCTTCAAGGTGAGGGAGAGAAGTAATGAGCTCTTTCAGGTCGTAGTGATGTGTGTAGACCTCACTAATTTCAGTATCATCCTCTGTGTCAGAGAGGTCATTGCTCTCCTCCTTTCGATCCACCCGCAAAGGTGGCAGGAACTGATCGATCTTCAGTTTCCGCACGTAGCCTTTGCAGAGCGGGATGAGCCCCAGGACCTGTTCGGGGTCTGTGGTGTTAGGGATGAAAAACTTGAGGATGTTCTCCAGGTGACGTTCAAAGAACATCCGTTTCCAGCTGTCTCCATAGTTGGAGACGTCGCACACTTGCCAGCGCTCCATACAGCGCCTCTTCCAGTAGTCCTCATGGCTTACTATGTTGGCAGTCACAGTGAGTGGAAGGCTGGTGGAGAGCTTGTCCACCACCTTCTTTTGGTGCTCAGGCAGAAGATAGCTCAAAATAGGGTTCTCTGGAAGAGATAGAAAGAATGAGAGGTTGGTCTGGGCATAGGAACAATTGCTGGCACTATGGTTCTGCCCGGGCCCACAGCTGTGTGCCCATGCCCTCCCCTCTGCTGATATTGGCTCTCTCCTCAGTTGCCAGAAGCTGGAGCACAGAGCTAAGTTGGCAGAAGACATGTAGGATTCATTTGTACATTTCCAAATACGATTTCTAACTCCTACAATGAAACATCAGCGTAATTGGGTTTACTCTCATAATATTTGGGAACTGCGCCAGAAACTGAGCTCCCCATTTAAACTTTGAATGCAGTTTATATTCAGAGCAGGAATTCTGCTTCCAAGAGAACTAATTCAGCCTTACAGTGATGGGAGAGCTTGGCCTGCCATTTGCTGAACTTTCTCCCTATTGGTTTCTAAGCATATTGAAGAACAGTATTTGAGAACAATTGTGTGCTTTTTCATGCAGGTCCTTGTGCCTATTTATCTTAATTCAAGCATTGGTCTTACCTCAAATTGATTCCTGTTCCTTTTTGCTGAGGCAAACTCCTAGCTTTTAGGTCCACCTTGTTTAAATAAAAATTCTGTTTCCCCAGGTAGTCTTTCCCCCAAGTCTCTTTCCCAGTGCTTGCCCTAAGTCTCAGCTGTCCTCTCTGGTGGAAATTCTTTGCACCAAGAAATGCCAGAGAAAAGCCACATGTACTCACACCATGAATATTTGGTTACGTGTACACACTACATAAATCATCAGTGGAGAAACCTACCTGTTCAGGGGAAACCAGATTATGAAACACAGAGTGGGGTTAGCTTTATATTTCCCCAATTTCTGGGGTACCTAAGGTCACTGACAGTTTTACCACAGCCTCTTCCTGGAGTCTATTTTCCAGTGTCCCACAGCGGACACTGCAGTGACCTTCTCTGCAGAGTCCCAGGACACAAGCAGAGGGGGGACACGCATAGGCAGGGCTGGGCTAGCTTCACTCAGGCTCACTCAGGCCCCACTGTGGGCAAGGTGCAGCCTCACAGCTCAGGTAACAGCACCAGGATCCCCATGAAAATGAGCACACCACTTTTATGTGTGCATAATGCAGGTCCAATGGATTTGGCATCAAACTGACTGATCAGGCTGCTAGGACTGCAAGGCTGTCCCAGCTCAGACCCCCAAGTACCATCAGCTCCTGGCATAAGGCTGAGCTCCTCTGTACTGTTTTACAGTCCCAGTGTGGACAGAGCCTTAAAACTACCTTTGGTCTTTGCTGCCACTTCACTGAGTCAGCCAAAAAGACAGGTAGGCCCTTCTTTTCTCCCTCCCAATCTGTTCTCAGATGAGACACACTTCTTCTGTTTTGCTGTGTTTCATCAGTCCACCTGCTTTAAAAGCATATTCCCTGCCTGAGGATATAACTTGTCACATCAAAAAAGCCATGGAGGAGGGCTGAGCCTGTGAGCACAATACTGAGAAGATAGCTCTTCTGGGCAGGGAGCAATTCTCCACCTCTTTGTAGAGTACTCAGTACAACAGGGCTCCATCCTCGAGCGCTACCCTAACGTCTCCATGAATCAAGAGCAGGAAACAGCAACTGCACAGCCCCAGTCATGGTTGAGGTGAGTCCAGAAGAGCATAGATGGAAGAAGATGTGATAGAACAAGGTCAGTACAGAGTCACATCCTGGACTGCAGCCCAGAGGACTACAGCAATCCCTGGAGTGTACCAATACATACTTAGCAACTAAACAGTTTGTTTAACTGGCTGCCCAAGGGGATATTTCTCCCCATCTGTTCCTTTGGCAGGGCTGGGTGCCACACTGCCTTTCAGATGCATCTGCCTGCCTCATTGACCCTCTGCTCTCCGGGACTGACCCTCTCTCCATGTGTCCTAGAGTAAATGTGCTTCCACTTACTTTCAAAGTTGTGAGCAATGTGCTGGAGGCAGAGCTCAGTGAGGTGGGGGACAGTGACCAGGGACCAACTGAGATCCTCGGTGATGCAGCGGCGTGTGTAGAATGAGCCATCAGTGAGGTTGGCCTGAGGTGGGCATGGTGAGGGAATGGCTCCGCTCTTGTCACCAGCTTCTGGCTGCTCCATCCTTGCTCAGGACCTACTTCTCCTTCAGGAGAAGCAAGGGGAAAATTCCTTGAGAGTCACCACTATGTGGTTACCTGCAAAAGAAAAAGGCAGCTGTAGAAAGAAGCCAGCAATATTGATGGTCAGCTCCCACTGCTCTGCTGTAATGCACTTGCCTCTTGCCTGCCTCCTCTGCTTTGGACTGAAAGCACTGCAGCCAAACAACTATTACTCAGCCTCATCTTTATACCATGCCCTGTGCAAAGAGGTCTCTAGGCACCACATGCAATAAGGAGACAATAACCTGGTGTTAATTCAGAGTGCTGTTGATGAGGATGGACAAGAATTGATTGTTTACTGTCTTTTCCAATAAAAGTAATAGGGGAAGCTGGCAGGAGCTAGGCTTAAAGCAAAGGGTTCTTCACACAGGCTGCAGTTGAACTGGGGAATTCCTTGCCACAGGATGCTGTGGATGTTAGGAGTCTGCAGACTCTAAGAAAAGTCCATGGAAGAGAAACCCTTTAAGGATGATGAAATACATAGAAGTCATGTGGCTCAGTGTGAGCAGCTGAACACAGCTGGAGGTGGGGAAGAGTGCTGGAGGAAAGAACACACACTTGCATTGCTTTTCTGCTCTTCTCCAGGTGTCTGCTTCTAGCCACTGTCAGAGATGGGTTTTTGGGCCAGCTATCCCCTGGTTTGATCCAGTATGCCTGTTCTTATGACTCTCTAAAGACAGATGCTTTACAGATTAATACATTATAAGTGTATTCTTTTCCTGCTTTTCTCCATTATTCTCCAGCTGAACTCCTTCCAAACATCCATTAACTGATGAGATGGGTCAGACCTGTTCAGACCACACTGAGCCTAAGCAGATATGAGCTAGAAGAACCAGCCTGGAGCAGAAGGAAGGATGCCTGGTGCTATTAACTTTGCAGAGCTTTCCCAGACTGAAGTTTTCCATTTGCTGTTTCCTACTCCCACCTCAAGGCCAGCGCTCTCAGAATCCCACATGTATGGTTATTGCCTGGAAGTCCTAATGGTTCTCTAACCAGCCAGTCTGAAGGAGCAGAAAAGACACCAGGAAGGAATCACTTGAGCTCCACTTGAGTTCTGGGTTCCACAAGAGCACCTAGGTCTGATGAGCATCCCCCAGGGTGTACAGATCCATGCTGATCCTTACTGGGGCTAACTGGACTTAACAGGGCTGCAGCACAGGGCTGGGCAGTTACAGGCTGCAGGGCACCTAAAAGGAGCATGAGGCAGAGGTGGATGGCAATGGCAGAGGTGAGAACACCTTCCTGCAAGACCAAGAGGATATCTCAGGGCAGTGGTGGCCTTGCAGAGGGTCAAAGGATCCTGTGGAAGGATAACTGCCATGTAGTACCTTTGGTCACCATATCCCTCACCCGAAGGGTGGTTTGATCCCAACCAGCTCCTCCTTTGTGAGGGATGTGACCCAGACAGTGATCCCTAGATGAACCACCTTAGTCCTTCCCCTACACAAGGCTGCTCCTTGCACCTTTGCCTTCCCAGCTGCTGCTGCTTCTGTCAGCACTGCCCTCTCCCTGGAAGCTTTGGAGCTGGCTTTGCTAGTGTTACTCCCTCTGCTCCTTCCCCCATCCAAAAGGCATCTGAGGAAGGGCCTGCAAAAGAGGGGAGAGGAGATCTGTGAAATGACGAGGTCTAGAAGAGAGGAGCAAATGATTAATGCTGCAAATATGTCAGCAAAGGCTTCTTCAAATGCACTTTGAGGCAGGCCTGAGCGTGACAGTCAGGAAAGGGTGGAGATGGCAGTGGCAGGGCATTCTCTGGCCCAAAGCAGGAGGATGAAGGGTGCCAAGGACAGGGAAGCTCTATTTCCTGGGAGGCAGTAGTGTACAGATGACAAAGATAAAGGCTGTAGAAAAAAGGAGCCTGATCTGATGAAGGATGGATGTGGAAGGAGAAGGAAGAAGTGGTAGACAGCTGTGAGGATGGACTGGGAATCCTTTTCCTGCAAAGGTCCTTGTGCCCTAAGGAAGGTGCAATGATGATGGGCCACCTTTCAGGAGGAAGACCAGAGACCTAATTCTCCACAGCACATTAACCCAGCTGAGACCCAGCTCCTGGTGCTCGATGGACTTCAGTGGAAGGGCAAAACACAGCTAGAAGGCAGTGAGGTGGCATTAATAGAAGTGACTGGGAAAATTGTTTTCTCCTTGCTCAGTCCTTTGTCCTATTCAAAAAGCATCTGTATCATTTTGTCCCTCAGGCCAATCACAGCTGATTGGATCCTCTAATGGCTTTTCTGACCTTTTGGAAACAATAATTAAAAGCCAGCTGTTGGGGAGAGCCAGTGCAGCATTGGTGGCCTAGGATTATTTCCTGTCTGTTCCAGCAGATGATCGGATTGCCTGTTTACCCATGGCAGATTGATTTTCAGAGGGTAGGTAACCCATGGCACATGCAGGGCTGCCAAATGGGCTCCAAGAATCGAGGCAGGACACACAGCTGCCCTGAGGCAGAGCAGCCCAGGCTGCTGAGAGGCTTTCCCTTGATCTGAGCCCCAGAGCAAGTCAGCTCAGCTGACTCCACCATGCCCACTTGTCATTCACTATGAAGCCAACAGGAGCAAGGCTGCAAAGCATCCAAATGCCTGTGGTGCCAGGTCTGAGGCTGAGCCATTGCTCCCAATACATCCATTCCCACCACGCCAGCGTGGTGAACACACCTGCCAGGTGCCCTTACCAGGGGAAGGACCTCCTTCACTGCTCACTCCCTGTGCCTCGGCTGTGGGAATCTCACCCAGCCAGAGCTGAGACTCTAAGCCAGTTTCCAGAGCCAGGTTTGCTAAGCACATGTTTAAACACAGGGGTAGCACCATAATTCACTATCAATAAAGCAAGTCAACACTGTTAATGCACGCTCCTTCCCACCCACTCTGCATACCCATCAGTCACCTATCCTAAAAAGGCTTTATTAGACAATATGCAATGAACAGAGCCATGTAGTAAATTCCCAGCTTTTGTCATTTAATACCCAGATCAGACTGAAAAGTAAATAATGCTAGTAAATAATAAGTAAAAGTAAAAAGTAAATAATTCCTTCTTAAAAAAATAAAGGAAATTACACTTCTCTTCCCCAGAAGGAACTGACAGAGATCTACTCACACAACCAAATTATGCTGCTACTAACATGCCTAACAAACCTTCTTCAGCTAAACCTGTTTTGATCTGGAAATAAAAGATTTTTGCTCTTTTCATTTACACCAAATCCCAGAGAGACCAAAAAAGAAGAGCTGCATGGAAACTGGTGACCTTCGGCTGATGCTCCTACCAGAGATCCAAGAAATGGAGCAACTGTAAACACTGTGCTTACTGGAGAGTTTGTAAGAGCAGGATAAATTATTTCTGCGGATGGTTATGCCCCAGCCAAGACTGCATTTGCACTGAAGCTCTGTCTGCCCATTACTTGAGGAAGCTCTTATGGCACTGCAGCAGCACCCTGAAAATGCCAGTTGTTGTGCAGGTGTGCTGACCTTAATGCTGTTACCTCTAGTCCAGACAAGTGCTCCTGAGTCTGGCTAACACCCTGATCCCACCAGCACCTGTGGGGACGTGCCATGCTCTGTGGCACTTCCAAAGGCTAATGCTAAGTGTGCATTAGGACACCGTGTTGCAGGCTAATCCAGAGCCAGAGACACTGCAACGGGCTTTAAGTGAGTTTAAAAACAAATTTAAAAAAATGCCAAATGAGGAATCTATTTAGCTTCAGATATAATGGAATTTGTCTGTAATGGGAGATTGGGCAGAGTGAGGCCAGCTGGCCGTTTGGGAATTTGGTTAATGTCACCACTGTCATCCTCGCAGTGTGAAGGGCCAAAACTGTGGTCCTGGATCTCTGTCAGCATGACCTGGGAAGGAGCACTGCCCCAGTGGGATGTCAGGAAAACAAAAGCCCTTTCGGACCTGAGCACTGCCCGCCGCATCCCCGGCCACTGCGCGCAGCTGGCTGTGCCGTGCCAGCCCCGGAGCCCGGAGAGGGATCCCTTCTCCAGGGGGACAAGGAGAACGCCTGGATGCTGCTGACCGCCGCGGCCCCCGCCAGCCCCGCCAGCCCAGCTCCGTGGGACGCCGGCCCTGCGCTCCCCCCTGCCAGCCCAGCTCCTCTCCAGGACCCCGAGAGGGAAGGAAACTCCTCGGCGCGGCCGCTCCGTTACGAGTCAGACCTGCGAACCGCCGGGGGACGGGCCCGGTCACGGGCGCTGCGCGTCCCCGGCCCCGGCAGCGCCGGGGGGACACCGGGGCGTGAAACGCGCGGGGTCCCTCCCGACGCCTGGGCCTGGGGATTCGGCTGCCGGCTCTGTCCTGCTGCTGCGGGGCAGGGAACGGGAGCGGGACCGGGACCAGCCCGGCCCCCGCGCTCGCCACCGCCGCTGTCTCCACGGACGCGGCCGTTGCCGGGCGGGGCTCCCGCGGGCTGCGACCCCCGGCCGGGCACGCGTGGCGCGCGTGGGGAGCCGGTCCCGGTCGCGCTGCGGGTTCGCGGCCGGGTCCGAGCCAAGCCCACGCAGGGCGCGGTGCTCCGCGGCCGCTGTCACAGGGCCTGCCCACTGCCAGCCGTGCGGGGCGGCAAGAACCAGCAGGAAGGCAGAGGGACGCGATTTGGGATGGCGCTCCCCCGTCGCTCCCCCAGCTGCTGAGAGTTAGTGCCGTGGTGAGTAGGAGCCCCCTCTTCCAGCACAGAGGAGATGTGGGAGCTCACCACCGTGCTCCGCGAGTGCTGAGGTGGGGGGCGGCTTTTGCCGAAGTCCCGGACATTCCTGCTGGCATCATGGAAAGACTGGGGCAAGGTGTGCAATGCGAATGGTTCGGTATCAGTGAAAGGGTGAACACGTTGCTGTCCTCAAGATACCCGATTCTTTGCATGTCTGTATGGCTAAAGGTACGCCGTCTGTGCCTGAAATGGGTTTGCTCAAGGCCTCATATTTTGGGGCAGAACGACATCACAGGCAGGTCTGAGGGGGAGGAAAGCAAATCTGAGAACTCCAGTGATGGCAAGAAGATTTTGGTCCATCTGCTGCACGTTCATCTCTTCTCCTTGACCTGTTCATTTTCCATTCTGCTGTTAAGCATCCTCTGCAGGGGTGGGGAAAGACCGGAATCCTCATCAAGGCACATACCATGCTGTAGAATATAAAGATTAAACAAGGGGATGAAAACATGCATCTCCTCTTTCCCATTTCTCAGATCTAAGCATTGCAGTATTTGCCAGGGCATTTCCAGCTCGAAACAGGTTTTTCTTTCACTCCTTTGGAATGCTGATGTAGCGGGCACAAGAGGAGAGCAGCCAGCCTGTGCCCTGTGGGAGCATACATAACACTGGTGCCAGCTCTCATGATAGTCCTGCAAGTCCCATAATAGCTGGCAGTTTTAGGAAGCTGTGCTGACTTTCATATAAAATTTACCTCCTGGTCATGAAGAAGATGTTAAAAGCATGATCCCAGATCACCCCAAAGGCTCAGCAACAAAACAATAAATGCAAAGAGGCACAGATTAAAAAAAGGATCAAGACTCTGAGGCTTCCTTTGTGAATTTCAAAGATGGAAAGTTAGACCTTGGCAGCAATGTACTTCTTTTTCTAGGTGTGGCCTGATTCTGTCACTCAACTCCCCAGAAGACAGTGACACTGCCTGTGAGTCAAGCTGGTGTTTAACACAGTGTGGTAGTCAGAAGGCTTGCAAAGCCCTTCGCAACCGCTGGCTTCACACTGACCATGTTACTCCTGGGAACATATCTCCGGGGCTTTTGAGACCTTGAAAAGCAGAAATGAGAGCAACATAAAGCCAGAGATATTTTCTCTTGCACTGATTTCCATGCTCACATTTGGTCAGACTCCTGAATTGCAAAGGAGATAGCCAAAGCAGATCCACAGAAACAGCACCCCTGAGTTGCCTTGCGTAACAGTGATCAACTTCTGAGCTGAGCCTTCAGCAAGCCATCAACACTGAGGTTTTTAGCCCACCTCATGGCCAATATAATGTAAATGTCATGCTTTGGAGACTTCACAGTCCAACAGAGTTCAGCTGTGTCTACCCAGTCATTGATTCCCAGAGACAACAGTGCTCAATATTGCAGTCAGTCGTCAAAATGGATGCAATCAGATGTTGAATCATATGCTGAAAAGAAATAGTGGTAGTCAAAAAATAGCTCTGTTAACTCTTTCTCTACCTTAACATTTATTTCCATGAGTGTAGACAATAGTGTTGTTCCCAGTGGGGGTGTGCAGTGGCATTTGCTCTTTCACTGCTGTGGAGTATGGATGCAGGGTGAAACATTACCATTCCCATTCCCATCCCCACTGTTGACATCTGAGAGTGAGGATGAGGGGAGGTGCTGCTTCCTGGCCCTAGTGACTAAGGCATTGTCCTACCAGCAGACCCCAGGTGCCTTCTGTATCCCTCCAGCTAGCAGGTCTCAGATTTCCCCCAGACAGCACTTGCGATGGTGTTATGCATTATCAGCTCTGCCAGCTTTGCCTGGAGTTGGAGGACAGTGTAACAACAGTCAAACCTCATATCACAACAAATGAATTGGACAGGAGCCAGGTCCTGCAGTGCCTTGTGTGGGAGGAACACATCCCACGGGGCATCTTCTGCTGCTAATGTGAAGATTCAGGTGCTGTTCTGGAAAGAGAGCTATGGCTGTAGGGTGACAACCTTTTCTAGTGTCTGAGCATGATGGACTGGAAATGTTATCCTCCCTGGCATTGCCCAGCCACTAACATATCCTGTAGCCAAGCATTTCTCCTCTCCCTCTACCTCTCCATCTTCCTTTCCCTCTCCCTCTCTTCTTCTCTGCAGTTACACCAGCACCAGCTGTCTCCTCAGGGACTGCAGGAACACATCTGGTGAGCTTTCTGCCCACAGCAAATAGCAGGCTGTTTGTTTGCAGTGGGAGCTGGAGGTAGAAGGAGTGGAAAACAATCTCTCTCTGTGCATGTGTCCTCCTGGTTAGCTCTGCTTATGCATCTCCTGCAGCTCCTCTGTGTCCTCACATCACACCATGATGGCCAGAAGTCACCACACCAGTCCAGGACATCATTTCATTTGAGTCCTGTACTCCATGTGGGGCAGCCTCTCTAGCTGATGCCTGCAGCGAGGCAAGCTCCATCTGTCAGATGTGGTTCATCTCTCCAGGGGGAAGAACCAGGGGCACAGCTGAAGGTCAGGTTTGAGAGGAGCCTATTGGTGTTTGTTGTCTGCCTGACATCAAAGGGATTCATTGGGGTAGGAGCCAGTGAGGTTTGTCCTCGGCACTGGTGGAGTCCTCTTTCATTAATGGCTTCTACCCTTTCAATGAGGAGCACAGAAAGTTGCCAAAACTGGGCAGGACTCAGAACATTTAGGATGCTGAGGAGCAGGGACTCACTCCAAAGCTCTATTTCCAGGCCCTCCTCTGGCTGGCTCCGTGCAGCTCTTGCTGGAAAACACTGCTTACAAGCAGCCAGCAGTTCCTGGAGTCCTGGGGGAAGCAGCAAAACAAATGACATCCTGGAAGGGGGAAAATTGCCCCTGTACAGCCAATGCTGAAGGATGGGGGAGCAGGATGCTCTCTGTGCTGCTGCTCTCCCAGAGCTTTCTGCTCTCCCTGGGTCACAGCAGGAACCATGCAGCTGCTGACAGCTATTAATAGATGGGGAGAACGTGGGCTCTTTTTCCTACTGCTTCCTGGGATGAATGGTAATTACCCTTAATGAGACTGGATTTGGTTCTACCTCCTACCTGCCAGCCCCCTTGCCTGCACTGGCAGGGAGAGACCAGCCCATCTGCTGCCTGCACTGGCTCTGTGGGGACCAGAGCTTGACAGCAGGAGTGGAGGCTCATCTCCCCAGGACATCCCACAGGCCTTGCTCATGGATGCTGGGCACAGGGCAGGAGGCAGAGCCTGCCAGCTGACAGGCTGCAGCAGCTCCCCTCAGCCTGGCCTTTCCAGTGGCACACAGGAGCCCCGTGGGGGGTGAGATAAATGATCCCACCACAGACTGAGGGTGCAGGTGCCTTGGATGCTCTGTCTTTGAGATTAATTAAAGAAACAAAACAGGGGAACAAATAATCAGGGAATCTGACCTGTTGCTATGATTGGCATCTGCATCCAAGGTTTGTGAAAAGGGGTATCCTTCCTCCGTTGCTGGTGCAAAACCACTCCCAGAATAATCCTGAACTTGACCCCCACCTTCCACAGGGTGCAGTCTAGCTGCCACAGAGTTAATCAGGATATGACCTGCACAAGGGGGATGGTTTTGTTCTTCTCACACCACCACGCCTCTGGCCTGAACTCTGAAGCAGGAAGATTTCCTTAATTCAGGTTGCTTCAAGAATACTGCATAAATAGTGCAGGAGGTTTTCTTTATCCACTGGGAGGCTGTGCCTCCTAGGAATCACCTCCAAATAGATGGAAGCAAATGTAGATGGCTGTTAAATCTTTCTTGTACATGCCAGACTCTGGCTCTGGGGCAGGATATCCTCTCCACTAGTGTTTGCCCAAGATGCTTGGTAAGGCTGCACTTCACAACCCCACCTCTGTGCTGTCCTGCCCACCTGGACAGCCACAGTGCCTTAATTAATCTTTACTGCTCCCTGAAAACTTAGATTTTTCCTTTCTTGGTTCAGCTTAGCAGCTGGTAACACTTTTCACCATGGGAACCCCTTCCCTTCACTGACCCTTGCTGCTTGCAGCAGGGCAAGAGGAAAAAACTGCCCCATCTTGCCAAGCTGAAACTTCCCAGGCAAGACAGTTTATTTGCCTCTTAGTTTTTAATCAGATTTTTTTCCAGATCATATGTTTTCTTGACTGAATCAAATAAACCTTCCTGCAGGCAGGATCTGTGCCCAGGGACCTAATGGTTCCCATTTGCAAACCCCTGCCTCCTTGCTTCTGGAGGCCTCTCTTTTTCCCTCTCTCCGAGATCCCTCCAACGTCAGACCAGAAGTTTCAAGTCCCTCTGCTGACTCCCACTCAGCCCCTTGTGTTGCATCCAAGTGCCAGATGGCACTCCAGGATCGAGAAGGAGCTGTGCCAGGCTCCCCTCCCTTTCTCTCCACCCTTCAATCTAGGGAAAAGAGACAGGGAACCAGCACTGCCAGATTTCAGGCTGCCGTGTTTGTGCCAGCTTCTGTGGTCTTCAGCCCCAGTTGCGATGGGATTGACGTGGGAGGTACTGGCACAACCGTGGAGCAAGCGGTGCCAGGGAAGAGAGGACCAACTCTGAAGCTCCCCTCTGTGCCCAGCTCTGTGTTATAATTAACAACCAATGCTGAGGACACGAGCACAGCCACTGCTTCCTCCATGCTCGCCCGGCCCTGCTTCCTTCTTTTCTTGTTAGAAAATTTCTTGTTTGTCTGGGGTTGCTCACCAGCACTGGGTAACTGCCTGCAAAGGTAGTTACAGATCTGCAGGTCTGAAGGTTTAGCAGGCTCCTCTTGGGCAGGACCAGTGCCCAGGTCGCCTATATTGAAACGAGGAGGAGGAGGAGGAGGAGGAGGAAAGCAGAACAACTGCCCTACCAGAAAGTGGGTCACAGAGGCTGTGGGCAGCAGAAACCTCCTGTTTGTGAGTCCTGCTGGGAGCATGGGGATGTGTTTGGACAGCAGAAGGAACGTGGGGAGGATGTGATCAGATATTTCCAGCCTTTCTGCTTCAGATAGCTGCGTTAGCACAGTGCCTGCTGCTTTTGGCTCAGAACTGGCTGGCCCCTTGAATAAACCCTCCTTTCCTGGAGGGACTCTGGCACTTTTTGCTGGCTCTTCTTGATACTCAGGGATGGGCATCTCCATTAGTACTGCCTCAGCTCTAGGGTCTCTGCTGTCACTACTCTGTCACATCAATCCCCACAGGTCCTGTCCCTGGAGCATGTGTCTCCTCACTGCCAGGTTGCTGTCACTCAGCTCCATGGAGGGGATGAGGAAGACATGACCCTTTGTAGAGTCCAGGAGGAGACATGCACAGAAGGTATGAGATGCATCCTGCTGCAAGAGGGCAGGTCACGAGGGAGGTGGTTAATACTGAAACAATGATCACCAAGATTTTGCTAGCCCTCCTCCTCAGTTCCTGGTGAATGGGGTGCTGTTGTGTCCTTGCCAAGGATGCCAGCTGTGGCCAGCTGTGGCCAGCTTCCCTCGGCCATGCTGGTCACATTCTGCCCTGCCCTGTCCACTTGGCTGCTGGCTGCAGGGCTCTGTGACAGGGAGATGTGGCATCACCACTTGACCAAGCTGGCACCGGGCACGTGAGCCAAGTTGGGGTGCCATGCGGGAGAAGAGAGCTGGCTGAATATTTGGTTGGAGGAGGGAAAGCTTCTAGTTAGTGACTTCTATTCCTGTCTGGGCTTGTTGCAGACTTCACGACATCCAGAGCAGGTGTGAAGCTTTTCCCTTACCAGGCTGGGGATGAGAGTTAGTGGGAGGCTGTTTTCCAGCACCCTCATGGAGATGATCCATTGGTTTTACTTTGGTCTCTTTTTTTCCACAGGATGGTCCGTGATTTGCATTTTAGCTTGTGACTCTGTGTCATTCCCTTCCCTGCCCCAATTTCCACCTCTCCTTGTTGTGCTGTATTTAAATACAAGTGCTTGCACCAGAGTAGGTGCTCTAGAGGGACATGAAGCAGGATCAGGTCCTACAGCACAGGCAGTGCACCGTGAGATTTTGAAAATCCCAGAGGAGGCAGTGCATCATCCTTCCCTTGTGTGGCCACCAGAAAGCAGCTCAGAGGCCCATGGTCCTTGTTATATTTGAAATGAGAGCATCCTCCCTGCTTGCCTTATTTACCTTCAAGGCTAGCTTGGCTGTGATATTCTTTGCAAAGGGAACAACCAACACCCCTCACAAGGAGACACCCCTTCCCTTGGAGTCCAGGGATGCTTACTGGAGCCTGACCCACAGAAGAAGGAGAGGACTGAGAGGGGGATCAGCTGGGCTGGGAAGGTGGGGGCACATGGGGAAGGAGGCACATTTTCCATCTCTCAGACCCTTGGTGTCTCCCAGGTGCAGCTCCATATACATCTTGTATCAGGAGTTACAGGGCCTGGTGTAGGGCACCTTGCAGGAGCAGAAGGGGACCCTGTTCACCCCATCACAGCAAGAACAACGTCGGGGCGGGCGCTGCAGTGGCAGTGGGACACTGATGGGACAGGACAGCCCGGGAGCTTGCGCACCAAGGGCTGCTGAGTTGACACTGTCCTTTGGTGCCCTCTTCCCAGCCCAGCGGAGCCCAGCACCGGCAGAGCTGTGGAGCTGCCAGCTGCCATCACTGTCCCTCTAGAGCCATGCTCTGTGACAGATCTGCTTCCTGCTGCTGCGCCCAGCTCCCGGGCACTCCCTGGCCTCACTGCAGGGGACGGGGACCATGGCAGGGCCACGGTCCCCTTGGTGTTCCCTTTCAGGGCTCAGCTGGTGGAGCAGGGCCCCAAAGCATCGTGCTGTGTGCTGGGGGGAGCTGTGTGCACGCTGCCAGATGCCCCCCGCTGCAGCTCTCTGCCACTGCCTCCCTGGAAGTCTCTGCCATGTCCAGCAGCATCGCAGGGCAGCTCAGGGAGAACCACTGGGCTTCCCTCCTGTGCCCCATTGCTGCATCTGGATTACACTGGCAAAGGGAGCTGGGCTGGCACGCTGCAGGCTCTGCCTGCAGTGCTGAGCCAGGCTCTCTGGAAACCCTACACTTGAGGATTTGTTCAAGGGTCAGAGATTGCCTGATGCCTGCAGGGTGCTTTCAAACCTGCAAGAAGCAACCTGGAGCGTTCCCAAGGACTTCTGCAGTGCCAGCAATGTGCCAAGCCCAGCTGCTGCCTCTGTGCCTGGTCTGTCCCTGGGTTATGCCCTGTGGTGCTTCCTCTGGAGTAGTGTAAAGCTTTCCATCCCTGATTCTATGTCCAGCTGTCCCCCTCTACTGTGAGGCCTCTGGCTCTGCCTGCTAGGGCAAACTCTTCCTGCTCAGCTGTGGTTTTTGGCTGCACTGCTTGGTGGGTCTCTCCTTCTTCCATCTCCCTGGCTGGGTGCCCAGGGGGATGCTGCTTGCCCAGGGCTGGGAACCCCAGCTGCAGAGCCCTCACTTGCTGTCTTTTCCCCACAGAAATGCCAGTGTGGGAGCTCCATTGCCCTCAGATATGGACAGGGGAGGTCTCTTCTCCCAGACCCTGCCTCTGGTAGGGAGGGGTGGTGCCCGTGGTGGGGACACCCCAGACATCCCAGCTCATCCTGCTGCTGCAGTGCTGTGAAAGCCAGCAACTCTTGGGGCAACCAGCTCCAGCAGGAAGCTCTCCTGGCTCTCTGGATGTCCAGTCTGTTCCAGGTGGGTGATTCCTGTGTTTCTAACAAGGCAGGGATAGAAAATTAAAAGACCAAGTGAGCAAAGCAGCCAGGCTGAGCCAGGAAACATCAGAAATACCTCTGTCAACACTGCAGCTGAGGCAAGCAGGCAGGCAGGCAGCTTCTTAATTATTGATGGTGCTTATAAATAAATGCTGGGGCAGGGAGGAGAAGGTTAGAGCAGAGGAGCCACTTCTAGATGGGGGAGGGAACCTGAGAACTTGCTTGTTTTAAAGGTCGTTTAGTTTTGCCTCTGTTTCCCCTTTTTTCTGTAAAACTCGGTGATATTTGAGTTGGTGGATTATCTTCCCTGTGCATCTTCTTCTTGCACCTGCCTAACCTGGCCAGCCAGGAGGAGGAGAGAGGAAAGACACCAGTGAGGGCAGTGAGAGAAAGAAGGGGGAGGGAGGAAACACTGTGTGGAATGTGGGACAAACAGGCAAACGAGGAGACAACGAAATTAGTAGAGCAGCAAATCCCAACCCGAGTGTAAATAATTTTTCACCATGTGAAAAGAAGGTCTACGTAGGCTCAGATTTATCTTCCTGTTCCTGGAGCTCAAGCCCAGGCAACCTCTGATGTAAAGCAAGAGGAAAGTGCGTGACACGAGGCTGGGCAAGGCCTAGAAGGAGATGCAGGGATCCTGGTTGGGGACTGGAATAGTAACCCAGTGTCTCCATAGCCTCAGGCACTTTTGCAGCAGGCTCAGGGTGGTGTGTCCCAGAAAAACCAGGCTATCTGATGGCAATAGTTCTGGGATAGGGATCCCACCGCCAGCTGAAAACACAGGAAGGGTTTTGGGTTAGGATTTTGGACTGGAATTACACCAGTACTTTGAGACTGACAGCCCCCATAGGAATCTTAAGTGATTGTGCATGGTAGGACTTCACAACTTGGTCCTTACAGAAATGAACACACAGGCACTGGGTGCAATATGGACTCAGGCACAATGGAGATGCTCCTTCTACTCTACAGCACAGCAGACTCTACAGGGTCATCTTCCATCCCCCCCAGTCTCAAGGGAGCCACTACATGTGGTGGGCAGCAGCACCCCAGTGCCTGGGGCTGGCCATGGGCCCAGCTTTGGGTGCAGCTTTGCTCATCTTTCCACTGAACCTGCCAGGGTTACACACCTGCAGGACGAGCAGCTCTGCAGTGCATGGGGGATGCAGCAGGACACGGCTCTCTGGATGCAGATTGGGTAACACCATGACAGCCTCACTGCATTCCCTCTGTGCTGACACCTGGGACCCCACAGCCACCCTCCAGCCACCCAGAATGACATCAATCAATCAATCAATCAATCAATCAATCAATTAATCAATCAAAACTCAGCCCTCGATGGAAATGGGCTGCTCCCGGTCAGGAGGGTGGGCTCAGCAGCAGGGTGCTCCTGACAACAGTTGGGATGGTGATGGGGAGGAGATGTAAGGGGAAGCAGAAGCATTCTCCCAGCCCTGTGGGTCCACCAGGTGCTTTCTGGAGGAGAGAGGAACTTTGGGTTGCAGCTGAGGAAGTCACGCCTCTCTGCAAGTGGCATGGAGACGCCAGCTGCAATCCAGGCTGAGGAGCTGAATGCAAAGTGCCAGTGCTCTCAGCAGGGAAGCAGCTGGCCGTGAAGGGCACAGGGGCTGCTGGGATTCCCCAGGAAATGCCTCTCCTGCCTCCTTGGGCACTCGGCTTGCTGCTGTGGACAGTGTTCTCCTGCAGTAGAAACTTCTCTTCCCCAGAAATGCTCCCCAGAAGCCAGGGACCCAGAGCTGGAGGGGTAATTGAGCCTTGGGGTGTTCCTGCCCAGTCCATGCTGCCTGTCCCACAGCTGAACACCTCCAGGACAGAACAATTCCTCTCCTTTCCCAAGCATCTGAGATGTAGAAGGTGAGCAGCAGCACCAGCTACACAGCCCTGAGCTGCTCCCGAGGGATGGGAAGTCTTGCCTTGCCATGGATGCTGAGTCCGTGGTTCCCCTCCACAGCCCTGTGTGTGCTGTGCAGCAGCTGCCCACGAGTGAGTGCTGGCTGCTGCAGGAACAGGGAGCCTGTGGTGCAGGGCAGCACGAGGGTGAGAGCCTGCAAGTGTAACCCAGAATCCCAGCTATGTGGATGCTTGGGCTCCTGGATTGCATGTGTACATGTGTGATGTGACCACTATCCCACAGTGACACCACACTGCACTCTATCACTATGCATGTAGAATCACAGAGTCATGGAACAGTTTGGGTTGGGAAGGACCTTTAAAGGTCACCTCTGGTTCCCTGCCCCTGAGGTGCTCTCCCTCTGTACCGGGCTCAGCTGGGACATGCTGCATTATGTTCAGCGTCTCTGGGAGATGGCTCAGCACCAGATCTGATGGACCAAGCCCCACAGCTTTTGAGCCTGTGGCTCAGCATGCTTTTAACATCCTCTGCATGGCTCAGCTCCGCTACTACCACAACAATCCCATGACGTTCCTGAAGTGAGTCCTATGGCATTCAAGGTGCAGCATGTCAAGGCCCTGCAGCAGCCTGTCCCAAAGGCTTGGGGTGGCAGGGGTGCCTAGGGAGAGCTGGGCTTCTCCCAGACATGGTGTGCCAACCTCCCAGTTTGCAGCCCAGGCTACTGAGAGTGAAGCTCCTGGAGCAAAGTGTGTGAGAAGAGACATGCAAGTGCTTTATGCTCCCCTTTTGCCAATGTCAAGTAGTTGCTTGGGGTTGATGCTGGCAAGCCCTTGCATTGCAGGTGCCCTTAAGGGACCTCGGGGTCCATCTGGCCTTATGAAGGTGTTGCCAACCTAACAGCACCAGCTCACAGCAAAAACCCCATAGTCTTTTAATTAGTTTCCCACTTCCTGCTGTCCCTTCTGTGTGCATGTGTTTGGAGGTGCAAATGTGTGCCCAGGATACTGCTGGCACCTTAGATCTTTGATGTCTGTAAGGGAATGTAGGCTGCAATTCTGGCCAGAGAACTCTATTTCAAATTTGTGTTTATTTCCCAAAGCCTTCCCAGCTCAGCATTGCCTGACCTGCTGCTGACATGCAGGGCATGCCAGGCACAAATGTGGCAGCTACTGCAGCTGCAGCACAGCATGTGAATGCCTTGTCCTCCTGCAGCAGGGAAAGAGGAGGATGGGATGCAAGTCTGCGCACTAGGACTTCACCAGGAGCACGACAGGAAATGCCCTCTCCTAGAATCAGCAGCCTGGCATGGCTGCAGCACAAACTCCAGCATTTCTACTGCAGTGACCCACTTTACCAGCCTGAGGTGATATGGGCACCATGGATGACTACACAGAATCACACTTTGGTAGGATAAGATCCATTTTCTCCTTCAATTCCAGAACACTTTTAGTGCTAAAAAGATCAGGATTTGGTTATGCTGTGACATCATTGACTCTTGCAAGCTCAGCAAGGATACGTAAATACTGAATTTCATGTCTATAAAAGCCAAGAGCAGCAAAGAAGAAGGAAAAAAATGGGGTTCCCAAGACAGCCCCAGATGAGGCAGAAGAGCACCACTGCAGCAGCTGCAGCCCTGCTTACAGACCAGGTGGTTTACAGGAAGGTGGTGCAGGAGATGCAGCAGCCCTGGGTGTGGCAGGTGCTGGGGCTGCTGCTAATACCCTGGGAACAGAGAGTTATTTTCCCATGGAATACAGGAGGGGACAAACAGACCTGAAATGCCAAGGCATCAGATCTTTGCTGCTCACTCACCTCACAGTGCTGAGAGCCCAACAGCTCCTGCAGTGGAGATGGATCTCCTTCCAAGAGCTCTAAGAGCCACCACTCTGTGGTGCCCCTAGCAGCAGCCCCTCACCTTCCATGGGAGTGGTGTCAGGAGCTCAGTAAGGGCATTACCTGGAAGGGCAGCACCCAGACCTCTGCCCTTTAAGGGGCTGGGCAAAAGTCTATGAGGTCAGTGGCTTTTAAGCTAATAATCAAGCCAAAGCAGGTTAATTCCATGAGGCTGCTGCTGGCAAGCTCAGGCTCTGCTTTTGGAGCATCATGCAGGAGCAGCTCAAGCCAGCGTTCCTTTCCTCCTCCTCACACCTACTCTCCAACACCGAGAGGAGACATCATCTCCTGTAGCAGCTATTAATAAAGTAACACAACAGCACTCTGGGGAAGTGCTTTCCCAGTAACACAGTGCACCCCTTCCCATCCCCACCTGGTGCTGCTGGGGCCCAAGTGAACAGTGGCCACTGATGCTGCTTTCAGCTGATGGCACGAACCATCCTCTGGGACTCCACACACCATCTCCAGCACCCTACCAGCCTTGTCACAAGGGCCCTGAAGCACTGGACTAGGTATTCCAGCTCTCCCCAGTGCTCAGATGCAGGGATGCTAGGAGCACAGTAGCACCTCTGCATCCAGAAATGGAAAGAATTTTGAGAAGGCACCAAGCTGCTCTGCTACAGTGGAATGCAGGCAGGGTCTGGGATGAGCAGCAACCTGCCCTACTGACAGTGATGAAAGAAAGGGGTCTATGCACTCCTCTGATGGCTGAACTCTTGGCAGCAGGGGCAGATGACCAAAATCTGGCTTGGCTCACAGATCCCTTTGCAATAAGCCCTGCTTTAAGCTTCCTGGCTGGAAGCAGCATTTACTGAATCAAAGGCTTAAGGTCTGCACTCTTGCTGTAGCTGTCAGTGGTTTGGGGGAGAAGGGGAGGACAGCTGGGAGCACCACCAGCCTCTAAAGGCTCCCCATTCCTTCTGCCTCTGAGTCCTCACCTTTATATTAGGCAATATGCCAATTGCAACACCAGCAGCTGGCACTTTGCAAAGATGAGTAGGAGCCACATTAAGCCATAGGGACCACATATGAGATTTTGGGCTGGACAACCACTGGGATATGGAAGAAAACCCCTTGTCTGCTAATGATGCCCCCCAAAGTCCACATCCCTTTTTCTCCTAAGATAAGCTGTTCACTGAAGAGAAGGGAAAGGAAGCTCTGCTCACAGCAGTCATTCCCCCTCCCTCAGGCAGACAGTTAAGTGGGAAGCCTCTCATTCGGACACAGCCATTCCCCACTACATCCTCTTCAGTAATCTGTATCTATGTGACAGCCATTTCCTGCTACCTGTCCATCAGCAGCACTGTGCTTCTACCCCTCCTCCCTTTCTCCCCAAAAGCAGGCAGCTACTGGAACCCTACCTGCTGGTGAAATTCATCTGTGTCAGGCTGCTCTTGCTGCTCACAGGATGAAAACCTGCTTGTATCACTATCCTGTTGCACTTTTGGCTCAGCTACCATTTATGATCTCTATTTAGGTCAATAATGTATCTAAAATAACGATGCTTTGGCCAGGAGCTCTCAACATCACTCTAACACTGAAGTCTGAAATGTCTTTATGAATTGAATTTGCTGGGTCCACCACTGCTTGTGAAAAATAACCAGTTTATGAGACGTGCTCACCTCAAGACAAAGCAGGGCACAGTCCTGCTGCAGGGACTTCCATGCTGCAACACAGCAACAGTTTCCATTCTCAGAACTCATTATATCAGTGTTGGTTTTTAGGTATGAGCCAGTAAGAAGCCTGAAGGAAAGACTTGCAAGGGAGTGGCAGGAAGAAACAGAGATAAGAACATTCATCCAAAGTAAAGAGATGGAGAGGGGGACAATTTTGCTCCCTCAGTGCTGAGGACTGGCTTCAGCTCTACTCATTGCATAGACTAACAAGCCTGAGCCCACAAGCAAGGTGGGATTTCTCTGATTTCTATATTAGAGTAGCATTTTTAATTAGAGGGGTGTCCTGAGTTCTGCAGTAGGAAGGAACTGCTTAGACAAGAGTACGTGCTGACTTCTGGAGCTGCAGGGGCAGAACGAACCCCTCTGCCAGAGCAGGAAAGAAAAGGTGCAGCTACAAGAAACATCAGGTGATTGGATACTCTCTACCCTTTAATGGCTTTAAAATAACAATGTCAACTCCCCATGTTCTCACAAAATCTCTCTGCTGGTCTTGTGGCAAGATTTGCACCGTTCCATGAGAAGCAGGATCTGATGTTGTAACTGGCGCTTTCCAAGGCTCCATTCCCATATGCTCGTGCTGAGAACAGGCAGCATCATTCTGTCAGCGGGGTCTCTGCTGATCCTGGATGGTCAGAAATCAAGTGCTCCAAGGCAGTGGTTGCAGCCATGTTCAGCTGCTAATCCTTTCACGTGGGCAGAGTATATGCTTGGTATCAAGTGTCCAGCTGGGTGCATAGAGCTGTCCTGGCACTAAAGCATCACAGTTTGCTCTGAGCGAACTCCAGTGCAGCAGTCAGGGCTCCCTGCATGCCTTTGGCATTTCCACTGCCCTTAGCTACGATGGGAGAGCCTCCTGCCTTCCCTTCCATCTGCGTGCAGACGGCCACGGCCCAGTCAGCAGCAGAGAACGTGGGGAGGCAGCTCTGGGGAAGAGACACAGGCAAGTTATTTGTACTGTGGGGCAGCCTGCAGTCTATGAACAAAGAAAGGTGACAGCATCTTCTCCTCACCCAGCCCGAGGCAGTCATGACCCTGAGGACACAAAGGCTGAGCTTATGTGTTAACAATCTCTCTTGCCCCTGGGCAAACACAGACTGGAGGATCCATGGATATCTGTACCCAGCAGAGACTGAAAGCACATTTGGTCCCAGTACAGTCATCTCAGGTCCTGCCCCTATGTGACTAATCACCAACACTGGGCAAAAACCCAGGAAAAGCCTCAAGCAGGACCTGCTGAGCAGTGGGTCCAGCTCCCCTTGGCAGGCAGGTTCCCCCTGTCTCTGTCAGGGTTCTGCTTACCTTGGATACCTGGCAGGCACAGAGCACCTCACCCGAAGCTTGAGGACTGAGTAGCAAGACTGATGTGCCAGGAGACTTGTCACACAGCCGGTTCACTACTTTCATGAGGATCTAGGAGAGGCAGAGAGAACAGAGGTCAGGCAACAGCAAAGAAGACCAGCATCCAGCAGAAAATGTGCCCAGCAACTCCCTCTTGCTGTTTGCAGCACCTGAGGTACCTCTGGGCCAAGAACATGGATTACTCACAGAGAGGGAATCAGCTGGGATAGTATCAATGATGACAGGCTGGTTGCAGTATTTTGCCAGCAAGATTTGTGCCACCTTCTCGGCCTGGAGGGAGAAAAACACAGCACTTTGAAGGGCGACAGGTGGCACAGGGTGGGCTGGATGGGGATATATCCATGTAATATATATGCAAAGCGAATGCAAGTGCTGCTCTGTGGGACAGATGGGAGATGTTTGATAGCAGAAGTCAAAGTAAGACTACCAGACTGAAATCTCCATGTGGAGACCTGTACAACCCTCCTTCCCCAAATGCAAGCAGAGATGAACCCCTGTCAAAATGGAATAGAGAGTGACTCATACACACCCCAGCCTCTCTCCTGGACCTGTACAGTGCCACATGTCTCAGGAAGGCTTCTGTGGCAAGATGCTCCTACTTTAAGAAAGGGATAACTCTTCCTGAGATCTCTCAGTTACAAATAAGTATTTCTAATCTGCTTTCCATGTGAATTGGCAGAACACAAACACATGTGGGAAGCACAGCAATATCCATGTAGCTGGAAGAAAGACTCTGTCCTGCCACTGTCTGACTGTATAACTTCGCTGAACCCACTGTGAGGACCATCTCATCTTCTCCATGCATAAAACAAGGAGGTGATGCCCAATGCCTCCTGGTGTTGGCCAAAAGTGCTGGTATGGAGCTCTCTGTTCTCACAGGCAGGGAGACATGGAAATTCTGCAGGTGCTGAAAGCCCAGCCAGTCATTCTCTGCATTTTAACCAATGGCCCCATAAACAATGGCCAGTGAAATCAACCCAACACAGGGCCTGTGTTGCACCATGCGTGATTGTATGGGCTTTCTTCTGCCTTCTGAGACCCTAGTGACTGAGTGGCTGTGAAGTGTGACAGAGACACCAGGTCCACTGGTGTGTGTTACCAGGTGGCTGCAAGTCAGTGTGCTGCTGCCTCAGTACCTGCTGCAGCTCCAGTTTCTTGATAGCTGTGTTGGCTGTTCGCTGTAGTGCTTTCAGGATGGTCTGTAGTTCTTTTCTTTGCCACTGGGGCATTGCAGTGCTGGCCACCACCTGCAAGACAATTTGCTCTGTAAGAACATTAAACTGTGCCCCTAGACATAAAGTGCTAGTTCTCTGGGAGAACTTCTCTGGGAGGTCAGGCTGGAGCATGGTCTCTTCCCAGACCCTCAGGGCAGCCAGTCACTGTGCTGAGCAGCTTTCTCTTTTCAGCTGGCCATCTGCAACACAGCCACCTGGACACTGGGAAAAATCCTTATGACCATAGAGGCAACAGCAGGTAGCAACTTGCCCTTGCTATTGACCACAGTAAGATGTGAACTTGATAGGGAAAAAGTCATGTGTCCCAAGTGCCCGTGCTGGGCTCTTTCTGTACAGCAGTGTAATCCTTACTTTGGTCAGCTGGCCCACTTCTTTGGAGAGGTTCTGCATCTCAGGAATAGACGTGATCCTCTGCTTCATTCGTAGGGAGACAGAGTCCACTTCCATAGCCAAGCACTGGCCTACTTCCCGGGCCTGCAGAGATGGAAGGAATGCATGCTTCAAATGCAGCAACAGAAACAGTCTACAGGGATGGAGAAAGTAGGGAGACAACAGGGTCATGAACACTGAAGTGCTGCTCAGAATCCAGTAAGAAGACACCTACAGATGGTTTAAGAATGACTGTTCCTGCAAGACTCTGAAATACAACATTCCTCTCTAGATTTGCAACCAACACTAGATGGTCGCACTCAGGCAGACCAAGCTGTTGAGCTTTATGTGATATATATAGTCGAAATTCCTGTTTCCTCAAAAATTTGCACCAAAATCATCACTATTTCATTGAGGAAAAATTGGGGAGCTCTGTGGAGCATCTTAGAAATATTTTTCCATTAGCAAATGCAATCTTGAAACTGCTGACTGAAGAAACAAGAGAAACACTAACACTAAAAGAAACCTCATCAGCTGTTCAAGCATATTTCCTGAGTTTACCTATCCTGATATATTTCTTATTGTTTTCACCAACAACACTACTATAAATAATTTTTTTTAAAAAGCTATTACAAGCTTTTTTCACCAGTGCCAATCCTTATGGTTCGGAGCATTTCCTTCCTGCCAGATCTCTGTGCCCAGGATGGTCCTGCAAGACTTTAGAGCAGGACAGCAGAGGACTCTCTGCCTAGTTAGGATACACAACCCTTGTTTCAAGTAAATCTCTCATGCCTGCTGTCTCCCTTGTCTCATTAACACTTGCACAGAGCTCCTCTCGGGGGCTCTCCAGGTCAGCACTTCCAGCAAAGCATGCAGATGTGCCCTGCAGCTTTTTGTTCTTCTGCATAAAGAAAAGCCTCTCTGGGACACAGATGCACAGGGGATGGCCAGCCAAAAAGTAACAGATTTGCAGGGGTGGGATTTGCCTTTAGTCCTTCCAATGCCAGTGACTATGAGTCACTCTCCTCTGACAGCAGCCTTAAAGGAAGAGGGAAGGCTTATGGGGCACCTGACACTTCCAAATCCTCAAAGGACAGAGCGATCTCACGAACACAATAGTAGGCTGCTTACTTTTTTTACAGAACCAGCCATACCAGAATCACGGTTTAGCAGGAAAAAGACTAAAGAAAGGAAGCAAAAGGGCTGTAAGAATGAGGCCAAAACCCTGTAATCAGAAAGTGCAAATCCAGCTGTGATAGGCAGGAGGCAAAATCAATGCACAAAGAATTACACCTTAAAATACTTACTGGGGGATTGAAATTTATAGACCAGAGGCTTCCTGATATGTGGTGCAGGTTTTTATCTTGGAAAAGGGGGTCTGAAGGGAGAAATGAAGGTCAAGGAGACCGAGAACCAGGATGGGAGGGAAAGGAGGTGAACAGTGAGGCACAGTAGCAGAGCTGAGTCCAAGGCTGAAGCAGGAAGCCAGATGTGGCACAGCAGGGAGGCTCCAAGCAAAGCAGTGGGGAGCTAATTGTCTACAAGGAACCTACAAAGTCTGGTCCTTCTGGCACTGCCTTGACATGGCAGAAATCTCATTTCCTTCTTTCTTACCTCTTTGGCTCGTCCCCCTGTCACTGCAATGACACGGCTAATCCCTTTGACAAGCTGACGCTCGCTGATGATGGCCAGATCTTCCACAGATCCTGTTTGGAGAAGGTGCCTAAAACATCAGCAGAGAAGAGGAAAGAGAGCAAGTTGCTCTTTGCAAACAGAAATCAGGAACCCTGCTTTGTCTTTCGAAAACTCTGAAGTCCAGCATCCCTTTCCTAATCCTAATCCCAGTAGCCTGAATCCTTTCCTATCCCTAAAATCCTGATGGTACCTTGTCAGGCAAGAGAAAGCAGAGTTGAGGCTACTTCAGAGGAACCTTTGTGCTACCTGCCCAGCAGGCTCCAGTCAAACAGTGCAGCCAAGTTCTGTCCTCCTTTTCTCTCCCTCAGCAGTGAGACGAGTTGGCATCTTTCTCCTCTACTTAGCTGCTACTCCACCTTGTCAGGCCAGCTCACTGCCTGGCCAGTAGACTCCAGACAAAGGATAGTTGTGCAGTCTCAGGACACTGACAACCTCCCTTTTCCTTCTTGTTCATTCAACGCTGGATATGAAAACTATGGTGTCTCGGGTTCTGTTACCACAAGTAACATCCAGACACCTTCATTAGAATTGATCACCTCTCCTCTCATGCAGTTTCTTGTCCCACTACTCCCACAAGAAGATCTCATGGCTAGAAAATTGCTCATTTTCAGCTCTATCTGCTCTAAGTCCAGTTTGTTCCTTTTTTTTTTTCAGTGTCAGCATTGTCCTAAGATCGATTAACTTTTCTTCTACTCTCATTACTGCTAAAAGCAGAAGAGGGTGAAGATAATTAATTAATATAATCAGAGCAGTCTCAAGTTCTCACAGCTGAACTGGGGGTCTCCAGCCAAGTACCCAACCCTTCTGCAACCTCAAAGGCAAAGCACCACGACCCTGGTGTGACAAGTCACACGCACCTTTCCCATACTCTGCTGGTGCTCTGTGGCTTCCAGGTTGGTTTCAGACTATGAAGTAAGGAAAAATGTTGTGCATTTTATTAAAGTTTGCTCACCCTGGAACTTCCAAACCTTTGTAAACAGCCCATCCTGTCCTCACAATATTTTTCCAGTGAGGAAACTTAGTTTCACAGGGACAAGGAGGTGAGCTTGTAGTGATGTTTCTACCTCAGCCACCAGCACCCACAAACATGCCTTCTGGCTGCAAGTAAAAGTCACTTACGTCCCACAGCAGAGCTCCACAGAGGTCTGCATTGCAGCCTCGGAGTCACAGGTCAGCACATTCTCCACAGGGACCCCCAGGGACACTATCCTCACTGGATCTGGATACCCCTGACAGAGGAGACAGGGATCAGCAGCTAACAACATGGTTGCTCAGGGGCACTTACAGACTAACTACATGGCTTCAGGTGTCTGCCTCATTTTCCCCCTATTCTAGAGCAGCCCCTGAATCAGGGGTGGCACTACTTCTCCCCCACAACCAGCCACCAGTGGGGAGAAAGAAACAATTGGTGACATGACAGGCTTTTGGTCCACAGGCATAAACAGAAAGCCTGTGCATCACCAGTCTCCACGTTTTACAACAGTGTCCTGAGACCTCATCTCTGTCCCATTTTCCCTTCTGAGTTTTGGGAGACAATTCCCTTGCAGAAACACGTTGTGTCAACATCTCATGTCCCAAATGATTCCTGCTGAAGGAGAAGGCTCAGGAAGATGTGTGCTGCCATCCTGTCATACCTCATCCACTGCTCGGAGTCCCTGAACTCTTCTTGCCAGTGTGAGGGGGACTTCAGCCATATGCACCACCTCATTTTTTTGGATCAGATCCTGGACCACTTGCTCCACTTGCTGCAGCTGCTCCACGGTCACATGGCCCTGAGGAAGCCAATCAGCCACATTCAGGAGAAGACTCCTGAGAGGTACAGAACAAAGGAGGAAGATCTGGGGCACAGCCATCAGATGACTCAGCTTGGGCACACCACTCTTCCCCTGCATCTCATCTTCTCTGCTTGTAAAAGGGAACTGTGAACATCCTGGCCCTCCCACCTTCTCCTCCCATGAGAGATAAGGACTTTTGATGCAAAAGCACCAGCTGAAGTCTTCAAAAGTGATACTGGAATGAGTGACAGGTTACCAGGGCCAGGACTCAGCCTGACCCAAACCTTCACAAGTACTCTCACCTGAGTGTCCAGTACAGACATCAGATATGTGCCACAGCCAAGCACCATCTCTCAAGGACTCCTTTACCCTATTTTGTGTCAGTCCCATGACCACTGGCCTTGCTAAGTCCTTTCCCTTCTGACCCCCATTCATCCCCTCAGCAAGCCCTGCTCAGGATCAGGTCAATGCAAAATGGACACAGTCATGTCCAGAGGACCAAGCTTCATTACTCAGATAAAATGTGACTTGTCTCCAAAGGAGTGATTATGGGGAAAGGGGGAAAAATCCCTGGAGAGAAGAGCCGTACTGGAATGCTGCTACTGCTGAGAACTAGGAAACTGGATTTCAGGGTCACCTTGGTATCGAAGTCGAAGCGCAGCCGCTCTGCTGTCACGTGGGAGCCCCGCTGCTCGGTGCTGTCACCCAGGACACGCCGGAGCGCGAAGTTCAGCAGGTGGGTGGCAGTGTGGTTGGTCATGCAGGCCAGGCGCTGCTCCTGAAAGCACACACCAGTTAGCAGGGAGCTGGCTCTCCACAGCTCAGGGGAGCAGGGGATGGCATGAAGAGATAAGGAAAAGGCTGCATGCGAGGGGATAGGAGAAGATGGAGGAAAAACAATTGGTAGTACAGCTCTCAGATGAGTTATGTCACAGGGCAGATCTAACTCCCTTTTCCAGGGGATCATCTCTGTAAAACAGTGAAGGGTAGGCTGGATACTTTTGGACAGGCCAATGGCTCACAAAGGTTACAGAGTCAGTTGTGATATCTCCTTCCCACTGCACACTATGATGAAGAACAGTCTCAAGAATACAAAGGACAAAGACCTGCTGTGCCTGGGTTACTCAGGACATCACAAGGAAAAGGTTAAGAGCACTAAGTTATCACCTCATCCACAAAGAGCTGCACTTGGTCGCCAGCACGCAGGGTTTCCACAGCAGTGACCTCATGGATCACGTAGCCACCACAGAGATTAACTGACTCTACAGGGAAGAGTACATCCTGGGCAAAGAGACAGAAAAATGAGTCAGGACACAGGGAAGATCCAAATACCTGTGCTATGTACCTGCTTGACCCAACTGGGAAACACAATTCCCACTGATCCCTAAAAGACAGGGATGGGGTGGGAACAGCAGAGAGAAGCTTACTGCAAACATAACCAAAGTGTCTCAGAGCTCGCCTGTACCACTCACTACACAGTATGTTGAGGCTACCAGCTTGCAGTGGAGGGGCAGTAACACCATCCATGCTGACAAATTGTATTAACAAGTGTGTTCATCCATGAGAAAATGAGCAGCATCTCCCAAGGCATCTGTCTCAGGCATCCAAGGTACCATTTCTGCCTCACTGGGATGGCAACAAAACTGGACCACCACTTTAGCTTGGGGAGAAGCTGAGCAAGGCACTGTAACACTCTGCAAGGCTATAAAGGCCCAGGGGTGATTATCAAGAGCTGGAAATGGGGAAAGGAGAAAAGGCTGCACCCTGTGTAACTTCCCAGGACAGGGTTCAAAGCTCTCCCTTTGGCAAGGCTGAAGGAACACGCTGCAGAAGTGGAGATTCTCCCTGATGCTCTTGGGAGGTATTAGAGTTTTTGCACTGGGTCTCAGGTTGGGCAGGACTTGCAGCTGTCCAGGACTGACCAGAGAGAAGTTACTCAGCTCACAGACTCTCTGATCAATGATTGCCTTCTCTCAGCATTACAACCCCAGATGGCAAGAACACAGCACATTGAAGGAAGACCTGAGAAGACTTTAGTCTTCCTCAGCAAGATGAAATTGCAAAGGTCTGTGACAGACAACCAAAGCAGCAAGAATGCCCTTGTGAAGTTACTGCTGATTCTGCCTTACCCCACCAACTCTGATGCTAAGCCAAGGGAAGTGTAAAGAGTCAGCAGCCTGCAAATTAACACAGTAGAACAACCCCATCACTTGGAGAATTCTGCCTGGACTCAGAACCCATGGCAGCCTTGGGTTAGGCAGCAAAGGGCCTTACCTGCTGTCCTAAACGTATCATGTAGCCTTGGTCAGAGTCTTGCCCTCCCTGCTCTGCATAGAAGTTAGTCCTGTCCAAGATGACACCACAGCGTTGTCCTGCCCCAACCTCCTTATGGAGAGACTGATCTCTGTACAGCATCAGGACAGTGGCCTGGCATGGACTGAACTCTGTCAAGGGGAAGAAGAAAGCAGCAGTTAGTCCATACAGCCTGTCAGATTGAAACAGCAAAGGAGGGATCACTTCCCTGTGCCAACCCTGCCAACACCCGGGCTATACTGAGAGCTGGCACTTGGCCTTGGTAGGAGAGGAACAGCTACTGGCAGAAAGGACAAGGGACTGGAACTAAGTCACCCCTCAGTTACCTAACGACAGAACTGCCGAGTAGCAGCTAAGCAGGCAGGGACACCCAATCTGACTCCACATGAGCCTGGTAGAAGAAAGTGTGGCACAGACACATCTGCATCTTGCTACACTGCAAGCTTGGCAGACCTGACTGACTTTTATGAAGACGTTGTGGATAGGGGACAGCAGGGAGGTCACCTTCCTGGATGCAGCAAGCTACTAACATGCTCTCCTGTAGGCTCCTTGAATCCCAACTTGGGCACTATGGACAAGTGCACCATAAGGTATAATTGGCTGGGCAGGGGGCCCCAGTGAGAATTGCTCAGTAGTTCAATGCTCAATTGATATTCAGCTACTAGTAGAGCTACTTGGTGGCTGATATAAGGGACAACACCACTTAACATCTTCATTAATGACCATCTATGATAAAATGGGATATATCCATATCCCACTTAATTGGCAGGGACTGGCTGATACACTGAAGAAATAGACTGGTTTTTGAAGGCGCCTGAGCAGCCTACAGAAATGAACGGACAGAAATCTTAGATTCTTGGGAGCAAGCTGAACAGAAGCCAGCAGGGTGTGCTTGCAGCAAGGAAGGCTGCCTGCCTGCTGAGCTGTATGAACACAAATATAGTCAGCAGGTCAAAGAAAGCGGTTATTCCATCCCTATTTAGCATTTGGGAGACTACATCAAGAGTTCAAGAAATTTTGGCTGTACATAAAGAAAAAAACCTTTACACACTAAGAGTGATAAAGAACAGGGAACAGATAGGCTGTGACATTTTTGCCTGTGAAGATACTGAAAATTTAAATGGACAAAAGCTCTGAGCAATATGATCCAACTGTGAAATTGATGTTACTTTTAACAAGAAATCGGACATCCAGAGATCCCCTTCAACCCAATAATTTCATGATTCAGAAGCTGAGAAAGTGGGACAGTTCTAGTTTGAAGATTTCAGCCAATGTCACTGCTAGGCTTTTTTCCTCTATTGTGGTCTTGCTGTAGTATACATAGCTTGAATTGACTCACTTTCTGCTTAGCGTGGGCTGCCACCAGCACACTGGGTAAAGGGGAGTTGGCTGTTCACAGCCATCTCTAATTGTGACAGCCACACCACCTCGTGCTCGCTCCCTGTGGCTTATCTTCATGCTTTCTGTCAGTTACCCTAGGTGACAAAAAGCCTGCGCTGGCACCTAGTGGTCTGCCAGGGAAACAGCAAGGGCACGGTTTCACACAACTACCTAAAACCTGTGCGTAATTATCCTTCTTTCTCCCGAGCACACACCCAGAAGCCTAATTGTTGGAGACCGACTTATCTCTGAAGCAATCAACAGTCCCTGTTTCACCACTGCACCCACTGGTGCCAACCCAGAGCTCAGCCTTGTTACCAGCCCAGTTTGGGATGAGGTACAGGAGTAGGGAAAAAGATGTGGCAGCAAGGTGGACAGGTTTGACCACGAAGTACATGTTGTGCATGCATGGGGTTAGGCAGCAAAGGCAGTGATGTGAGGGACTCCAGCAGAGCTTGCTTTGCAGTGGGGCAGGCACTCACCGTAGTGCCCGTGCTGCCCCAGCGTGTAGGCGTACTTGGGAGAGTCGTCGGTAGCAGGCACGCTGCTGCCCCGCAGCCAAGCCAGAGAGTGCACATCCAGGTGGGTGTTTGTGCTCCCTGGCTGTCCTCCCTGTGGGCCACCAGCCTTCCTCTGCAGCAGAGCAAAGGCACAGTTAGATGGGAGATCCCTGGGGGAAGCAAAGAGGTAACTGGAGCTATAAGGCTAGGAATGACTTCTTCCACCTTCATGGAAAAGGCTGGTTCAGATCCAGGCTGATGTAGGCTACTGCTAACTAACCCCATCCCTTCAAGCCTCACAAGCACTGAATACCATTCTGTGCCAGCCTTGAACTGGGCCATACTAAGTGTTAACACATCCCTCCTGGCACAGCTTGCTGTGTAGCTGTGAAGCTTCCAGGCCATAAAAACTCAGGAGAGCAAGGCCTCAAACCAATTACTGCACTGCGGGGTGGTGGTGGTGGGTGGACAGTGCAAGTATGTCAGCACTACAGAGATCATGGAGGTTTTGAAAACTCTTCAAAAATAATTCGCTGCTTGAGCTGTCTAAGCTGGTTCTAGTTTGTGTGAGAAGTTAGACTATATGACTAACAGAGGACTGTCCTAACCTATATAAACATTTTATAACCTTCACTCCAGCAAGAGTCAGCATCATAAAATATCTGCACCTACCAATACTTCAGTTTCACATCCAGAAACAAGGGGATTGTGATGACACTGCTATTTCAGACTCACTTCCCCTTCAGGGAGAAGGCATGTAGCCCTGTGGTGCTCTGAAGAGCCTCGGCAGTGAAAGGGATCCTGCTTCCATGTTCACAGGAGACAGGTAAGGCTTTGAATTATTCTGACAAGGCAGATCTCCCTCTTACCTTCGCATCTTCCAGAACAAGTTCGTTAAAAGCAGCTGAATCCAAACTGATTCCCTTCTCTTCAAGCATCAAGTCAATCAGATCCAGAGGGAATCCCAAACTCCCATAGAGAGACCAGGCTACTTCAGCTGTAAGACAAAAAAAAAGGTAAGAATTCTCTGTGAACACAGAAAGCAAAGTCATCTCAAGATTTGTCTGGATGGGACCAATCTAGTGTGGTAACTGGATCCCCCTGTATTGTGTGCAACTGTACAGTCAATGGGGAAGAGAAGCCATGGAATTCTTTTTGCATGGGACTGAGTATTAAAAATGCTCCATAGCCCCATTCCTGCTAAAATTCAGTGCAGCAAATCTAGACAGGCAGCTGCACTGGTTGGGTTCTATGCTACTCCTCTCAGCTGTGTCTTATAATGACCTCATTGATCAGTCAATAAAACAACTAGGGAATGTTTCTAACTTGCCTGGTGTCTACATTTGCTCCTCTGTCTGGGGCTAGACAGTCACAGAAAATACAGGGGAGGCAAACATCCACCAGTTTTGACTGCAATGCTTGTGAGGACCTGGAGCAAATTGTCTCTAAGTGTAGCTTGTCAGAGGAGGGACATTCACCTGGGAAATTTGTGGAGGGCTCCATCTGCTGCACGGTCTGCTCGATGATGCGCCTCCCACGCTCCAGGGAGGACAGAAAGGCGGCCTCATTCTCATTGATGATATCCTGGATCTGCCCAAGGATCAGAAGGGTTAACCACATTTCAGGGAGTTGCTCAGCTCAGCCCTGCTCAGTCAGCTCAAAGCATATCAACCAGCCTTTTTGTTCTGCACATATCCATCACAACATGGCTCTGATGCATTATTGAACGGTGCCAAAGTCATTGTGCCTCCTGTCACCATTCCTGTCAAGGAAATATTGACCATCCACGTGGGGAAAGCCTTAGGCTGACAAATGTTCCCTATTGGGCATTCATGTCTGTGACCCAATTACAACTGTATGTCTGGAACAGCCAGAGAAGTTGCTGGCAGTGGAAGCAAGCTGGGACTAGCCTGAAATTATCACTCCACTTTAGACAAAGGGTACCTGGGCAAGGACAGGCTGTACTTGCACTCAACCAAAAAGCTACTGTAGCTTTTTTAGAGCAACAGCTGCCTTACACAGGACACGCAGTCCCTGGTAAGGACCTAGTGAAGCTCCCACATGGAAATCTGCCACAGACACTTCTTGTGCCCAGAACATCTCAGCCCACCCACGAGAACATGCTTACGGAGGAGGCTACGCAAACTCCACCAGCTAAGTCCCAAGGGTGGGCTGATTTCTGGCTCTGAGAGCAGTGCCTCAGGAAGATAATGAGACGGGGGGATTCCACATTGCTCACCTGGCTGGTATTCCTTGTCAGCTCTGGATAAGCATCTCCCTGTGGAAGTGAGCCTCAGTTAGTGATAACATCCTCAGCATCTTTCTCAGGGGATCTTGCAGCATGTCACAAACATTATAGAGGTTATTTGCATACACTTAGACATGCTTGTGCTGACTGTACCATTGATGACACTAGGCCCCCCTCCCTCCCACCACAAGTGATACGGGGACAAGGGGTTTTTAATGCTGGAATGCATGGCAACAGGTACACCTTCCTGGAGCTCCTTCACATCCAAGACTGACTCCTCAAGTGTGCAGAAAATGGACATGGGGCTGAATAGGATGTGTGAGGACCTTTTTTCCCCCCAAGACAGCAGTTTTGCTCACCAGCACTTCCACTACGGTAGGCACCAGGGAGGCCAGGAGCCCAGGAGGAGCCTGTAGAACTTCAGAGCAGAAGCGTACAGCTCTGCGCAGGATCCGACGCAGCACCACTCTGAAAACAGGGCAGGATTGCTCAGGCAGCCTTGTGAGCATCCCTGCCCAGCTCCCACATCCAGCATCCCCCAGCTCCTCTGGTCTGATTCCTCAGCGCAGGGCAGTTGCTCCCAACATTCTACACCCATCCAGGAGGAAGTCTGCAGACTGGAACCCCTTCCCAGCTCTCATCTTCCTGCCTCCCCTAAAGCTCACGCACTCCCTACCTGGGGTCCACACCAGAACATCTTCCTTGGCTGTCCATATTCCTTCCTAGACCTACCTTCCTCCACCCCATGCCATTTCCTTATGTCCTTACTCTGCTCCAGAGAAGCCTGGGTAGATGCCGTCAGTGATGCACACGCACAGGGTGCGCACGTGATCTGCCACCACACGGTAGGCCATGTTCACACGCCCAACATCAGCATTCCCGACCAAACCTTGGTATCTGGGTGCCCTGCAGCCCTAAAAGAGAAAGTAGGGAGACAAATCAGCACAAAGTAATGGCTGCAGAAGTTTCAATGCAAGAGGCAGCCAGCCATGCCTGACATCATGTTTTCCAACTACCTCTGAACTTCGTGCACCTAAGATGTACTCATTAAATCCTACCACAGCACTACAGACCAAGACTTCTGTACTTAACACAGGTCAGCCAATGCCCTGGCACTGAGAAATTTAAGACACTTTGAAGGGAATACGAATCAGCAGTGCTGATATTCCAGCGGATTTCCAACCTGGAATTCTCCCTTTTTTCTAGAACACTACGTTGGACCTGGCAGGAAATAACCTCCTGTCTCAAGATACTGCTCAGTAACATTCAGAGAAGGCTGTACCATGCTACCCAGCAAGCAGTCTGTGTTCAAGGAGCTTTTGTTGAGCTGTGACTCTGAGCAGAAGCACCATCACCTTGTGAATGGCATCCAAGATGGGAGTGAAGAGATCTGTGTCATAGTTGGAGCGTTTGCTCTGCAGAACTGTCACCAGCCTTTCCAGACCCATTCCTGTATCCACATGGTGCTGTGGCAAGGGAAGGAGATTCCCCTCCACCTCTCTGTCAGCCAGGCAGGAAAAATAAAAGGCAAAAGAGAAGCAAGGATCAGTTCATGGGCAAAAATAAGGAACAGGTGAATCAAAGAGAATGGGAAAGTGACAGGGGATGGAAACAGAGGGTGACCCAGCATAAGGAAGCTCAGGGACAAGAGTGACAGCAGGCTGCCTTGGCCCTGTCAGGCAGCCAGGATCTGACCATCACATAGTCAGGATAGGCTGCAATGTAAGGAAAAAGGCTTCTCCTCCTCTTCGAGGCTGCTGCAGACCTCAAGAGATCTCTGGAATGCAGCATTAAGGGAGAATAGGCAGTGAACATTGAAGAAGACAGGGAAATAAACAAAGGGGATCAAGAGCCATGCTCGACAAATCTCCATAGCTTCTCTCTTGCTCCTGGTATTGCCACCTTCTGGAAAACATTGGTAAGTCTGAGATATACACATGATTTTGGAGTCAGGCTGGGGGAAAGGCTCTGGAGTTCAGATGAGATGCTTGGTACCTGCTGTACTGCATGAAGACCAAGTTCCAGATCTCCACTACATCAGGGCTGCCCTGGTTCACCAGTGCTGCAGCATTTCTGCCACCACCCACATGGTCATAGTGGATCTCTGTGCAGGGACCACAAGGACCTGTGTCCCCCATCTCCCAGAAGTTATCCTTCAATGGGAAAGGAAGCACGTGGCTGGCAGGAACCCTGGAAAGGCAAACAAGAGATGGCAGTGCTGAGGCATACACACAAACCACACAGTAGCCTAGATCACAGAGAAAGTTGGAAGAAAGGAATCCTTTCTTCCTACTACAGACTCAATAAGTAAACACATCAGAATTCCTCTGCTTCTGTTCACACAGAATTACTCTCCTTTGTGAGACTAAGTGAGCCAAACCACACAGGACCCTAGTCTCAGCCCAGAATGATGGGCAAACACAGCCTGGCCCCTGCTGGCCAAGACAGACTGTCTACTGGGTCTGTGGAGCACCTTGCTCCTTGGAGCAAAGGCGAGACTTGAACACCATCAGTGGCACAGAGCTGGCTGCCTTGGGTTCAAAGCCTGCACACAACCTGGAACAAGATCCAAAAGCACAGCAGTGCTCTCTGCAGAGGCTGCACCCTCTCACTGAAGCAGCCATTGCTCGCTTTCAGAGGAGAACCTCCTCTCATGATGGAGAGGAAGAAAAGGATTGGAGATCCTGTACACACTTCATCCAGGCCAGCCGGTTTTAGGCACATACCCACCCCCACCAACACTATCTGAGCATGAACCAAAAGTTTAAGAGACCCAATGAGCTCAGAGCCCAGCTGACTTTTATCAGCCCAAAGAAACAAAATGGGTTTAAAACATAATCTCTGGCTCCTACAGCTGATCAACTACAGAGCAAATGCAAAACTGTGGAAAGTGAAACGCCAGCACCTGCTGCTCAGAACCTCTTCTGTAACACACTTACCCCAGGCGGAGCCACACGTCCCTGCACTCCTCATCTGCGCTCAGCCCCAGCGAGGGCTCTCCACCAAAATAGGTGACGTAGAGACGATCTCTGGGGATCTCATAGACCTCTGTCAAGAGCTCCCAGGCCATACTACATGCCTCCTCCTGAGCAGGTAGGGAACATAAAGGAAGCACAGTAATTCAGGAAGAATCTTTAGAATGGGAGTAAAACAAGAAAGAAGTTACTTTCAGTTGTTTCTCTCCCTTTCTAATTTTCAAGCACATTGCAAAGAGCAAGATGAAGGTCAGGAGAGTGAGACAGCTCACTGCTGCCAGTGGAAAACTGACACTCCTAAAATGTTGTGAGACGTTCAGCATGGTGTGCATCTATATGCTTACGGGCAGAGTTACATGGATTATTTTCTTTCCAAAGAAAAAATGTATCTGCCACCTAAAAAACCCAGGATCCTTTATTCTTCTTCCCTTTCCAAACTTTCAAACTTTCTAGTAATAAGCATCAAATGAACTGGTAAACTCTTTTCACCATATTAAGTGGTCAACACTGGCATTCTCACAGAAAACTTTGATTTTTATGTGTTGGTCACAGCTTTGACAGGCTGGGTGCTTTGAGAGTCTGCAGGACACATTCAGCGACAGAGCCCATGAGCTGACCCCCTCTGTTCCAGGCCACAGAGCTCCCAGGAACTAATCTGGATCTTACCAAAATGCCTTCTGCACACAGTCCTACGACACTACAGCACAGCTCCAAAAGGCAGGCCACGTTTTCTCCTAGAAAGGGTTCACTCCTATCACCTCACCTTAAAGTAATCCCCAAAGGACCAGTTCCCCAGCATCTCGAAGAACGTGTGATGGTAAGTATCTCGGCCCACATCCTCCAGATCGTTGTGCTTCCCTCCCGCACGCACACACTTCTGGCTGTTCACCACCCGCCGGTGCTGGGCCAGCTCGCTCCGGGGGTGCACCGTGCCCAGGAAAATGGGCTTGAACTGGAAATGAGAGACACCCGCTATTGAGAGATGCCACCCAGCGCAGGCGGGCTGCGCCTGGGGCTCCTGAAGCACCGAATGGGTCAGGTTGGAAGGGACCACAGCGAGTCATTTGGTCCAACCTCCCTGCTTAAGCAAGTTCGTTTTAGAGCACACGGCACAGGATCGAGTTCAGGCAGCTCTTAACTATCGCCAGCGAGGGAGGCTGCCACAGCACCGCGGCACTACCAGAGGCGCCCGGGAGGACGGCGGCGCGGGCAGCCCAAAGGAACGCCGGACATCTCCTTAGTAGGGGACACCCCAAGCCGGGCCGCGCCGCTGAGCCGGAGGAGGGGAGGTGCGGGAGCGGGGAGAGCACCTGG
>VXAX01004361.1:1721728-1738090 GCA_013399835.1 Leptocoma aspasia
GCCGCAGCGATCGCTCCCGCCATGGCGGTGCGCGGGGTGCCGTGCCTGGCCTGGTGCCTCCGCCGGGTTGGGGCCAGCTGCGACTGGCTCCTGCTGGAGGCCGGCACGCAGGTGAGCCGCGCCGGGCTCCGGCCCCTCGGAGCGGGCGGGTGGGCGGGCACGGCTCTCGGGGCGCAGTTTTGGGGGGGTCTCGTTGTTTCTTACGGCGCTTCCCAGGAGGAAAAAGCACCGCCTCGTCCCGCTTAAGGAACAGCCGCCGTTCGGAGGGGCCGCCCGAGCGGGCGCCGTTCGGCCCCGGTAACGCCCGTGGGCGGAGAGGGCGCACCCAGACGCTGGAGTCGCCTTGGCCAAGCCTTCGTTTGTATCTTTAAATCCTTATGTCGTATTTGGGTAGAGTTGTTCTTGTGACGGTGACGTGAGTGAGGACGGAGGGAGTCCGTAGCCTAATAAATAAGGCGATGTTTTGGCGAGGTTAACAGTACGTACGGCATCAGGTATTCAGGTGTAAACGAGGTTGAAATTGTTTTGGTGCGGCACAGGAATAGCTGTTTTCTCAGCAATCGTGTTTTTTAATTGAAAAATGGGCCCTGGTACTCTTCCCTAATTGGAGCAGTGTAAAAGGATTGCTGTTCTGGTGGTCAGAATCAGGTGGTGTGGGTGATGCTGTGGCCAAGGCCTTGTGCTCACACGCTGCAAATTGCACCCATCCAAATGTATGCTTTTGTTACTCTGCCATCACGGATTTGAAGCCCTGAGATATGCAGATCTCCTCGGTGAAGGACTGGAGGTAACACAGCTTGCAGCTAGGGCGCTGATAATTGTGCAGGGAGTCCAGTTTGGGATGTTACTGCTCTGATTGTCTGCACAGTGGTTGTCATTGGCAGCAGGGAGGCTGATGGCATTCTGGTGCTGTAGGTGTGCCAGGCCACGGAGCACAAACTGCTTTTGCTGGAGATTTAAATCATAGAAAATCCTGAGTTGGTAGGGACCCCCAAGGATCATTGAGTCCAACTCCTGACTCTGCACAGGACAGCTCTAAGAATCACACCACACGCCTGAGCGTTGTCCAAACGCTTCTTGAGCCCTGTCAGGCTTGGTGCTGTGACCACTTTGGTGCCAAAGGACACTGCTGAGGTGTGGGGATGGGATGTGATTTGCCAGTACTGCTGTGAGCACCGCTGAACTCCAGCAGGCGAGTGGTAACACCTTGGCCCCCTGTTTGCTAAATAAACTTGATCAAGGGGGAGTTTTATGACTGGCCCTGCTTGCTCTCACTCATATTGGTGTGTGAGGTCCTGCAGATGTGTGTGACTGGGCCCTGAGGATGCCACTGGAGGGACAAATGCAAAGCTGATTTTATGTTTGAAGCCTCATGAAGAGGGGAGTCTTTATCCATTTGAGTCTCTACCTCTTACATATGCAATTCATGCTGGCAGAAAACATATATGTTTTCTGAAATATGAAACATTTAAGAGGTAGGCACTAACGTGGTTGAGTTTGGTTTTGTCATCTTAGTTTGCTTCCTTGCCTTTGGTTATCATATGGGGGTCTGAGTTCTTGCTCTAAACTCAAAGTGAGAGCTGCTCAGGTAATGCAGTGCACAGATTAGTTAAGAGAAGTGTGCAGAGGAGGCAGCAGAGGGAGGGAGAGCAGGGATATGCTTTAAATGGCAATCTGAAATTAGATGAGATTTAATAAGATACTGTGCAATACAATTAAATTATGTCCCTTCTTCCAGACGATACTATTAGAGTCTAATCCAGCTATTTAGATCACTTTTATTACTGGTTATGAGCTGCATGTAGCTTAGATTCTGAGCCATAGACTGATGCTGTGATTTACAAAAGTATTGTGTATTTAGGGCAATGTTGAGTGTGCACTTCTTTGATGGCAGCTTTCTGGGCTATTTTTTCCTGTATCTTTCCTGTTCACAAACGGTTGAACAGATGCAACTAGCAAAAGAAGAGGGTAAGAAGTACTCTTGAGACCCACACAGAGTAGTGCTGGTTTGAAGAAATGGTGTTTGGTTAGGTAATGACTGAGGTGGGACACAGATGGTTTGTGAGTGGCTTTGAGCAGCTTTGCTGCTGAGGAAGATTTCCATGAAACCACGGTTGTAATGTGCCTCAGAGAAATCAGAATTTCCTCAGTGGGAGAGAAAGATAATACTTCAAACTTTGTAAGCTTCCATTTTCTATCTACTCTTAAATTTAAATGAAGAAAAGTTGTATTATGCCAGACTTTTTTAAATGACCATAAGATGTTGAGCTAGAGTTTTGCTATACTTAAATTGAAAAGATGTAAAGTGAATTGACCATGTCATTACTGCTTGCAGTAACTACACTACTTTATTTTTAGGTGACTATAGGCCGAGGATTAGATATCACGTACCAGCTGGTGTCAAAAACCTGTCCCTTGATGATCTCTCGTAAGCACTGTGTCTTCCAGCAGAATGCAGAAGGGCAGTGGACTGTCAAAGATAATAAGGTACAGAGACCAGTTGAAGACCTTGTACTCTGAGATTCATTGAATGGAATCCATTGTTTTGGGTCTAGCAATGTATGGGCTGTGATAGAGTGTAAGTGTGATAGAAGGTCCATGGGAATGTCTTGCCTATTGTGCACTTCCAGCAGGAAACTTCAGTCTGCTGCAGTTGGGATGCAAACTGTATTACTTTCTGTGTGTACATCTACCTCTTGGTTTAGCATTTTTCAGACTGATGTGGCCTTGCCAAGGGCACTTTGCAGTCTGTGAACCTGTTTGGTGTTGCTTTCTTAAAAAATACCCTATATGAATTTTGACGTAGGATTTTATCCTTTCAAGAGGATAACATTCTTGTAGTGCTAATGAAAAGATAAAGTGCATCTCCTTATTGTAGTGATACAATTGCTTTAATTATAAACAACTTTAACAAGATTCTAGTGTTAGAAAAACCATGCTTCATGTTGTGTTCAAATTAGTTTCTCCTGAAGGTTCTTCTCAGTTGATTAGCATAAAATGTTGATGTCAGAGTCCTCACCTAGGTCTCACTTGGACTTCAGTAATCTGTTGTTTATATTGTGATCTCTCCACTTTCTCATTTGATCTGAAAACAGTAAAATGAGTAATTTGCTTTAAAACAGCACTGGTAGAACAAAAGTGTTCAACACATCCTGCAGATTTGAAGGATGTTTGGGTTGACAGCAGATTAGTCAGAAAGGAGTGGAGTGGCTACTATTAAAATTACACTGCTCTTAAACAAAACCCTCTTGTAGTACATGTATACACTTGAAAACTTAACGTTACTGCATGATAGGAAACATCTAACATAGATTAACTATTAACACTTCCTGTCTCTTTTCACTGTTTACCAGTTGGTCAGTTTGTTTCACTGAATCTCATCGAGATATGTCAATTCCTAGTGTTTCTTCAGTTCATCATGAGCACAGACCAGTTTTGCTGCTTTTGAAGACTATTTCTTGAGCTAATTTTGAAACCTTTTTTGTGCTTTGAATATTATCTCTAGAAGAACATTTTCCTTCTTTATAGTCTCATTGTATTTATGAAAAACTTTGTTTTCTTCTAGGAGTATAATCAATGCTTCTTTTTATTTCCTATTTTTTTCTGGCATTTCAGGTAACATTAATTGTCAAGAATAACTACTGTAGTATTTTATGTTCCTGACAATGATCTATTGTGGAGTCATTTTGTTAGTTAGTTCTTATTTCTGCAGCTGTTGTGCAGGTTTTTCCCCTCAGAGACCATCATTTTCCTTCTGCACAAGAACATATGTCAAAATGTTGTTCTTGGTGCTTGTACACAAAATCTGTAATGCAAGAATAATGTGCAGTAAATAATACAGTGCAGTAACTGTAATAAATGCAACACTGAGCCAATAAACTGGATATTACAAGGTTTATTTGAAGAGGTGGTTTGTTCAGATTGAAGCACTGAAGAGCTTGGCTGTGTTTATTTACAGTTGCCAGAAATAACTTTCAGAGGACTCTGTAACTATATATTAAATTTTGGTGATTGTGTGTTTATTGGCAGAGTCTAAATGGAGTCTGGCTTAATAAACAGCGCCTGGATCCATCAAAAGTCTATCCTATTGCTGAAGGAGACCGTATCCGGTTGGGAGTGCCTCTGGAAAACAGAGAGACTGCTGAATATGAGTATGAAGTAATTAAAGACGAATGGGAGAAAATTAGACCCTTTTTAGCCCAAAGAAACGACCTGGGGAAAGCTAAGAGTTCAAGACCTAAACGTAAATTTAGTTTGGAGGAATTGGAGACATGTGGATCAGAAGGCCCTTCTAACTCCAGATGCAAAAGAGACAGAATGTCCTGTGACAGTGAACCTTTAGATAAATCATGGGGACAGGCAGAAGAGGCCAGACGGGTAACAGAGAAGATGGATGTCAAGCTGCCTTCTCCTGGACCCAGTGAGGGGGATAGTGGTCCAGTGCATGGTAGCCCTTTTCAGTCCAAGAAAGCTGTGACTGTCCCCCAGAAGGACCAGAAAGGCTCCAGTCTTGCAGAGCCATGGACTGGCTTGAAAATGCTGAGGAAATCTCTAGCAGATACAATGAAATTAAAGGTCAAAGTGCAGGAGAAGCAGGCTGCAGTTCTAAATGTGAAGCAGAAGCGCAGGAAGTGTGATCAGAAGGAGATCCTAGTAATGGAACAGGAGCTGCAGGAGTTGCAGAACCAACTCTGCTTGGAACAAGAGCATCAGCAGCAGCAGGTGGAAGAGCTGGAGAGGACATTCTGTAAAGAGCAGCAGAAGCGAGAGGTATAATGGTGATAATAATTTTGGCCTGTGTCTTCACTGTTATGGAATGCCTGGTATAAGGCATTGATACAAAATAGCTCTTGAACTATACAATAACATAAATAGTGCTTGTGGGAATGCCCGAGCTAAAATTTTTGTGGAAGTATTTAACTTACCATGTAACACAGTGCACATACCAAAAGAAAGTGCAGAGAAAGAAGAGATTTGGCTGCATGGGGAATTCAGAAAAAGGTGCAAAATTAAGCATTTCAGTTGGTAAAGAAGCATGCTTTTAAATAAAAAAATTAAAGTTTTTGTCTGATTTCTCGTGCTTATAGAGAGGACAAGTTGAAAAGTAATCAACTTTAAGTGTGAATTTCTCTCAGTGAATGGCTGAAATAATGCCCAGTTTGCATGGCAAATGCACTGTCTTTACAATCAATGAAATATTGCATGCCTTAATTCCTGGAGGGAAGGAGATTCTTTTCCTACTTTCAGAAAACCTTTTCTTGCAATCTGTGAGTACCTTTAAGCAGTAATTATATGTGATAAGTTGCTTTTTTGGTAACAGACCGAAATCTGTTCAAACTTGAGACTGCTCAAAATCTGGCTCACAGAAAGTGAGGATTCATCTTGGAGTGAGTCTAATAATTTATTAGTTACTTCCTTAAAGTCTGCTGCTAAAGGCAAGATACCAGTATCAGAAGTACAGAAAGTTTGGAGTTGTGTCCTTAGAAACAATGGGATGTTTACCTGGAGCTTTAGGTATCTCTGATCTCTTTAAATGTACTCAAAGACAGAGTTGCAGCTTTTAAGCTGTTGCTGATCTCTTTGCTTCTATGAATATGCTGGTGCCTTTTGAGCTAGAATAATGTGGAGGTATTCCAAATATGGAACTGTAAATGTTTTATCCATTTTAACTCATCACAGGAAATGATAGTTCTAATTTCTGTTGTGCACATCTAACCCTAGGGTGGAACAGCTCGCCGTTTGTTGAAAATCAGTGTTGTTTCTTTAAGCATATCCTCTAAAGAGAGTGTGCAGAGTAGTAATTTAATGTTTCTTATGTTCTTCAAGTCTTTTTTTTTTTTTTGTCCCACTTCTTACCCCACCCAGGGAGAAAAGTATCAACAAGGGGAAGAGAATCTGAAGGAGCAGCTGGCCCAGGTCCTGCAAGAGGCAAGTGATTATGAGACTAGGTTTGGTCTAACTGTGTGACTCGGATATTTAAATCTTTCCGAGTGTTGTGGCCTCTTGGTAGAAGACAAGGACTTTGCCTTAGGTGACTGTAAAACCTAACTGAAGTGAAAGAGTAACCTGGAAGAGGTAATGCAAGGTGTGATGGCACTGGGAAGGTCATAAATAACCGGCAGTGCATTCCAATTTTAAGTTAGGGATAAATTCTCTTAACACTTCAACTTATATGTGTTGCTCTTCTAGGAGGAGAATAGGAGAAATGAGTGTGCTGAACCTTATGACTGTGACCATGTATCTTTAATAGGATAGCTTATAATGGCACTCTTATAACTTCTGGAATGGTATTGTTACAGCATCATGCTTTGATGGAAGAACTGAATCGTAATAAAAAAGATTTTGAGGAGATAATTCGAGCCAAGAATAAAGAACTGGAAGAAACCAAGGTAAGGAATAACTGCATTCTTAGTTTTATTCATCAGTGAAACATGATACGCTGCAGCAGAGGAAATGGTTTATTTAACATTTGTCTTGGGTCTGCCTGGCCTCCTATAGGGCAAAATTTCTGTGTTTTGAGGTGCCATCTAACACTGGGGGAGGAGGCACCTTGCCCTTTCTATAAATCAGTATCAAACAGTTGTTACTAGATCTTTCTGAATCATAAAGAAAGCCCAAAGCACCTGAATAGTGCATTGTGGAAGAGAAATGGGCCCATTGCAGCCTTCCTTTAAAAAGCAAACAAACAAAAAATCAAACCAGAAATAACAGGAAAAAATCCACCGACAAACCAGAAGTGTTTGAAAAGTGAGGTGCTTCATTTTCAGTTAAAGTGCATTCAAGTAAAACTGTATTGTGACAGCAGTTCTGTAAGGGAGTGTGGGACTGAAGCAACATGGAATTTGAATAATGAATGAGATAAGCCACGGTTCTTCTTGCCCTTGGCACAAAATGATGAGTAGAAGATAATTAAGGAGATCCTTTCTTGTGTCTTACTTTTGGAAATTATTGCATTATCCACCACTGACAGTTTGCTTTGTTTTTTTAATGTAATCTTTGGAAATTTGTTGCTATTTCAACTATGGCTTCAATTAGAAGAATTTTCCTGTTATTTTTAGAAGATAGAGCAGGTACCTAGCCTAATCAGCCTAATTTAACTCTTAACAAGCAAACAAAAAGATTATTAGGTTGTTAAATGCAAGTAAATGTTTTAAACTTTATTGCTTCCTTTTTTTAAAATTTGAGGTGTTTAGTCTGTTGGGTGTTCTGCTTTTTATACCAGATGCCAAAAAATATTGATTAAAGCCAAACTCTTGCCAGAAACAGGCTGAAAAAGATTCTGAAAAGATTGATCAGCTGGTAGTTCCTTTAGGCTGAAGGGAATTTTGGTAATGGCTGCTGTTCTTCCTTCCAAGTTCTCTCTAGTGGGTGGGAATAGTCTCAATACTGCTGAGACTGCAAAGAGGAAAGAGATTACAGATCTGGGTATATGATAGATACCCACTCCACCTGACATGTGGATTTGCAGTATGATTTTCTTCCCCTGCACACACACTTCCTGCCAATTGAGAAAATCCTTGTTCTTTGTTGATACACAACCACGTGTACTTTTCCACTAGGAAGAGAAGGAAAAGGTGAGAGCCCAAAAAGAAGAGGTGTTGAATCAGATGAATGATGTGTTGGAGAATGAGTTGCAGTGCACAATCTGTTCTGAGCACTTTATCGAGGTATGTTTAAACCTGTATGGGTTTGCCAGTAAAAAAGATTCTTGAGAAGCTTTCCATAGTTTTAGTAACACAATATTTAAGCCCTTTTCTTTACTTCACTTGTTTAACAGTCCCAACAGACACACAGTGAGTTCTTATGGGAAAGAGTTGATCCAGAAATCTATTCTGTCTGCCCTGACTCTTCTTTGCTTGACAGCAAATTCAGCTTTAATGTCTCTGTCTGCATAGACATGAGTGCTTAATCCTAAAATGCACATAAGTTTGGAGCACTTGTGTAGGTTTTTGAACTGATGCTCCGAGATGCTGCTTACAGCTGCTTGGGGAAGAATTATTTTGTAGTGGACTGTGCTTTAAGCTGACTAGAGTTGGACTGTTTGAGGTTTAGATATATGGAGAGGTTAGTAAAGGTAGGGAGGTATAATATTCACTCAAATCCTGGGATGTTTATATTGTTCAGGTAAACTCTTTCTTTGAGAAATTGGCCTGTTTCAATTTGATTTTACAAGTAATAGGCTATGCTTGTTACATAGACTGTTACTTTTGTTCATGTTTTGCTAGAAGGTCAGTTTCATTACATTATTTTTTTACTATGGGAAACCTGATGTGTTAGCCTTGTTATAATGGCTTAAGAGCTAGCTGAAATTTTAATTTCTGGTTTCTCAGTATATTAAGATGCTGTTTTGCAGTATCTGAATTTTTTCCATAATTTATCCTTTTCAAATTGGGGTAACTTGTAATAAAATTAATTAATTTTTTCTGTTTCTGACTTGCTATGACTTACTTAAGTGGTTCCATTAACTGACTTGTAAAGCTGGCCTGACCTCTGGCATGGGGGAGTTTGTGTGTGACTCTTGCAAAAGCCCTAAAGGCTTTGGGCTCTCCAGTCCCTTTCCCTATACAAAATACTCACCTAATATTTCCCTGTATTCAGTATGTTTTTGCTTGACAGTGCCTGTGTGAGCATGCTGTGACCAGTGTCCTTTGCTGAATTCCACAGGCGGTCACTCTGAACTGTGCACACAGCTTCTGCTCCTACTGTATCAACGAGTGGACAAAACGTAAAGTGGAGTGCCCAATCTGCAGGCAGGAGATCAAATCAAAGACACGCTCTCTGGTGCTGGATAACTGCATTAACAGGATGGTAGAAAAACTGGATGTGGAAATGAAAGAGCATCGCCTGAGCCTTATCAGAGAGCGGAAAGGTGAGAGGTGGGTGGATGTGGCATGATGAGTACAATCTCTTATTCCATCTATTTTGCACAACTTTCTTTGGCACCTATATACCAAGAAGATGCTCAGGGAATGCTGCAGAAACACTGAAAAAATAATAATGAGATCTCTTGACAAACTAGCTTTACTGCACAGTAAAATAAAATCAGTACAAAGTTTGGAAAAAGACTTGAGTATGAATTCCACGGTCTGATGGGACAACTTAGTTTAACCATGCTAAAGGTTATGCTCTTTCAAAGAGATCACTTAATAAAAGGAAAAATATATAGAATGGTCCTTGAGAAATTTACCAGGCACTTCCGATTAAACTGTGGAGTACATAATTAGAGAAACTCAGCAGACCTGACAAGAAGCTCTGAATTCTTTTCTGTGTGCTAGATTTATGTAGTTAATCTCTGAAAGAGACACTGGTATATCATCTAAGTGTATGGCTGAACTGACAGTTGCTCTGACACGTTTATTTTTGTGGAATTAAAGCCACTGTGGCTTACAGGCATAACATCTTGCCTAGTTGTTGCTAAAATACTGTGCATTATGGTGATTGCTTTAATAAAAACCACAGTATGGGCTTTTCCTAGTCTGCTTCCATCTTCTAAATTTCTTTCTAGAGCACTTGACACTGGTATCTAGGTGCTGAAATGTAGATGTCTGTTCCTGCTACCCCTTAAATTTCTATTGCTGTATTCTCTTAAGTAATTGTATTGTTCTTCCTTCATAGAGATGAGTGCATGATCCTTAATTTTGCAATGTATCAAATTGTATTTTTACCAAAAGAAAGGTTCTTTTGAAACCCTTCAGATGTGCCATGGTGACATAGAATGACATTGCTAAGCAGTGCTAGTTCAAGCCTGAAATTATAACCTATTTAACCCTTTCAGTCTGATTCCCTCAGGAAATGCTGCCTTGCTGAGAGAGGCTGCCCAGCTCAGGTACAAGAATTGCATTTACCTCTGCGGAACTGAGGCAGCCCCTGTGCAATGCATGCATCTGCAGAGTGCCACAGCGCTCCTGAAGTGTCTCGTCGGGTAGCTGATGGGCACTGGTAGCTGAAGTGGTGCCTTCATTGCAGCCTGTTGTGTGCTAAACCAGGGGTCTTCATCCTTGTTGGAACAAAGAGCAAATGAGTTCACAGCCTACCTCCAGAAATAACTACCAGGAGGAAGTCATTTAAATTTACCCTGACATGCTTCAGCTGGAAGGTGAAATGGTTTCTGTGCCTCTTTTTGTGCAGTGATGGAAACATTTTGATTGAAATGAAGATAACCATTTGTCTATTTAAAATTAATTCCTAAGAAATATGCCTGTTGAAAGAAGAATGATGTTGGAAGTGGTGCTTGAGAAGCTGTCAAGGCTTTCCAAGAAACCTTTCTAGGAGTCTTAGTAGCCCTGGCACTAAAGGGACAGCTTGCAGTCTTAAATAGATGAAACTTTTGATGAGGCTATAAATGTTCTGAACAATCAGTACTTGTTTGAGAGCCCCTAAATACACATTTTCTTTCCTGTTCTTACCTGGCAAGACACTGAAATAGTTAGCCACTTCCATTGCCAGTTGTGTGCCTGTGAAGGGGTGGAGAATGTCTCCTCCTCATCTGTGTTACCTTAATAGGAAAAGACATATAGAACACTTTAGAACACTTAAGAAGAAAACAAGCAAACAAGTAACTCCCATACCTCTGTTCTTTATGCTGAAAACTGAAATGAAAAAGGCCTATGTCCTGCAGCTTGAAAGACCTATTGCAAACTGACAGTGAGAAGTGTTGGAACCCAGGGCACAGGGAATATTTCCCTGCCTGTTTTAGAGAGCCCTGACACCTGGTCAGACACTGCTTTTAACCTTCGTCCCTGGGACAAATTACCAAGGCTTTGGGATGAGTTGGAACATAAGAGTGTGATGTAGATAGCAGTAGTAGTAATAGTTTGTCACTAGGTAAAGAATTTTGTGTTTTAGGATTTTAGTATAAGAGTGAATGGAAGACAAGATGGAGGATTTAAGGTGTTGCCCCATCTCCTTCTTGTTCTTCTTCCACTCCATTTTCTTTTGCATTGTTGACACAAAGTCATTGGTTAGAGATGGTAGCAGCATAATTGTTACGTGTGTAAATTAGCAAAAGTTATTGGTAGTGAAGTAAAAACAATATACGTGTTAAACAATAATTGAGTTCAGTATCTTTAAAAAGCCTTGATTTTGAGACTCGAGCATCCATTTTGTACCTTGCTTTTGTCGTACTAAGACTAGTGCAGACAGTACATCAATCCCAAGATAAAAAAAAAATAAACAACGAAAACAGAAAAAATCCAGAGTCTTGCTCGTTTTTCACCCTTGCCAGAAAACTCAAAAGAGAACTGCCTCCAAAGAGCCCTGAGGGTAAGTTCCCTCCCGAGTTGGGGAAACAGCTAGAGAACCCAACAAGAAGCTAAAATACAATTTCAAAGACAAGTAGTAATTTAGGACTTGTGGGTACAGTGGTCACAGCTAACTTTTGTATCTGTGTGTTTTGAATGCAGAGAAACAGAATGTGATGGTGAAACCAGCCGCACACAGTGACAACGGTGTCCCTTCTTCCACCTACTCCATCTTGTCAATCAGCAGCTGTGACAGTGAGGACTCTGAGGAGGATTCTTCCTATAGTGAAAGCTACTATGTTATCTGAACATTGTTACTGGAGACTCATTGCCCCTGCCTAGAACCAATCTAGTGGTGTTTGGTTGACTGCTGCTGGAGGAGTGGCCTGGGCACCTGGAAGGACCTGTGAAGAGGCTGGAGCTGTAAACTAGCAGCATTTGGAAGAAGGATCTTGTTTTCGAAATTAATTCACAGAAGCTTGATCTCTAAAACAAACTTGGGTTTGTGAGAGAACAGATTGCCATTATGCTGGCTAATTACAAACCCTAAACTTCCACGTTTGCTTGTGACCTGCTCAGTGTAATGAAATAGTTTGTATTGCATCATTGCCCTCTCCTTAGTGAATTACATGTTTACATCAGCATCCCTTATTTCAGGCAGCAGAGGGAATGTCCCAAGCCCTTCGAGAATTTGGCCATTCCCACCAGCAGGCAGGAGATAGGTATATCAGGAAAAAGTGCCAATGTGGGTTTTCCCCTTGAACTTCATATGGCAACTGGTGTCATCCCAGGCCTTTGGCATTAAATGTAACAAAGGGTGGGATATGGACACTGTTGGCTGCAAGTGCATTGTAAGCTGGCTGCTGGCCATTGGCTTGCTGTGTTTATGTAGCCCATTTTCCATTAGATAGGGATGGAGGAGATTAAATCTTCCAGACATCTTCAGCTAGTGTTCTTTTCATGTGGTGTTTTTGGTTTGTTCCCTCTTCAGGTTTTTGCATAAAGGGTTTTAGAACTGGGAAGCAGCACATCCAGAAATTTTTAGCAATGACTTTAAAAACATATAATCAGCAGCAAGAGAGGAGCCCCTGCATCTTCAGGTGTGCTGCTCTCCAATCGCTGAAATGTCCTGTTGGCAGGGTAGGAAGGCAGCATCTGTAGACAACCAAAAGGTATAGAATGAAGCACTTCATTTTATTGTTTACAAGACATAACTGTTGAGCTGTGGGTTGTACTACCTTCACGGCTAATCACTCGTTCATAAGAGACCGATCAAGTCTTGCCTCATCCTATCATGTATTTTTCTATTGAGTTCCATTTTCTAGTGACTTATGCTTTTGACTTAGCTGTTACATGGAAAGGACTCTTGCACTGTGAAAACAGAATGGGGAAGCCCTTCTCATCTGTAATATTTCTTTGGCTCTTTGTATATATCCTTTTGTTTCTACGTTTATTTTGTTTAAGAACCAATATATAAATTCATTTCTGCATTAGTCTTCTTTGGTGCAGCCACTGAGATAAATGTCTTCTAGTTGTCTTTAGACTTTTTTGAGAAAACAGACTGTCTTGGTTTGAAAAGACAGGAGTCTGCTAAGGAAGGCAGGGGCCTCCTGTGAAATGGAAAAGGTAAACCCCCTCCCTCTGAATTACCACAATTTTGAAATTAAAAGGCTCTCAGGCAAAGATATGGGAATAGGAATAACAGTTCTTTACTAGGAAAAACTGAAAAATACAAATGTAATTAGTAGAAACAAAACCACTGATAAGAGTCAGAAACCTGACACCCTGACTCCTCAGGGTGTTGGTAACAGTCCAGTTGAATGATGGCTGCTCCTCCTGGAGTGGCAGATAAAGTTCTGCTGAAGCAGTGATCCTGTAGAAGGGTGTAGTTTTCTCTGAAGGTCTGGTGATAGAGTAGATGGGCCTGGTCTTCCTCTGGAAATCCAGTGGAGAAGAAGCTGCTCCTCTGGGAATCCAGTGGAGAAGGGCTGTTCTGGTGTACCAAAAAATGCTGATTTTATGCAGGTAGTAATGCTTGCCTCCTCCCCGTAGGCAGAGCATCTCACAGTGGGATGATGTAATTTTATCAGTCATGCAGTGACACTCAATGGCCCATTAACAGGAGATACTTCCCCAGAGGGAAAGATTGTTTGTGGAAGAGATAAGAAAACTGCCCAGTTAACAGAAGATAACTGCCCCACCTTTAACAGATGGCAAATAGAATACATGCTTATCTTACAAGCCAGGACACAGACTATCTCATTTAATGACTTTGCTTCATGTTTTGATTGCTGTATGCATTGTGACTACTTTAAAATTATTTGAAAGACTTTTGTATTCAGGAACTGATAAAAGACAACCCCATCCTTCAAGACTGTGACTACCCTAATGCTAATTTAATAGCTACAATCACACCTTTTACCTGCTTCCCCCAAGAAAGATCCCATTAAAAAGGTGCATGAGTGATGTCCTAAGGAAGTAGTGTATTCTGACAAATTTGGGCAGTAGGATTTAAACAGGGGAGGCCTGATCTGTGGGCCAGGCAGCTTGCTTAAAACTTTAGTGTAAGGTTTCTTTTGTGAAGGAGACATTACATCTTTTGTATTCCTTTCTCTTTTAATGTTCACTTTCTGTATGTGCTCTTGAGAGTTTCTTTTGTGAATAGATGCTTTCTAGAATGTGCAAGTGAAGAGCATTTCTCAAAATGCTCCTGAAATAGGCTGATGTGGAACAGGCTTTTCTGATGGAGTAGAAGGAAAATACTCTGGTTACATAGGACTGTGAATTCTTCTACTCTACATCTCTTCCATACTACTGTGCTTTTTTTCTCATTTCATTTTGCAAAATACATATTTATTTTATTATGTTGGTCTTTATGCATATTGCAGAGAAGGATAATGCTTCCCCTGCTAACAGAGTGGTAATCTTTGGTTTGGTTTCTGAGTGTGTCCTCTTTTCACTAGAACACGAAGAATGTAAATGCTGTATTCCAAATTATTTTCGCTCTTACTGGTAGGTGCACAGTGTGTAAACATCCACAGAGAGAGGTTAGGTATTAATATTGTCCACTTACAAAAGCAGACCTTTATATCTGCAGTGTGCTCTCCTTTGCTCTAAGCTCTGGATCTTTTATTCCACTTGGCTGTCTCTTGGTTGTCTTCTTGGTTCTACTTGGATGTGCCCTTGGAGATGTTATGCCCTGAACTGTTACCTGTCTTGGGATGGCATCAGCACTTCCAGATGTCAGGTTACAACTGAGCTAGTCACAGATGATGCCAGCCAGGATCAAGACTTGCTGTTGTCCCTTAGAAGACAGCTGTCAGGTAGTGTGATAATGAAACAATTCCAGAGCATTGTCAGCATCAGCGGAAGAGTTGGGAAGGGGTGCTAGTGAAAGGGGACCATCACAGAGGGATGTTTAACTCATACAGATCTGTGGAGTCCAAGACCAATCTGACAATCTCATGCAAGAAAAATATACCACGTGTGTGGTGAGCCTGTCACAGGCAGAGTGGGAGCTTCAGACAAAGTTTAATAATTAAAGAAGGCCTCCCATTGAGCCATGAGGTGCAGACAGGGCCTCCTTGCTTTCTAAAATCCTTCTCAGAGAGGAGCCTGGATGTGGCTGGATCCAGTCTTAGCCCCAGACTGTCAGTGGTTCACATGTAAAGGATTATATAGGTGTAAATGAACCTTTATAGAACTTTGCCCTGCAGGATTTAAGAATGGCAAACCAGATATATAAATATGTATGATTTATTATGATAATGATGGGACAAAAAGATCTTAATCAGAATTATTTACTACACAGTATAGGAGGTACAACAGCTCTTATAGTGCACTATGATGCAATATTGAAGCAATTGTTTTAAAGCAATTGTATCAAAGCTAGGGAAAAAACCAATTAAGTAGAGATACTGTTATTCACCTGTACCAATGACTGTGGACTAATTTCTTTTGCTCAGTCCTGAGGAGTAACCTGGAGCAGCATCCCCAGTCAAGGGAGAAATCTCCACACATACACTTGGAGAAGGGGTATGTTAGAAGACCCTGCCCTTAAAATTTGGGACTGGGCTTTTATAGTATGAAGTTATTGACTGTCAATTATAGGTCTCCAGGCTAGCTGTGTCAGCTCAGCAACTTCAGATAAATTATCAGTAGTATCACTTAATTGTTCTGGGTATTTTACCAGGTCTACCACATCTTCATCTCACTATCAGGATGTTTCTGTCAGACTGGTTTTAGCATTAATGAGCACCAAAAGCAGCACGATGACCCCTTCTTCATTTATCACGGATAGCTTTTCCCATAGTCATTGTTTGAGTTGTTTTTCCCATTCCAGGCAAGCATCCTGCTACAGAGCCTTAGCAACAACTGTCAAATTTAACTTTGCAGAACTATCAATAATCCAGCTGTGTCCCCCCTCCTCCAAGTGAAGTGCAGGTTTTCTTTTCCAAAGGTATGCTCTGACTGCTGAATGTTTCACTTCCTCCTCCTCATCCTCCTGTTCTGCCATAACTCAACCTATTTAGACACACAGTTTACAGCAACTAGATGACCACGAGCTACACTTCCCAAGTAGGATCCTCCTGTCTCCTGATACTACCGTGTTTGCTTTGGTTTTCTGAGGATAAGCATTCAGGCCTGTGTGCTGAGCTGCATGTCCCCAGGTTTCGAATTTAATGCAAAGTACAAGACGGCTCCCAGGATCAGGCTGGAAAAGACCTCTGAGGTCATCGAGTCCAACCCATGACTGAACGCCACCATGGGAACTAGGCAATGGCATCCAGGCTTTCCTTGAACACCTCCAGGGGTGGTGACTCCACCACCTCCCCGGGTAGCACATTCCAATGGCGAACCACCCTTTATGTAGAGGAATTCCTGCAGCTGTCCAGCCTGAACCTCCCCTGCGAAGCCTGAGGCTGTGTCCTCTTGTCCTGGCACTGGTTGCCTGGGGGAAGAGGCCGATCCCCGCCTGGCTACTCCTTCCGGGAGTTGTAGAGAGTGACAAGATCATCCCTGAGCCTCCTCTTCTCCAGCCTAAACACTCCCACCTTCCGCTCCGCCACACGATCGATGAACGTTTTTATATCCATATAATTAAAACCTCCCACAGCATTCC
>VXAX01004361.1:1738477-1779396 GCA_013399835.1 Leptocoma aspasia
CCGCTGGGACCGGGGGCTGCGCGGCGGGCGGTGCGGCGCGGGTGAGAGGCAGAGAAGGGCAGCGAAGCTGGTGAAGGGTTTGGAGGGTGAGTACTGCGGGGGTCGGCTGAGGGAGCCGGGGGCGTTTAGCCTGGAGGAGATGAGGCTCGGGGGTGACCTTACCGCTCTCTACAAGCACCTGAAAGGAGGGTGAAGCCGGGAGAGGATCGACCCCTTCTCCCAGGACAAGAGGACACAGCCTCAGGCTGCGCCAGGGGAGGTTTACATTGGACGTCAGGAGGAATTTCTCCACGGAAGGGGTGATTAGACATTGGAATGGACAGCCCAGGGAAGTGGTGGAGTCACCATCTCTGGAGGTGTTCAAGGAAAGATTGGATGTGGTACTCAGTGCCATTGTCTAGTTCCCGTGGTGGTGTTCAGGCACGGGTTGGACTCGATGACCTCAGAGGTCTTTTCCAACCTAAACGAATCTGTGAGAGGCCGGTGGTGCGGTGCGAGGGGGCTGTGGGGCATGGCTGGGCATGTGGAGGGGCTTTTCCTCGCAGCTGCGGGGCTCCTGAGGGACTGGGTGTCCCAAATTTGCGCCTAATTTTGCATGGTTTGAAATTTGTCGGAAGGCACGTGCGCTGAGGGACCCTTTGCAGGGTTTGGAGGATGGGGGTCTTGATAGGGGAGCTGGCAGGAGTGAGCTGAGTGTGTTGGTCTCTCATTTGGCTCTCTCAGAAGAAACACAAAACGGCTGGTTTGTTAGAGATAAACAAGGGTAAAAAACCAAAACCCTTAATTGAGGCAAGAGCAGATAAAGGTGAGTTGTCTATAATAAGACTTCTGGTGGAAGGGAGAAGATTTCTTAGCCGTAGTGTGGTGAGGTCGTGGGATCATTTTGCAGTCAGAGTTGCGTGGCTAAAGAAAGGATTTGGCCTTAAGCTGCCTTGTATGTGTTTGTGGAAATAAGTCTGATAACTAAAGGTTTGAATTGGTGACCTGGGGCATCTTTTATAGCCCAACAATCCTATGTAGAATAATAAACTCTAATCAAGATTCAGTTGTTTTTTTTTTTCAGTAGCAGGGAGGTTTTAGCTGCTAAGCATTTTTGCCTTTAAATTTTTCCCTTTCCTTGCTTCTTGTCTTCTGCAAGCCTTCCAAGCTGGCCTCTATTAACTCCATCTTAAGTGTTAGACCTTTCTCTGAGTTTATGCAAAATTTATCAGCCACATCCAGAAGCTGGATATTTTGCCAGTGATTCCTGGTGAAAAACACAACTGCACGCACAACTTGAGCACACATATTAAATAAAGTTCTGTTAGAAAAGTAATGCAGAAAAGCTCCTTTATTAATTAAGATTTGCAGAGGTGAGGTCAGAGTCGTTTGGAGTCTCGTGAGAAATTGGTTCCACCTTGCATATTCTCCATTAGATTGATCTGACATTTTTTCAGTGTGTTTGGATAAAATGAATCTTTGATTCAGTAGTAGTAATGAACTGCCATATATTTAAGTTATTTAAGTGTCTATGTCTGGATTGACTTCATCTACTTGCATTTGGGGATAAGGAGGTTGTAGAAGTGATTTGAAATTCATCAGCTATAGGGAAATTTCCATATCAGTTTCCCATCTGATTAGTTAGACTAGGTGTTTAAAAACGCAGGTTCAAAAGAAGCTAAGACTTTTACCTAAATACATTTAAATTGAGAATCCTAAAGCTGAACAGCATAACATGATCTATGCCACCGTGCTGCTGTGTATTACAGAAAGTTATGCTTAGTGTTTGCCAAGTGTGATCTTCTTCTTTTAGCATTTCAGGAAAACATGAAGAGAAGGACAGAACCCGAATTTAGCAGCCCCCAAAATAAGCAGAAGAAGAGGATGGAAGACTTGGGATTAACCCTCAGTTCTACTTCAGATGATGAAAATCAATTTAGTAATCATACTACTCAAGGTAAGGTTGGAGATCTGGAATGTGCTGCTGCAGGGGATGTAAATAATAACCAGGAATTGGACCTACATCTCCTGAATCCTAATTGATAGCCTGAATTTCAAGGGTATACTCTCTCTTTAGGAAAAAAGCTACATTATTTCTTTTCACAACCTTGAATTGGTGTGAATTCTTTTAGGCTTTTTAAAAATCTTATGTAAACCTTTTAATCTGGGAATTGTATGAATTCAGATGTAGAAAACTGAATTTCAGGTAGATGATGTGCATGATCCAAAGCTCTAAACATTCCTGTCATGTTGATCTTTTCAGTGTCAGCAGTTATTTCTGGTTTGGAAACTCAGTACTGAGGCGTTGTGGGTGTTACACCATAAAGAAGCATCATAATCATAATTTTGTTTAAAAAGGAAGAAAGAAATCAGTAGTCTGATCACATTTCTGCAGATGGGAGAAATTGAGATGAATACAAAGGGGCCAGTTGGTTGGGGCTTCTGCTTTGTAGAACCATCTCTTATGCTGGCTCTGTATGATTTTTCCAGGGGACAAAGTTGTGAGAGCTCACAGGTGTTTCTTTTCAGAAAGAAGATCTATTTCAGAGTTAGCTAATTGCCTACTTTTTCTTGGAGTGTGCTTTCTCACCTGGAGTTGGGATATACCGCACACGAGGCACGTGACCTACACAATTGGTATCGCTGTTGTGGGACGCTTTAAACTCTCCCAGGATGGTACTTCAGGTTGCCTCGCTGTCGTGCCTGCTACGTCAGGGCCTTAGGATTTTTCATGGTCATGAAGTCTTCAAGTGCCTGAACACAAAGAAGCCTTCCCTTGTGAAAATGGAAGGGTGTGTGTGTGGAAGATGAGTGGGTTGGTTTGGAGTAGCTGTAGTTGCAGGGTATAGTGTGTGTACCTGTCTGACAAGGCCCAAGGTGAGTGAGGAGGCCAGAGGTGCAGAATGTGAGAGCTGGGGTAGGGAATGCTCTGTGGACTCAGGGATGAGCTAAAAAATTCAGACCAATGTGTTTTTTTCATTTTTCCCCCCTTTTGATTATTGAGTTCATACATGAGTCAAAATAGGCTGTAAGCCTTAGTGTTTAAGAAACTAATTGATACAGTTAAAGGATAATATTTTGGGTAGAGTTAATTGTTTATTAGTCTATTACACCCAGTGTGGTTTCTAATAAAAAAAGGGAGGTTGGGGAAAGAAGTGATTTGAGATTTAATCTCAGCCAAACATCGCTTAGCAAATCTTAAAAACAAGAAAAGTTGTAAAGAGATTCCGTTGAAACTTTTGCAGTGGGTAATTGTCTTTAAGGCACTTTATGAGTCTCTAGAAAATAAGACAGGTAGCAAAAAGTTAAAAAGCAGGTAGCAAAGTTAACTGAAGCTGTGTACCGAAGAAGCAGAAAGCAGTAACTGACCCTAAAACAAAAATCCTTTGTGAGTGTGTTCTTAGGTAAAAGCTCTGTGATAAAAACAGAAATACATCTTGTGTGATAGATGTTTGAAAATCAAGATGGATATAGAATGTTGCAAACACAGGTTGAATCATAGCCTTCCTTGTCTGGAGCTGGAAGCCTCAAATGTTGACACTGTAAAACTCTAGTGTAGTAGTTATGTGGGGACACAAGTCCTGAATCTTAAAAACTGATTGCTCAGAAACAAGCACTGAGAACAGATTGACAGGGTTTTAACTGCAGTTGTATATTTTACAGTAGTGTCTTTCATTTTTACTTCACTTTCTTGTAATGGCCTTTTTTTGCTGATTTTTCAGTTGTTTCCTGTTACTTCACTGATGCTCAGTTTTCCAGAACAGGAAAATACAGAGATCTGTGAGTTGAGAGAGAAATAGTCTGTGTTTTTTCTTAAATTAGACAAATGTAAGAAAAGTTCAATCCTTGTTTTTAAGTATTATAGTATCTTTTGGGTATTTTTTACACTTCTGTGGAGCTAAATTATTCCTTCTTAAGAGATAAACAGAAAAAGATAACTCTGCTAACAATCTTCTGTTTTATGTCAGGACAACTTTTGTATTTCAACTTCCCCTAGTTGTACAAAGCAGCACAAAATGATTTCTAGCACTTGGCAAACGGGGGAGCTCAAGAGGCAGGGGGCCAACACAGAGCATGGCTGTGCTTGCTGTGGATTGCTGCTCCTGTAGTCTGAATTAGCTGTAGTAAGAAACTTGTGCCACTGCTTCTTCCTCATAGTGATGTTACCCCAGGAAAAACAGAAGGACTCATTGGATTGTAGGGCCTGCCTTGGCACCCAGCTGGTACAAGAGCAGGCTGAGAGAAATGAGGCTGCCATGATTCCTGCCCAGATCCCAGTTACATCCTGCCTGGAGTGAGTAGATTTGGGCATCCCACAGCTGGAGAGCAGCAGTGAGGACTGTACAGCTCATACAGGCCTAGGTTTTTACTAACTAGATCCCAAGGTGGAATTGGGCACATTTCCAGAGCTTCATTATTTGGTGCCCATGAAGGTTCTGGTGCATCAGTTTCTGGTGAGAAAGGTTTATTTTGAGTGCTTGCTATGTATGTTGATATTACCTTGACTGAACCATTGACTTAAGTTCTTCCTCAAACCTCTCTCAAGGTATTTTTAAAAAGATTGGTGTCTTCTGACCTTATATTTCACTTGAGTTTGTATGTATCAGTAAACTCTAGAGGTGAAACATTCTCTCACTTGATGTAGTGAACTTGGGGATCCTTGCTATTTAACTGGATAGTGGGGGGTCTAACTGAAGTATAATAAATTTAACTTTCCCTTCTTTCTGCAGTGTGGGCCATTTGGCAGATGCCTGTGTACTTGATGTGAGTTTTTGGCTAAGTTAGGGATGAATTTACACTTGTAGTTAGATGGAATGGAATGGAAGTTAGATGAATGGAAGAAAATTCAGTATGTTTCATCAAGGTGTAATTGTCACTATTCTCGGGAGCGAATCCCTGAGGACCTTCTCAGTTCCTCAGGATCATTGCAAAGGTCAGGCACAGCACAGTACTATTGTGGCCATGCTGTGGCTGCTCTGCTGGTGTGATGGGGTTTGCCCAGCCCTTTGTGGGGCCTGGAATCCCTGGGGTCAGAGAGGCTGTGTGTGTCCCTGAGGCAGCAGGGAAGATAACCAAGTGTTGGTTGCACAGGGCGTGTTACATTACACCTGCATGCTTCCCAGAACACATCTGAGATACTGAAGTGTCCTCTGTGTGTGTGTTCAGAGGATTTAATGAGTCTCACTGTACTCTAATGTGGTTACTGAGATGTCTTTCTTCCATTTTATTTTTATTTTCATTCTCACTTTTTTGTTTGTTTGCAGAGTCTTCCAGTAGCACCAGTGGGTCTGACAGTGAGAGTGATGAAAAAAAACCAGTCTTCAGCAATGAGTTCAAACAAGACTCTCTTGTGGAGGGTACTTCATCTCGCTACTCAATGTACAACAGTGTCTCCCAAAAGCTTATGGTAGGTCAAAATAATTTTGGACCAAACTATTAAGAGCTGAGGAGAGCGAAGTGAAAAGACTGGTTTGTTATAAAAAATACTTTGATTCTGATCCTCTTTGTAGCAGGGTTCTCTGTCTTTTACTTCCTTACTGTCTTGTACATATATGAAATTGACTGCATCCCTGCTTTTTATTGTTCTCTTGTTGCTAAAATTTACTGAGAGAAAAGCCTGAAAAACTAGCAGATAATGAGCATAGTTCTATTAACCTAAGAGATGTGTATGTGTTTCAGGAGCAATGTCTTGCATTCCTCCTTTGAGTTTTACATGAAGTTTTAACTGATATTTGAAATGCATGTGAATGTATGTTCACAACAAAGAATATTATCACAACATTAATTTTTTCCTATACCAACATCTTTTATTTTAAGAACCATCTATGCTTCCTGTGATGAATGGCTCCAGGCTCCTCACTACTTTTCTCTCTGAGCAGGCTGTTCCCACAGTATTGAACCTTTTGTAATTTGCTGTCATCTCAAACTTCATTCTTCAGATGTAGTTTTTTTGTATCCTGCCTCAGTGAAGTGAACTCACTCGAAAGTCCTGAAAGCTACAATTGAGATTAAAAAGGCTCAGTGCCTTCAAGTCACTTCAGGGTGATGTGCCATTTTGCCTACTACTCTTTGAGCTTAGCAATAGTACAGAAACTCAAGTCCACTTGCCTCAGAGTGCTCCCTTTGCTTCCTTTATAGGCCAAGATGGGCTTCCGGGAAGGAGAAGGTCTGGGAAAATACGGCCAAGGCAGGAAGGATATTGTTGAGGCCTCCAATCAGAAGGGAAGGAGAGGCTTTGGCCTGACCCTCAAAGGATTTGATGGGGAGCTCAATATTGATTGGCAGGATGAGCCAGAGGTAAGTACTTTGTTTTGAGTGCCATTTCTCTTGTAGCGTTCAGCAAAAATGAAAGAATGCATAAAACAAGTGTGGTTTTTCTTGGCAGCTGTCTCTTTTCCAGTGTCTCTAAACTGTACTTTGAGTACTAGACTTCTGTTTTGCCTTGATTATCAGACTCTAATAAAAGGGAACGTGGTGAGGTTTTTCTTGTGGTGGAGGTGTTTGGGGTTATTTTTAATTTTAAAAATAAATAAGACATATTTTAGTCCAGGAGGAAAAAACTCTACAGTTGGCACTTAAGTCATATATAACCCCTTATGCTAGCATTAGGAGGCAAACTTTTGGGGAGCAATTAGTTTTTATATTTTTCTAGTAAAAACATCTTGGCTCTTTCCATGACTTGTGTTTACAGCCTAGTGCCTACGAGAAGGTGGACTGGTGCCCTGAGTGTACCACGGAGATCCCAGATGCCCAGGAGCTGAAGGAGTGGATGACTGTGGGGAAGGTAATTTTTATATCTCGGTACTTACCAGCCTAAGACAAAGCAGGAGTACTCAGCCTGGGACAGTTGCCATGTCAAATAGCTGTAGAATAGCATGGACTGTAAACAGCCTCTTGAGGTTGCTAGTTTAGCTTCCTGCTTAAAGCAGATGCAGCTAGATCTTGATTAGGTTGCTCAAGGCCTTGTTTACTGGAGTTTTGAGTATTTTCAAGGATGGAAGCTTTACAGCCTGTTTGGGCAGCTGTTCAGTGTTTTACAACCCAGCTGACAAAAGAAAATTTACATATGGCTAACTGGCATTTTTTTATGTGGCTTTTGTCCATTGTTTCTTGTCATGTTGCTGGAGATCTCTAGGAGCCTAGGTCAATCTTTTCTGTCTCCTGTTAGGGAGTTGTCCCATTGTTAGGTACAGCAATAGGATCTCCCTTTCTGCATTCTGAACAAACTGTTCTCAGCTTTTTCTCATACTCCAGGTGCTTTTTCACCCTTGTCATTTTGGTGGCCCTTTTGCTGCTTTTGTTCCAGTATGTCTGTTCTTGTACTGGGGAGTGCTAAACTGGACACAGTATTTCATATGTGGTCTCAAGATGCCTAACAGGGGAGAAGATTCCTCATCCTAATTGCCACTCTTTTGCTGATACAGCCTAGTATGTGATTGGTGGCCTTCATCCATTATTGGTACATGCTGCATTCTGAAATGACAATATCATGCTTGCTAATGCTCTCTGTGCTCTTGTCCTGTTGCAGAGGAAGTTGGTGATTGAAGATGAAACAGAGTTCTGTAGTGAAGAGCTTTTACGTAATGTCCTGCAGTGCAAGGTGAGCCCCCTCTTTAGAGGGAAACTGAAATTTTGGGGAAGCAAGTGAAATAAATAATTAAAGAGGGTTGAGTAGTTAGGTAATTGACAAGAGCTCAGAATGTCTTCTGTCACCATGATGTCACTGGGATGACCTAGCATCCTGTTTTTTACTATCTGTTCAGCAGCCTGTTTTGAACCGCAGCCTTCTAAGAGATTGTTTTGGTTTAACTCCAGCTAGCAACTAAACCCCCTGCAGCTGCTTGCCCACTCTGCCACTAGCAGGACTGGGGAGAGCATGGGAAGGGTAAAAGTGAAGAAAAGGCATACATTGAGATAAAGGCAATTTAATAAGTAAAACAAAAGCCACTCAATGGAAGGAAAGCAAAACAAGGAATTAATTCACTACTTGCCATGGGCAAGCAGGTGTTCAGCCATCTATCTCCAGGAGAGCAGGGCTCCATCACGTGCAAGGGTTACTTGGGAAGACAAAAACCATAACTCTGAAGGTCCTCAGCTTCCTCCTTCTTCCCCCAGCTTTATATGCTGAGCATGATGGGGTATGGTATGGAATATCTGTTTAGACTGTTGAGGTCACCTGTCCCAGCTGTGTCCACTCCAAACTCCACAAGAGTACATTCCCAGCCTACTTGCAGGGTAGTATGAGAAACAGAAAAGGTCTTCATGCTGTTCAAACGCTGCTCAGAAGTAACAATAACGCCTCTATGTTATCAACACTGTTTCCATCACAAATCTAAAATGTATCTTGACACTAGCTACTATGAAACAAATTAACTCTACCCCAACCAAAACCAGCACAGAGATGATGGAAAACAGTCGCCCGCCCTTAGTCTGACTGAAAGGCTGGAGGCTTGAATAAGCTAAGGGAATGAGCTCCCCTTCTTTCCTTGTCTGTTCAGTCTTCCCTCCTAGATTTTATCACGCCCTTATATACTGCAGCAGAGTGTGTGTGTATATATGTGAAAGAACTGCTTTAGGCTGGGACTGCTTTTGAGGTGGCTAACCAGATTATTAGGCTCTGGAGCTATCAGTACAGAATTTTTCAGTGTTATTAAATTTTCTTAAGAGTTGAGGTGGCTTAGAATAAGAGTAAATATCATTGAGACAGAAAAACATTTTGTATGTTTTTGAACCAAATGGTGAACCAAATCCTGCATGGAGTTTGCTGTCTAAGGAAAGAAAAGCAAGAAGATAGGAAATACTGATGCCTACTTATCCCTCCAGCCTGTGCCAGGTCCAGCTGAGCTTTGTTTCTGTTTGTGCAGAGTGTATTTGATGAGCTGGATGGAGAAGAAATGCGTCGAGCCCGAACAAGGGCTAACCCCTATGAGATGATCCGTGGAGTTTTCTTTCTGAACAGGTTTGTAGAATGTCTGCTACTGTAGTCCCTTTCCCATGTGTGTCCATTTTCAGCTGTGGGAGCCAAAGATGAAACTTAACAACGCCCTGTTTATGTGTTCCCAGGGCTGCAATGAAGATGGCAAATATGGACCATGTCTTTGACTACATGTTTACAAACCCTAAGGACTACCAAGGGGTGAGTTCCTCTAACTTTCAAACAGCAGTGCTTTCTCAGAGAATGTGGAAGGTGGGAAGAAAGGAGAGTCTTTAGGATACAAGCTGGGAAAACAGGTCCTTGAAAGATTCCTCTGAGCAGTGTAGTTTGTGGTGTATGTGGTTTGTCTGATGGGAGCTGTTATGGGTTGGTAGAATTTCCTCAGTTTCCTTTTGCAGGTGCCTTTGATAAAGGAGTGTGATGCAGAGCTGCTCTACTTTGCTGATGTGTGTGCTGGTCCTGGAGGCTTCTCTGAATATGTCTTGTGGAGGCGGAAGTGGCATGCAAAAGGATTTGGCATGACCTTGAAAGGACCAAATGATTTTAAACTGGAGGACTTCTATTCTGCTTCCAGTGAGCTCTTTGAACCTTATTATGGTATGTAGTGCACCCATGAGTGTTACCTGATGGTTTTGCTTATGCTGCAGCCTCTCTATTAGTGTTAGGGTTGGTATTGATACCAGCAGGGGGATCTAGGAGAAGCCTAGGGAACCATTTTGCAAGGTAGAAGGGGGCTGTCATTGGAGAAAAGGGTTGAGATTGGTGAGCTTACATATCAAGTCATTTTTCTGACAAGTAATTTTCATTTTTTCAAGTCGTTTGCATTTATTACCAGTCTGGCCTGGGAATATGTTTCATTGTAGCAGTTGATATCTCAGTACTTTGCTTATCTGAACATTATAGAGTGCTTAAAGATTGCTTGGCAATGTTTTTGTCATATCACTGATCTCAGCCTGAAACACAGTGAATGAGATGACTTACCATAGAATCATGGAATTGTGTGGATTGCAAGAGACCTTAAAAATCATCTACCGGCAATGCTCCTGCTGTGAACAGGGACACCTTCCACGGGACCAGATTGCTCAAATCCCCATCCAAGCTGGCCATGAACAGAGACTGGGCATTCACAACTTGTCTGGGCAATGTGTCCCAGTGACTCATCACTCTGAGAAAAGAATTTCTTGTAAAGAATGTCTATTTTAAATGTACCCTCTTTCAGTTTAAAGCCATTATGCATTATTCTGTCACTATACTCCCTGATAAAAAGTCCCTTCCCATTTTTACTGGAGCCCACTTTAGGTACTGAAGGGTGCCTATACTCCCTAGAGCCTTCTCTTCTCTAGGCTAAACAGCCTCAGTGTTCTTAGTCTATCCTTATGGGAGAGGTGCTCCAGGCTCCTGATGTGCCCAAAGATGTATTGGCAGAGCCAGAGGTAGAAACCTCCTTTGCCTGACTCAAATGTTTCAGCATGTTTCTGTATCAGACTTTCCTAGCTGTGCTCTGATAATTGATTGTGGGCTCTTAGTAAAGATAAATAAAACAGATTTGGGCTAGAGGCTGTATCCGAATCACTGTGACTAAATGAGCTGCTTAATCCAAGGAGGTTTGTTATGTTAACACGTGTTTCACCTTGCTTTGAGACAGATTAAACAGGTGTACACAGACAATTGCTGCATCTCATCCATTGTAACTTGTTAATCTTGGTGATGTGTTTGAGCCCTCTATCTGCCTTGCCTTTAGGACTAGGAGGGGAAATCCAAGGATTGCTAGTATTCGTACTTCCTATTTCAGACTATATAAAAGAAACTGGAAGGTGACCGTCTTGTAGAGGAGAGGGTTTGCTTGTCTGTTGTTGTGCCGTGTGTGTTTTTTTTTTCTCTCCACCACTGATTCTTGTTGGCTGCCACTCTTGACACCTGACTGTGAGCTCTTTGAGAAAGGTTAGTAGCACTTAATGATTAGATCTTAGTTAAAGTGAAGGTTCATGGCAGGGGCAGCAAGGCAGATAAACACCTTGTTCTAATGGTTGCAGTGTTTGGATCTTCATAATTCATGGCAAACTGCTATTACAGAGCAGAGAGGAGGAGATACCTGGAGAAATTAATAGCCCAATGATTTTGATTAATTTTCTTGATCTTCTTCTGTTATGCTATAAAGTCTAGTGAGGTGTGTACAGACTTTCTTCCACTGATGGGAAGGAAGTAGTCTGCCATGGCAGAATATCATTCTGCCATGATATTTCTGTTGTGAAGAATGGTAACAAATTCCAGTGTCACTTCACTTATTGACAGGATGGTTGGTGAGGAGTTTAGTTATCAAAACTGTACCATGCATCCTGATCTCTTCTGCTTTCTAGTCCTCCAGCTGAGGTAATAGAATCTGTAGTTGTAGAAGATTTACAGGGTCTAATACAAAATAGAAGTTCAGGCTTCCTTAAGGCACAACTGGTGAGCTCTAGAATATGCCTTAGGTCAGCTTTCTGAAACACCAGCTGGGGGACAGTGTAGCTCTCTTTTAAAAGAGCCATATGGGAAAACTCTATGAGTATTTGTACACAAACCCTATGTCTCTTCCCTACTCCCTTTATAAACTTGTTCATAGGTTTTTTGGGGGGGTTGGTTTTTTAAAGCCCAATTTACACTGTGTTTGAAAATAGACTATTATGTTTCTTTGGAATGATTTGAATTCTTAGTAGAAGGTTACAAATGCACAATATAAAGAATTTTGCCTTGTCTGTAATAACATGTTTTTAACAGGTGAGCTGTGAAGTTGAATCTTACATTTTCAGTAGGTTCAGCTATGTGCCATTCCTTCTTGGATAAGAATATTATGTTGTCATAGTCTTCATTTTTCTTTTGCTGAGGCTAATGTACAACTCATCATTTGAGCATGGTTATTGTATGATCTTGTTTCAACCCGACCACTCAATCTGAATAATTTTGCTGAATTAAAAAGCATCTTTGGTGGTGAACAAGGGACTTTGTTAATGTTTATTTGCCTATCAAGGTCTTTGTAATTTCTGACTAAATGTTGATTGAATACAATAGATCATCTGCACATACTGATCTTTTGTTTGTACTTGCAAATATGTTATTGATTGTCTTTTTTTTCCTTAGGAGAGGGTGGGATTGATGGAGACGGAGACATCACTCGATCAGAGAACATTACTGCTTTCCAGAATTTTGTTTTGGACAATACTGATCACAAGGGAGTGCATTTCTTAATGGCTGATGGGGTTGGTTAATTTCTTTTTCTTCCTGCACTAAGAAAAGCCTGACAAAACTGACACCTTTTTCTGCATACAATAGGGTGTTTGACATGTGTAGCTACAATGTGAAATTCTACAAGCCTTGCCATTAAAATTCCTGGTGCTGATTCTTTTACCTTAAAGAAACAGAAATGATCATGATTCCATTATTTAGTTCCTGAGACTCCTTTGCTCGACCAACAGATTTGTGGTGATACTGATCATATGCTATTCACTTTGCAGGGTTTCTCAGTGGAGGGTCAGGAGAATCTTCAAGAAATCCTAAGCAAACAACTCATGCTTTGCCAGTTCCTTACAGCACTGTCCATTGTCCGGACAGGTATGTTTTGTCCATTAATCTTCCTCCTTCTCTAAGGTGTGGGTGGCACTGGGGAATGTTACTGTACAATTTTTATTAGTGCCTTGAAGTCTGCTCTGCCATGAGTTGCACAGAATTGAATGTTTATGCATAAGTCCTGAGATGGTTGTCACAAAGCCAAGAGATCTGGTGAGAAAAATAAGCTAATCTATGTCTGTTTGGCTTTTGATTAAAAGCATGAGCTAAAGTACATTAATTTAAAGCACTTAATTTCTTGGGTTACATAGCTGTCTTGGGGTAAGGTCATGCAGTGTGATAACTGGACAGTGTACCTGAGTTTTATGGCACTAAAACTCAGGTACACCTGAGTTTTGACCAAGTTCCTCAATATCCCAGCTGATTGGAAAAGAGTAGTCTTTATCCAGTTCTTCCCTTCCTCTAGCTTCTGAAGGCTTTTCTCCTTTAAATCTGCCATCTCTGTGGTAAGAACTAATGATGCCTTACCCTGTTTTAGCTGCACCTCATTGTTGCTAAATGATAGACCTTACACTGTGTCTGATTCTGATGGCTCCTGTCTTCCACTGAGTTTAGTTAGCCTTTGGCACTGATATGGAAGACAAATGGTAACAAAATGATAATTTTTATCTTGTGCCCTATGTTTAGAAGAACCTGAGGCAATGATCTACTAAGGAGTAGTCTCAAATGTGATGTGATAAAAGGGGCAGCTTTCTTTAAGTCTTTCCTACATGGGTAGATGATGGTTCTGTAAAAATGCCTACTTTTTGCTTGGGGAAATTGGGAATCTTGTTTGCAGGAGAGGGGCAACACAGACTCTTTTCTCTCTAGATGGCAAGTTGTTCAGTTTAGGTAACATCTATTAGTCTTCTCTATTTAACCTCTAGTCTGAGGTTCCGTGTTGCATGTATCAGTGCTCCTCTTCCCTGGAGGGTTTGGGATAGCATGCTGCCAGGCCGTTGTGCACAATCTGGGCCTGGAAGGGATGGACTGGGGGGGAGAGAGAAGGTTTGCTTGTGAGACAGCCTACATACAGATTAGATTCTTGCCAAGGGACTGCCTCTCTCTCTTTGCTGCAGAGACATGGGGAAGATGTTTCATGAAGTCTCACTGGCCCACTTCATAACTGTTCTGGATGCTGTTTAATTGCACAAAAACCCAGTTACTAGTTCTGCAGAAGGATTGAGGTGCTCGGTATCTCCTTGTTTCCTTATAATGTGCTGGCATCAGTGTACTTCCTCTTTTTTTTACAGGAGGACATTTTGTCTGCAAAACCTTTGATCTGTTTACTCCATTCAGTGTGGGTCTTGTTTATCTGCTGTATTGCTGCTTTGAGAGAATTTGCATCTTTAAACCTGTGACAAGCCGCCCTGCTAACTCAGAGAGGTGAGATGCTTGAGCATGAAGATCTACTAAAGAAAACAATCCTCTAAATACCATGACAGATAGATTTGGGTAAGCCTAGTGGAAGCTTTGTGACCTGCCTCAATTAGCAGCTGTCTTGGAGGAGGACACATTTTAGATGTTTGGTAAATTACGGACAAGGTAAAGATGATATTTACTAAATTGCCATTATGGGAAGGAAGCTGTGGAACTGGATAGGTAACAAATCTTGTTTTGCATGAAACAACTATGATTTCAGTGAAGCCAGAGGATATATTAGAGGTTGGACATGAGCTGGCACTGTGTGCTCAGGTCCCAGAAAGCCAATTGTATCCTGGGCTGCATCCGAAGCAGTGTGGTCAACAGGATGAGGGAGGGGACCGTGCCCTGCTACTCTGCTCTGGTGAGACCCCACCTGCAGTGCTGCATCCAGCTCTGGGGTCCCCAGCACAGGAAGGACATGGGCCTGTTGGAGCAAGTCCAGAGGAGGAACACCAACACGATTTCAACAGTGGAGCACATTTCCTGTGAGGAAAGGCTGAGAATTGTGATTGTTCAGCCTGGAAAAGAGAAGGCTTAGGGGTGACTTAACTGGGGCCTTCCAGTACTTGAAGGTACTGGATGATCCTTAAGATCCCTTCCAACCCAAACCATTCTATGATTCTGTGATATTATCTGTGTTTTCATTGTACCTGTCAAGTTTAGCAGAATTGATTTACTCCTTGTAAATCAATTTTGATTTGAGGGAGACATGTGGAGGGTTTACATAGGGTTGCATTTCCCCGTCTTTCCAGAGCTTAGAAAATGTACGATGACTCAGTGATAGGTGACTTTGCATCTTCGTAAGGATATTCAGGAGGAAAGAGTTCCTGGGATTTGGGAAACTCTCCTTATAATGGGAGTGTGGCAGAAAAGTTGGCTGTGTGAAAGAACTGTGTCACCCTGATTTTCAGCCTTCTGATGTTTTCATTCTTGTGATAGAGTTTCTCACGTTGCTTTTTGTAAACATGCACATGTTTTTCTAACTGTCTTTTTGTTTTTCATTCTTTCTCCTGGGAAGAGAAAGGTTTGATAGACTTTGTCATTGACCAGTGTGGTTGGAGAGGTGGTAACTTCACCTTCCAATCGATGGTCGTTCCCAAAACTCTATATAATACAAAAACCAAAATAAAACTTCTTCTTCCTTGCCTTCTCTTGGCTGTGGCTGTGCTGTGTCTCTGCGATCGTGTTGCGCGTTAGTGTGACAGAACTGATCTCTCTGCCTTGCTCTGCAGGTATGTTGTGTGCAAAGGCCTGAAGTCAGGGATTGAAGATGTGCGGGGTTACCTCTTCCAAGTGAACATCAGACTCAACCAGCTGCGCAATTCTGACGTGGATGTGAATCTTACAGTCCCGCTGAATGTGATCAAAGACAGCCAGGATTTCTACAATTACATTGTCCAATCCAATGAAAAGTGAGTTACTAGGGGTGATGAGGGCTGCTGGCAGTAGGCAGATTAATTTAGCATGGCTTTCAGGTGTAACTTCCTGCACTCATGGAAGTACTTGCTGATGCTGCCACACTGCTCTGCTTTTGTTCCCTGAGAGGCTGAGCAGAGCAGGGGGACTCTGTGCAGACAGAAATGCTGTATTACTGTTAGTGACTGTTTGGCCTCAGAGTACTGTGTAGAAAAGAAAGTACTGCCTAATTTGTTCCAGTGATCTTCCTGTCAGTTTGAATCATGTTGGCTAAGATCCCTCATTCTCTGTGCATCAGACTGGCTTCCCCCTGTTGTCCCAGCACTCTTTCTTGGTGGTGATTAATTTGCTCCCTGACCAAAACTTTTCTTCTCTTTTAGCCACTGCAAAGTTCAGATAAAGGCACTAGCCAAAATTCGTGCCTTTGTTCAAGACACGTGAGTATATTCCTCTGGCTTTTGATGAAGACTGAATTAACTTACTATTAATGAATTATTTTACCCTTGTTTTAATAAGTTGTTGATTTGAGCTGGTACTTGTTGTCTTGGCCTTTGGAGCCAGGAAAGTGAAAAGTGCTTTTAGGTAGCTGAGTTTGTGTCTTCACCTGAGTTATTTGCAGAGACGTGTGGGTGGCTGGAGGAGTCCTGAAAATTGATGGTCTATTATCACCCTTGTTGAGAAGGCTTCCATGCATTGCATGATTGCCAGTTACCATAAGTGAGCTTGCTTCTTAGCAGGAATGTAAACAGGAAAGTAACTTGCAGCTGGTATTTTCAATTCAACAGTAGCCATCCAAGTTGGGTGTGGTTCACAGCTGTTCATTTTTCTAGGGGCAATTCAAAACATCTATGTTACAGACCTAGAATTACCTAAAGTTTTTGATGTTAATTTCATAATTATTTTATGCATAAATTTCATAACAATGTTAATTGCATAAAACGAAAGCCATTGCAATGTTCCCCTGACATGACTTTTCTGCTCAGGTGTTATTCAGACATAATATGCGGTAGAAAGTTAAGTGAATATGGTAGTTAGAAATTGTCTTAGAGCTGATTCTACCTTGACACTGTTTTTTGTATGGCCTTCAGCAGGTCTTCACTGTTATTCTTAAGTAGGGCTGTGTACCCAGCTCTTGGAGATTAGCATATGTTTGTACAAATACATAACTTATTGAAAATATTTATACCTGGGGCTACTTTCATGGAATGAAATGATGGCTGATAGTCAGTGGTGGAGACCATGAAACAAAGCTAAACACAGGAACTGGAGGGTGGGGAGGGAAGGCAGCATCCTCTTTCATACAACCCTTTGTGGAGCAGTTCATGTTTGTTGTTCCCAAGCCAGATGCTGAAAGTTCCAAATTTTATAAGGCTGGGATCTATAATGCTGCAAGATCAAGGAGGTTTCACCATCTTTAACAGTCTGCTGTCTTTCTTTAGAACGCTGGTCGAGCCACGGCAGGCTGAAATCCGAAAGGAGTGTCTCCAGCTATGGGGGGTAAGTCAGGTGTCACGCAGGCAAATTGTGGAGGTGTCCTTGCTGTAGTGAAACAGGAGTGGAGCTGCAGTAAAGATGGGACTTCCTAGACAGAGGTTTAATATCCTGTCTTGTGGAAAAGTCAGAAACCGTTTCAAGCTGTTAGGTAATCAAACAGGATGTCCCTGATTTATTGTGTATGGCTTAACTGAGCAGGCTTCTTTGCAGTTGAGAATATTTCATTGTACACAGAGTGAACTCAGCACCTAGATCCCAAGCAGCACAGCTCTCTAAAAGGTCTTGTTTTATGAGTCTGCGGTTTCTGTTTCCTGAGCTTTTGACTGCAGTCATAACTGCCATAGATATGGCAGTTAGTTTTACAGGCTGACGGTATGTCTTTGATGAAAGGGTATTTCATAAAAACATGCATGGCATCAAAGGTTTAGACTAAATCTTTCTGGAGCTGCTGGTTGGTTTCTCTGAGATGTGGTGTGCCTACATTAAATTTGCAAAATGTGAGACATTTTATTTGCCACATGACATCTCTTCATCTCGAATCCCAAGAGCAGGGGTTTCAGGGGCAGAATGTCCTGTCATATACTGAAACCAGAAATGCTTCTTTGAATGTGCCAAAGAATAACACTCAGTATCAGTTGTTTGGATTTGTTTTCAGATTCCTGATCAGGCTCGTGTTGCTCCTTCATCTTCAGATCCCAAGTCCAAGTTCTTTGAGCTGATTCAGGTGAGAGCTTGCCTAGAGTCCTTTCATACAAATATAACTTTTTTTTCGTATTGGAATTAAGAGATGAAGAAGCTAGTCCTGGATTATTGTTTCATGTAGAAGTTGTGTTTTCCTGCCTTTTGATGTATTGTGTTTATCTTGCCTTTTCTATACTTTGCTCTTTAGGGCACAGACATTGATACCTTCAGTTACAAACCCACTCCTCTGAATTCCAGCACACTGGAAAAAATTCGCCAAGTGTTAGATTACCGGTGTATGGTGTCTGGAAGTGAGCAGAAGTTCCTCTTGGGGTTAGGGGTAAGTGCTAAGAACAGTCTGGGAGTTTTGCTGATTCATTTTAATGCTACTATTTTGTCTTGCAGTTTCATCCCATCCTTTCCTGTCCCTAAAGGCCTAAAAGAATCCTCATCAGCAGTACCTGAGACTGCTAGTTATTTATGTTTCTTTCTCCTGATGTCACTGCTTTTCACACTAATTAACCCTGTTTTTGTAATGTCAGCCTACACAGAGACCTGCAGTACTGCTAGTGTCTCTAATTATCTTCACTGTCCTTTTAAAGGTATTCTATTTCTGGTTCTTTGTGTGGGTGTGAAAAGTTACTGGTAGACTAGAATCGGTGTTTTTGTTCCTTTGCTGTAGAGGTTAAGGTTCTTCCTTAAAACTTATGACAAAGAAACTGCCTGTGACAGCCTAGGACAAAAAGATTCTCTAAGGGTTGCTCTGCAGTTAGAGGTCTCTTCTCCATCCCTGCCCTCAGGAAGCCCTGGTGAATCTGACTCTGTCTTTATGTACAGAAATCACAGATCTACACCTGGGGTGGCCGCCAGTCAGACCGCTGGACAAAGCTGGATTTGAAAACTGAGCTGCCACGAGATACTCTTCTCTCTGTGGAGATTGTTCATGAGCTGAAAGGAGAGGTAGGAGCCTCCTCTCTTTCTTACCATGTTGATGCCTCTACAGAGAGCAGTTTCACTTAATCTCTGTAATATACTGCAGAATAAATGTTCCCTCTGTGCCGGGTCCAAGGTTTTTTTTTTGTATATGATCTTTAGAGTAACTATTTTTGATTAAGTTCCTTCTTTCTGTCCAGTGCTAGAAATATGAGCTTTCAACAATGTTTTGAAAACACTCTGGACCTGATGTGTTGCTGTTCTAAGTAGAGCTGCATGTGACATTGCCACCATGACTTCGTGTGTCTGTGGCTCTCTGAGTACATAACTGCTCAGTAGTGACTGCAGCTATGGGGAGAAGATCCTTGTGGTGTATTTACAGCATAAGGTGAAAAATCCCAGCTGCCTGGGAGTTTCCCTGTCCTCTTGCACCTCAGACGAGGATACTGTAGTGTGCTGGGCTTTCTGATACCTGATAAGGCATATATAGCTGGTGACGGCAGCCTTGGTCCTGCCCTCTCTCCCTCCCCTAAGACAGAACTGGGTATTTGAGATGCACCAGTTCTTGGAGGATGCCATGTTCCTGTATAATGGGCAGCAGGGAATTTGTGTGCTTCTAATATCTGGAAAGGTGCCTTCTTGCTAGAAGAGATGTTCTGTCAAAAACCAGACTATAAATCAAAGCTGAAATATCAACAGTGTGGATAATAAATCTCTGTATTGCCCTCCTTAGGGGAAAGCCCAGCGAAAAATCAGTGCCATCCACATCCTTGATGCCTTGGTGCTGAATGGCAATGATGTTCGAACACAGCATTTCAACCAGAGGTATGTAGGGTCTGGAGAAGCTTTTTTCTGTACGTGTGTAGGAGCAATGGGGAAACAGTGTTTAGAGACAAAAAGCAGAATGCTGAGCACAAGGAGACAAGTGCATTCAGCTGAAACACTGCCATAAAGATGAACTGTGAATGAAGCTGCTCTGAACTGAAGTACATATAGGCTTTTCCAACTGTATCTTCTTTGTGTGTGAGGGCAGCTCTAGCTTCTTTCTTAGTGTAGGGTGAGCCAGGCATGGCTGGGATAAACTGACCATTCTGGGAATATGAATGAGCTGACAGAGAAGGAACAAGCCCCTCTGTTTTCTTCCTCAGGGTGCTAGTCCTGCTAGCCTGATAAATATATCAGTGCTCAACAGCATGTGGACTTAAAGAGTAAGCTATGGACACTCATTCCTAATAGATAATAGGCAGTATCACTGGGCACTGAACTGGGAGGCTGGGATGAAAAGAAGTCTTGCTAGACCCATTTGACTAGCAGTGGAGGCAGTCTGCATGTCCTGAGTGGTCTAATCACTGACTCTGTTGAAACTGTTACTTACCTGCTGTGCCAAAGGCCTCGTTAAATTGCTGGGTTCTCTTTCCATGTCCATTCAGGATTCGGCTGGCGGAGAAGTTTGTCAAAGCTGTTTCTAAACCCAGCCGGCCAGATATGAACCCCATCCGGTGAGTGACGCCTCCTTCCCTCAGCCTCGCTTGCTTTGGTGTCAGTGTGCTGGAGGACATGAAGGGGAGTTAAGTTTCAGGCTGAAACTCATAGTTCCCTTATGTTCTTTGGAAAGAGGCTAAAAGCTTTTTATATATTTAAGGTAAATATTGTTAATGGAGGAGTTATGCCCTCCTTTCACGTGTCAAACAGTCACGTTTTCATCATGGGTGGATTGACTGGTGTTGATACCAAATATGTGTGTGATTGTAGGTCTAGCACCCAGTGAGCTTAATCATTGCAAAGGATTCTGTCCTTGTCTGCCTTGAAGGGTCAGCAGCAGTACAGTGATGCTGACTGTTAGTAAATGCAGGACTGACCAGCATCTCTGAGGACAAGGCTTTCGTTACAACCCCCAGGAAAGTTGCTGACAAAGGGCTTCAGCTTTGGTTGTCTCCTGGCTTTCTATTTCATTAATTCTACTGCAGTGTAGCATAAGAGTGCCACTGTGAATGCATCAGTTATGTGTTATGGGCAAAACAGCTTCTCATTCACAAGCTGAAGTGCAGCAATATCATGAAAGAATCTGGAGGAAGGGAAAGAGGATCTTCTCCTTGATGGCTTAATGAAAGGTAATGAGTGGAATCTCTGCCTAATGACAGACAGACAGCTGTAATAATTGGAGGAGCCCAAAATGCTGGTGAAGGCTGAAGGTGAAGTGAGAAGGAGAGCTGGGGAAATGGATTGTAGAGGGGTAATTTGCTGCTTTGTGAAAAGGTGTTAAAGTGTTCCTGCTGTGCTCTTTGAAGCCTGATGCTTGTAGCAGTATGTGGGAAATGAGTGATTGGGGTGTCCAATCAGAGGTGGTGCTTTTTTAACTTAATGTTTTTCTGTGTCTCAAAACAACAAAACCAGTTTGATGTAATGACAGAATGAGGACTCAAAATAATCTTTACTGATTTTAAAAAAAACCTTGAGGTAAAAAGAGCTAACTAACAATTTTGTTGCATCTCTGAGGATAATAATGGTGAAGATCAGGTTGTTTAATTTTACTGTGAGGCCATCATGCTGAGGCGAGAACTTGCCTGGGACTGACCTTGGTAAATTTATCTGATGGGAAAACAAAACCACCTGACTTTCACTGTTTTTACTTTTCTGTATAGTCAACCTGAGGTTAAAATGCACAGCTTCCTTAGCAGCAAGGATATTTATCTGCTGCTTACAGCAATCCAGCCATGAGCATGCAGGTGTCAGGTTTTCTCAAGCCAGGAAAAACTAGGCACTGAAACATAAGATAGAGGAGAAGGGTGAACCTCAGTCGAGCCTGGCTACCTCATGATGTATAAAATCAACTATTTGGTTGCTCCCTGTAGCTAGGTAGAAAAAAATAAGCCACAGTTTAAACTTTTTTGAAATAATGTTTTTGTCTTTTCTTCCCAGAGTGAAGGAAGTATACAGATTGGAAGAAATGGACAAGATTTTTGTGAGGTAAGCAATTGGTGCAAATAAAACGTCAGGGCCCACTGAGGTTATCAGTGCATCACTGGTGCGCAGGAATGGGAGGGATGTTCTGATCTGTGCTAGTGGAGTCATGGAGAAAGAGCTGTTAGAGCTTGTGGTGGCTGCAGTTCCTGAGATGCTGCTCACGCAGAGCATCACTCTGCTGCATTCTGATGCTGTAGATGTGGCCAATGCACTTCATAACAGGTGGAGTAGCAACAGTGCCTGAGTTTGGGTGCAGAAGTATCAGTGGCTTCTCAGTGGCTTGAAAGGTCAAGAATTCACACTTGAAATAGGAACCCCATTTGGATTAATTGTGGTAGCCCATCACAGATTTTTCACCACAGCACTCAATTTGCAGCCTGATCTAGACAGGTCTGACTGGTTTCTCTTGCCCTGTGTGGGAAGGCAAAAAACCCCAGTTTTTCAGGATGCGATGATTTGATCCTGTCCTGTTCAGTGCTGTCAGTTCTTGCTGTGACACTCTGGAGTAAGGGTGCAGGTGGCACGATGTGTGTACAAGCGCGGTAAAGGAAGAAACCACTCTATCACTGGCTTCTCTCAACATTTAGGTTAGAGATGAAAGTCATCAAGAGTTCAGGGGGAATGCCCCGGCTGTCCTACACTGGCCGAGATGACCGGCACTTTGTGCCCACGGGACTCTACATCGTACGGACTATGAACGGTAGGAAGAGAGAGTCCCCACTCCCTCTCAACTTGTCTTTGTCTCTCCAAGGAAAAAGTATTGACTGGACTTCCTCATCTTGTAACTTGGTAAAAAACTAATGGCAGTATTCCAATGGCTAGAGATTAAGTGTTTGCATGTAGTGAGGGTAGCTTGGATTTGGGTGAGGTTTAGGGTGTTATATATAAATTTTTCTGTTGTGGGTTGATTATGTGGGTAATTCCATTTATTTACATGACTGATTACCTTCTTTTTTAATGAGATAATTTTTCATCAAGGTGTTTTCCAGAGTAATGGGATGTGGAAATACCCTGTTTCAAATTTCAGCTTCTAAATGGAGGGAGAAGGGATTTTTCTCAGTGAATAAAGAACAGCTTGGGAAGGAGGTTGTCTTGGGAGGTGGAAGGATAAAGAAGTAATGGAAGGATCACAGTTATTCTTATAGATTCCTCCTCCCTACTTTTACTGTATGTGTATTTCTTCTGTGATTTTTTTTTTTCCTCCCGTTTATTTTCTACCTGATTCCTGTAACCCTTCTGCTAGATCCCTGGAAAATGGCATACAGCAAAAACTTCAAGAAGAAATTCTTCTTCAACAAAATGACCAATGTAGCGACATACAACCTCCCTCCTGAAGCCATTGCACCCTTTCAGTGAGTATGAGCCAGAGCTGAGGCTACGCACGGGTACCTGTCTGCGGGTCTGTGTGTGTGTGTGTGTGTGTGTTTGTGTGTGCCTGGGTGTTTGGAAGGGAGCTCAGCAGCGCTGTGTCCTTGCAGTGCCAGCACAGCTGGTCACCAGCAGGGTGTGCTGCAGGAGCTGGCACCTTCTCAGCCTTTCAGGAAACTGCTGATGTGGAATCATGGATTTTGCAATTAATGGCTATGAATAACAAACATCATTAACATTAACTTTATTCTGCTGTCTGCAGCAGACTACAAGTTACTCAACCTTGTGCACTTGGGGAAGTAGAAATTGAGCCCAGCAACTGCAGTTTGCTGCATCTCTGTATTTAACATGTTTTGTTGGAAGTTGCTAATTTAAAAGCAAATCTCAGTTAATTTACCCCAGGCTGTGGAATAACCTGTGGGAAGTTGGGAGCTTTTTTTAAAGAGAGTGAGAGAAAAACAGTGGCTCCTTGGGAAGGGATGGAGTGGCTTGTCCTAGGACAGTCATTAACATTGTGCTGCTGAAAACCATCTGTATCTACTGAGTACTAGGCTGAGGGCATTACCCAAGTACAGCAAATCCTGAGTCTGATGCCTCAGGGCTCCTGAGCAGAGATGTTCTGCACTACCACCATTACCTAGGACTGTGCCTCTGAGTGAGAACTTGATATGAAATATCATTCCTGATTTTCTCACTTTGAACCTCCTTACCTGTCTTAGAGCAGTGCTTTCAAGAATCCTTAAGCCTTTCTTCATGTGGTGAACGACAGAACAGGCTTAAAAGGAGAGGCAGTGATGCTTTTTCCCTGTGTGTGTCAGGATGGGGTTAGTTCTGCCTATGTACTCTGAAATAGGCCAGCATGAACCTACAGGAATGGCTGAGGAGGTGGAGGGAGTGCTTGTGTGGGACTCCAGAAGGGATGTGTTGTGGTTAGTGAGTACTAATATGTCTGTAATTAGCCACTGACATGTGCTCCTGTAGCTGTGCTGGTACTGCTTTGTTAGAACAGAAGCATTAAATAACCTATGAATATTAAGTGTCAGTAATTGTACAAAACTAAAGGCTGCTGTGTTGGCAGTAATTAGCAGCTCTGATTTCATTATGGCTGGGACTGTGTTGATGCAGTGAGGGAGGGCTGTGCTTGATGGATGGAGTGGGAGATGGCATTGTAGGACCAGAACTCTCAGCAGCCAAGCAGGGCTCAGTTATTTCACATGAGGGGAAAGAAAGAATGATCCTAGCTGCTTTTGTGCAGTGGGAAGTGCTGTTTGTTTGCAAAGCTCCATAGGACAGCTGTTACTGATTATAGTAGGTATGTGGTGAGGGATTTGGTTGCTGCTCCTGGCAGACTTTCTGAATTCTTCATTAAGGTCTTTCCTTGCAATGACAGTTTCATCCTCTGAGAAACTTAGGGGGAGGTAGGGTTTTTCCCTAGTGACCTGACTCCTTCCAGCAAATACTGAACTGAATTTGAGCGAAGCTAGAATTAACAAGTTTGTTTCCATGGAAATCTCTTAGGCTTGGCTGTTGCTGTACTTTGAGGGCTGTAGAGTTTGTAAGGTGAATGAATGAATGAATGCACTGGTCTTTTCTAAGGCACCTGTTCTGAGTATTTCTGTGTGGCTCCCATAGCAAGGGCAGCTATCTCTCACTGGGATGGAAGTATTTTCCTTTCCCTTCCCTGCCAAACTAATCTTACTCTCATCTCTTCCCACAGTGTCTGCCATTACAGCCGCCTCTTCTGGGAATGGGGGGAAGGTGTCAAAGTGCACGACTCTCAGAAAAGACAAGATCCAGAGAAGCTATCAAAGGAGACTGTCCTGTCTTTCATCCAAGCACACTACCCCTAACCCTGCTCTCTTGAGGGTGCAGGGAGGGGCTGAGCCCAGCTTGGATTCTTCAGGGACTGGGAAGGCTCCACAACTTCTATCCTGGTATTTTCCAGAGCTGATTTCCTGGAGATGATCGAACAGAGGGTGGTATGCAGAAGGCACAGGATGAGGCTTTACCCTGGTAGTGTATATAAGAGTACAGCCCAGGTAGCACCTGGTGCCAAAGTACCCAAGGTGACTCCTGGAGCCAAGGCCTAATGTCCTTTTGTCCTGACCTACTGCATGCATGAGGCCAAGGGGCTGGCAGCTTTCTTTCCTCCTGTTCAAACATTCAGCAAAGTTTGTGGAGCTCTGTGTATGCCAGAACTCCCCAGGCTTCTGCTTCTTTTGCAGTGTGGGAAGGAGCAGGGATGTTTTGACAGCAGAGCTGGGCAACAGCACATTGAAGCATTACTCCTGGCAGCTGTCTCCTTGGCCTTGTCAAAGGCTACACTATCCAGTGGAGGGTGTTAAGTCTCTGGTGAGCTGTGGGCAAAAGTTATATATTCTTGCTGGTGCCTCCAACACTTCTGTTTCTCAAGGCACTCAGCTAGCCACTGGCAGTTCTTATGTGATGGTTCCCTGTTGGACAAAGGCCAGTGCAGGTGGTGAGTAGAGTTCCTGGCACAGATCTGACGTGCTCACACCTCTCCAAGCTGCTGTGACAAGGATTTCCCCTCTCCAGGTTAGCGACTGATGCCAAGCCAGCAGCCTGGGGCTAATTTGTGAAAATGTACCATGGTTGGTGTATGTGCTTCATGGTACTACTGAGACCAAGGTGCTTTGATTCTTGGTACTCAACGTTGTTACCTAAACCTTAAGGGAGGAAACTGGATGTGGGAGGGAAGACACAGAAAAGCTACGATGCTGAAGTCTCTGGAAGAAATGATGGGAATATCTAACTTAGTTTAAAAGACCCAGGGCTTCAGTAGAAAGATATCTTGACTTTAACCATGTAGGTTAATCAGAAGCAATCCTGTCCCCTGATAGTGCCCACTGGAAAGGTTACTAGACTTTCCTTTTTAAATACCAGAGTGGCTTTGAAATCCTCTGTATCTCATTTGGCTTTGGAACTGCATCTGAGGTGAAAGCACAGAGCTGAGAAACTCTCAGTATGGCATTTGTGTCAAGACTTCTCCATGCACTTCTGTGCCAGGCTCAAAGTTGGCTTCTGTTGCATGTTTTACCTTCACTGCTGGCTTCCATGGCATTTTGCCAAGTCTTCCACATAAATCAGAAGATAATACGTAGTTGAATGCTTCTGGGCAAGCAGCAAGATAGTCCCCTTTTTTTGGTTTTGATGTTTTTTGTTTTGTTTGTTTGTTCTTGGCTTGTTTTTAAACACAGATTGGCAGTAGGGAGAAAATTGATTTAGGGGTTTGTCTGAACTGTGCCTTAAGGAAAGCTATAGTTCTAGAATCTATAGCAGTTATTTAGACTGTGTCTTTTTCTCCACATCCATATGAATGATTTGAACAAGCCTGTGCAGCAAAACATAGAAATTTTGACTTAGACACAGGTCTATCAATGCAGTTGAAGGACTTGCAGGCTTGTTAATGCATCCTCTTGGCTGATCTGTAGACCCTCTGCACTCTCAAACATTGGTAAAACATGTATGAAAGAAATGGCGGCTCTTCCCCCTAAACAACAAGAGGTGTATCATTGGTAGCTTTGTCTTAGGAAAGGCACTTCCATGAGAGATGGGGAGGAATCTCTCCCAGTGGGCAATAAAGTAACTCAACCTCTGGTGTCCAGGTGTACAGTTGGCTTTTTAAACCAACCAGCAGTTTGAGTTCTGAGGACTTCTGTGGATTGCCTTGAGGCTGTTCCAGTGCCAGCAATGCATGCTGTTCCCTCTGCCAGGTTCCTTTGTGGAGTGTTGTGTCCTCAGCTCAGAGCTTTGACTCCTGTGGGCTCGCAAACAGAAGAGTGACTAGGAAGTAAACTAGGATCAGTGTAGGCCTCAGAGGGTACAAAAAAACCTGGTCAGTCTGCAGGCTAGCTTTTATGAACAGATACTTTGTTTACTCAGTTGTCTCTAGTTCCTCATTTTAATTTGCTTTTATTTTTATTTTTGATGCACTGAACCTTGATTCCAAATCTCCCTTCGAGACGGCAAGCATGAGCCACCAAGCTACTTGCTTCCCTGCTGAGGGATTATGTTGGGAAGGGCAGGTGAGGAAGATCTTGCTGAAGGGAGTGTTTATGTATGTTAATTGCACAATGTATTGTTATTAGGCTTTGTATCATTTTGTGTTGACTTCTATGCTTTCATGTTCTATTACCAATACAGCCCCTTTAGTTCACAGCAGTGCTTCTTTCCTTTGCTTCCCACAAAATTCGGGCCAGCAGTGTCTGTCAGTGTGGCAACAGAGAAATGCCAGCAGAGTTAAATTTTCAAGACAGTCTCCTTTAAAGGTTTTTGTGGCAAGTTTAGAGAATTGGAATGAGAGTACATTACAGGGGACAGCACTCCTGCAGCATGGGAGGCTCCTGTTCCACTCAAAGGAAGTACATTCCAGGCCACAACAGACCAGGAGCTCACTGACCAGGGGGTTAAGTGCCTAACCTAGTCCAGGCTTACCATAGTGCAGTGTGTGTCAGTAGGGAGACAGCAGGGTGAGAATAAAGCAGTGGCTGAAACAGGACAGAACAGGAGAAAAAAAAAAACCCCAACCAAATAAACAAAACAGGAAATTAAAAGGTCAAATTATTTTATTTAAAGCTCTACAGAAGCACTTTCATCTTTGGGAATTGATAGTAAAGTGTCTTCTGCAAACTCTGATTCTCAAAGGCACAAAATGGCTACCAAGCTCTGATGCACTGGAGGGGCAAGCAGATCATCTCACAGCCCAAGCACCCAGAACTTAATGTGGATGCTCCCTGCTTGCAGAGATACCTACATCCCATCTGCTTTTGTGGAGGTAGCATTCCTTTGGTCCTGGAAGTCAGGGTGGAGGAGGAAGCATCTTTACCTCAGCTCTGGGAACATACAGAATTGCAATACCTACAGATTACCCTTTGCATCAAGAGATTGGTCCCTTCAGTTTACGACTGTCACAGGAACCAAGGTGTATATTCCACCTGGGCTGGGCAGAAAGCACCTGTCTGCATTCACAAAGGTCCTCTTCAAAAGGGAGAATATATTACCTTCCTGGATCAGGCTGGATGGTCCTGACTGCATTTTGTCTAAGATGGTACCACCTTGAGCTCTGCTTGACCTGATTTCCAAGTGTGCTGTGACTTCTGGTTTGTCTCCTGTCCTCCTCAATTTGCAGAGAAAAATCTTCCCTACAACAAACTTGGAGACAGTAAACAAGAACAGTAATTTGAAATGCTGATCCTCGCCCTTGGGGGAGGCACAATGGTGAGAGGAAGAAGAGCTCCTTGCAGGAGTCATTTGTTCAGCGGGGAGAATTCTTGAGTGCAATCACATCGTCCAGCAGGCGTAAATAAGAGCAATCAGCAATGCCATGGCCACAGCAAGGGCAGCATTCTTGCGATTTTCCTTACGAAGCACACTCAGTTCTTTCTCTGGAAAACAAACAAAAAACTTGCCTGTGCAGGTTCTTCATGTTGCAGCTACACCTCCTTTCAAAACTCTCTTAGAAGCACAAAGCTACCTTGGCCACAGGCAAAAATTTTGGGAGCAGTATGCAAAGCTGCCACCAGGATGTCCTGAATGGGAAGTAACTACCCAAACTAGCAGGAACTCTTTCATTTGCTCTCATCCTGACACTTGTGGTAGCTGTGCTTGGGAATACTTCAGTGCCAGACCAGTTCATTGCTGTAGGCCTCTACTAAGGACAGACTGTGTCATTAGAATAACTACTTGTTCCCTAAGAGAGTGAAGGAGACAGGAGGGCAGAGAGCTATTTCTACCATCTTCTAGATGTAACAGCCTGGTAGCTCTTTCTAGTGCTAAAATTTAAATACAACTGTGGCCACCTTTGAATGTTGCAGAATCTGTGTTTCCTTACACCTCAGCAGGATCAGTGTGGAAAAGGTCTGAACCTGGACATTCTTATTCTGTTGGGGTTTGAAGCTTTTTAGACATAGGTAAACCAGAGTGAAGCAAAGCAACCTAAGAACCACAGATGCAGAGAGAGGAAGTGGCTACTTCAAGTATGGAGTCTTGCCAATCTCCATTTCTGTTTGGTTCCCTTTACCAGAGATGAGAACCCCACTCTTGCTAGTTCTGTTCCACAAAACTTTGCTGGCTGGTACAGGCAAGCAGTGAGGCCTCCAGCTTTACACTGGTATGGCCAAACAGCACTAAGTGTGTGGCAATCAAAAGAGACTTTTAGCTGTTCTTTCTGCCCCATTCTTCACCTAATACTAGCATTCTCATGCAACCACAGAGCAATCTGCTTGAATCTGCAAGGCCACAGAGAGCAGGCGACAGGGTCACATAACCTCATACACAGCAGTGCCAGCTTAAACTCATGCTGACAATGCCTTTGTCAGCAGCTGCTGTTCATGGCCTCAAGTGCATCAGCTGAAACAAAGAAAGATTTAATCAGAGGCCATAGCAGTGATATCACCATTAGGTGAGGCTGTTGCTGCTGTCAGCCTGCTCTGCTGGTGCCAGCAGGGATGGCTGACTGCTGGCTGGTAAAAGGGTGGCAGCAATTTTCATTCTTATGCTGTCTCTAGTGGTAGGCCCTTAGGGAACAGCTTTCAGTCTGTTTAAAGTAACTGTTAGTCTTCTGGAAACAGTCCTCTAACATGAGTTATAATTACAAATTTGCTGGCCATACCCCAGCTTTCAACCCTCTAGAGCTAAAAGAATACTTGTGCCTCTTTCCTTAGTGTGAGCTCTGCTGCTTGCATGGCTGCAGAGTACTGCCAAGCAGGTAACATAATGGTCAATACCAGGAGCCTGAAGATGTGCAAAGCAGTGGAATGGAAGTGCTGTCAAGTGTGGTATCTCAGAGAGACTTTCATTCCAACTGTCTACAGCAGGACTTGCACCAAGGAAAGACCCTGGCTCTCTAGAAGTGCAGGTAGCACATCAGTGTGAATCGCTATGCTCTTGTGCTGAGTGGCCTCATAAATCGATGCAGTAAGAACCTTCCCCAAGGAAGGGATACTTTGCTACACCCCTGATAGCACTTGCCTTCTTCCCTAGCAAGCCTCTACTAGAAAAAAAAAAAAAAGGTTGGGGGGAGGGATTTTAAAAGCTACTCAAGCCAATCTATTAGCTATGATTATCTAAAGACTGGTAGTTTGGGGTATGTGGAAGGGACATTTTATCCCCTTCATTAGCTGATGCTTATTTTTTTCCCTATGGAAGTAGAGCTCAAGTAGGAGGATGCAGACTCCTATTATAATATGCTGACTACACTTCCATTAGTCTAGCTCCCTTTGGTTGAAGCTAAATTCAAAGGCAGAAGTCAGAGGTGGCAGCAGCTTGAAGAAAAAGCTAAGCTGCAGCACTGATCCCATCCTGCCCAGAGGGACCATTTTTAATGAAGCTCTTACCATAGTTGTCAGCTTTGGTCATTAGTAAGTTTCGCTCTCTCTCCAGTGACTTTCTGTAATGAGAAGAGGAGTTCATTACCTGCGAGGCAGAACACAGCCTGTTTTTTTGCTTACATGATGGAAGAGAGACTGCCCACTGCTGGGGATATCTGCTCAGAGGATGAGCCCCTCACCCCTCCCTGTTGGAAGGGTGACAGTTTAGAAATAACCAGCTGTGCAAGAGAAGAGATGCAGCATTTTAGATTATTTTCTGCTTCCCCCAAATTGCTTCTTGTCTCTCCTTTCAGGAGAGTAGTGTAGGCAAACAGCTAGCAAGGGCTCTCGGGTCAGTCCCCTGCTCTAGTTCCCCCTAGTGAGGTAGGAAGTTCTGACACAGCTATGGGATGGGGCAAGGTCCTTATATGCTCTCTGGAGGATCCTGCCCCTCCACCACACCGGGCATAGTGCTGGAACAGTAATTCTTCTTACCATTTGAAGCTGGGATCCCTTTGTCAGAGGTATCCAATTTACAGAAATTGGTGAACTCAAGGAAACAAACTGAATCCAAGCCCAGTACTAATGAGTTAAACAACCTGTCATTAGATGAAAGACTCATAATAACAGTAAAGACTTAGGCCAACCCAGCCCTTGTCTTAAACTTCACAAGATGATTAATTAATATACAGATTAAAATATAAACCCAAAATAGAATTCCTGAAAGTCGCAATATTTCCATTATGGCTGTGAGGACACGCTCAGTCCTTTCACATTGTGCACATAAATAAACATGCACTAACAAATTATCTCCTGGTTCAGAGAAGGCAGAAAGTGTAACAGAGTTTGTTGTTCCCCTTGGGGCACAGCATGAACAACCTGTAGGAGGAAAGAGATCCAAATCTATGTGTACAGCTAGTTAAGTGTAAGGGAGTGCAAGAAAGCAAGCTACGTCAGGAGCAGCAAGAGAGGAAAGGGCTCTTAAAACTGGGTGGAAAGCAGCCAGGAGGAACTAAGACAGATTTACCAACATGACTGAGCTGCTACTTAGAAATTTGCCTTGTAAAGAGAGCCAAGGGAAGAAGCTTTGAGAATGAGACATGAAGAAACCATGACAACTGAACTTCAAAGTGGAAAAGCAGAGCTCCTCTTTGTGTGCTATGCACTGAATCGATAATTTTGATCACAGTACCTTCCCTGCAGGGTTTTCAAAGGGTCTGGAATAAGACAATGGAAGTTCTGTTTCTATTTCCATACAAGCTGTAAAATTCATAGAAGGCCCCAAGAATCCCAATTCATAATTCTTTGCTCTAGGCCCTGTATTTCAGACAGAAATCATCGTATATCACATCCTGTCAAGTTACTACAACTGTAGGTTTGGTTGTTGGCCACCTGAGCCCCAGATAAAGAATACAGACAGTAAACAAGGAGAATTTAGGCCAGAAAGAGGAGCTACACAGAAGGAGGACAGGAAGAGACAGGACCCTGTCTAAATACGGATGGGGATATAAAACTCCAGTAAAGGAGGAGGGGGGGAGTGCAAAGGAGAGTTTAACAAAGAAGTTAAACTAAGCCTGATAAATGTCAGGGGATGGAGACATCACTATTGCTATGATCATTTCTAATGGGGTTCTACAGAACAGTACTGTAGAGCAAACACCAGGATTATCAGGACCATTCCCTGGGCCTGTGACTGAGCTTCCCAGCCCTTTTTTGCTCAGAGCAGAGCAGTAGGATGCTAGTGACTGAAAAAATAAAAAATCTCAAGCAGGGAGATTTGAGAATCAGCTGGGACATCTAAAATCTCTTGCTTCACACTCAAGAGAAACAGCAGGTTCTGCCTATGTCTACTACAAAATCCAGGCCAAAGTCCTTGCTTGAGCCCCAGCTCTAGAAGCCAACAACTTCTGCCTCTACAGCAGCCACAGATTTCAGAGGAATTGTCCCTCTTAGCTTGCTCAAGAAAAGCCAGTGTGTTAATGCATCCCTACATCCAGACACATTAGCAACACAGCAGAGATATTTTCCCTCAGCTGCTTTTGCAGCTGGATCCTTGCCTGGTTTGGCCCTCACTAGTAGTTGCTGCACATCTCCCTGATTGAGCCCGGGTGGCTTCAGCAAGGCTTGAGCAGCAGCGTGCAGAAAACCTTTGCCAGACTCACAGAGCAGGTCTGTAACAGGCCAGGAGCCAGGTCTGCAAATGAACTGGCAAGTTTCAGGCACTACTTGTCTGGCTGTGGCACAGGTTGGACTCAGGCTGTTAATAAGATACAGCTCTCTCTCTCTATGCCTCTTGTCACAGAGGCAGGTTCCCCAAGAAAGCTCCAAGCTGTGGGAAGAGAGTCTTGTCATGGGGAAATCACACATTCCCACCCCTTCAAGAGCCCTTGGTTGGTCCTACAGCAGGATGACAGCTAAGCTGAAGGGCACACAGCTGTATAAGGACTGGTCAGCAATACCTTCCTTCGGGGCTGAGCTTCTCCCTGCGCAGCTTAAGGTCCACCTCTTCCATGCTCTGTCTGCAGCGTGCCAGCTTCTCCTCCAATCCATCAATCTGAAAAACACCACACCAGTCACCATCATTTCTTCTCCCAGCTTACAAGGACTCATCCCCATTCAGATGGTGGCAGCTCAGCTACTATTCCTCCCAAGATCAAGGGAAGAACCCCAGATCTGTGTAGAGATCACAGCACAGAGAGCTCATCATCTCCCAGCTCAGCCTGTATTCTAGCCCAGACAACTGTAACACCATCACCCCAGACACAGCCAAACCAGCCCTGACACTGCCTATTGTGTGGCTGGCCAGTGCCCTTTTGCTAGGATCTGATCCTGTTCCAGCCTGCTCTAGTTTCTTTGCATGTGGGTCCACAAGCAAAGGTGAGATCTTAGGTGTCTTTATGCAATTAGAGGATAAAAAGAGAGACACTGGCCTAGACTAAAACCTGAGGGACAGGGTCTCGATTTAGCACAGTGAATGGATGCAGATATCTACAAAGCACCCTCAGCTGTCTGGTTGGGTGAAGAGGGAACAAACGGATACTTCCAGTCTCTTTGACCCAACTAAATCTACAACAGCAACAGGAGTCTGCACAGTATGCTCAAGAGAGCATTTGCCACTGCCTCCTTCAACCTGTACCAAGTGTTGGCAGCAGCATGTTTCCATGCGGAAAAACATTGGTTATCTCCTTGTGTCTCTTCATCAAATATCCCAACAGCCATCCCTGTGTCTTCCTGCGGAGGAGACTAACCACAGCTAAGAACAGGAGGGTTGATTTCCTTGCATGCAAACAGACTGCCCAGGAGGGAATCCTACCATGGGCAACAGTTCTGGGAATCATTCCTCTCTTCTGCCTGGCAACCGCAGCATAGACATCTCAAGGAAAACTCTGTCTTTCAAGCTTGCTTCCAGCAGGGAAAGGGTGGGTCTAATCAGACAATATGAGCACAACAACCTAGCCTGAAAGAAAACGGCCTCGGTGCACTAAGGTGGCAATGGCCTCTCTTTTGAGCTATTTAGTGCAACACTCCTGCTGTGCCTGGTTCTCTAGAGAAGGCCAAGGCTGGCAGCACAGCCTCCCTGTGGTGGGAGCCTTCACACACCAGACACTAAGAGGCAGCACAGTCCCGGGTAAAGGTGGAATGAGCTGCCTGGACACCAGCCTCAGAGGCAGCCCAGAGCACAAACACACTCATAAACAGTAATAAGGGAAACAAAATCAAAGGTAGTGATCCCTTATTATTGCTGCTTTGGGATCAGCTCTGTTCTGATCAGATCCTGTTAATGAGCTCATTAACAATCTCGCACCTTCTGCTCAGGAAAATCAGGCAAGCATTATAACTAAGCAGGATGGGAGAGAAGAGGCTTGACATAAAGCAGACTATGAAAAGCAAGTTTAACCAGTCAGTTAAATAGTCTGGAAGGAGCACAGCAGAGCTGGGGAGTGGGACATATAACAAGGCTCAAATAAATATTTGATTTATCAGATAGCAAAATCCTGGGTTATTAGGCAACTCTGCCACTGCTCAAGATGCCAAGCTCCCCAGAGGCACATGCACAGCTTCTTGAGCCCAAGGGGAGCACCAAGGCGTATCACCTGATCTCAAAGCTCAGGGAATAGCACTTCTGTGTTTGGCAATGCTTGGGTTTGCCTGGATGATTGTCGTCCTCCATTTCCAGCTGTGCCAGCTAAGAATGTTAACTGCAGCTGCTCATCACCATGTCATCCACTACAACTCAGTCATCATGATGCATTGCCCCAGTCTGCTTCAGGGCCAAGAAAGGACTTCATCCAGGCCAGCTCTGACCACACTTATCAGCAAGTTAATTTAATAGCACAGTGTGGTACAGCAGAGGTGGGGTGTTGGTCCAGTCAAATTTAAGAAGTACCATCTCCCTCAGCAGTTCCTACCATTTGCAAATGGCTGTTTCTGCTCCCTTAGCTGCTGGAAACCCTTAAGTGCACACACAGGAAAAGATGCTTCAGCACGTGTTACCTGGATCCTCCTTAGCCTGTTAAATCATTACAGTGCACCATGGCTTCTCTGGAAATACATTTTAAAATAATGCTAAATAATACATTAAATAATTAACGAGAGCTTTAGTTAGTCAGCTGCCAACCCCACCACTAAATTATCCATGCTACTGCACTCCCATCCTCTCCTCCATGCCTGCTCCTCCGAGCTGGCAGTTGCTCTCACTAGTACATTCACTGCCCATACTTCCCTCATTTCACGAGACTTAACAAGAGTATATTCTGCACAACTTTGTCAGTGCTTTTACTTTCTGCTGACTAAAAATCTGCAGATTCCACATGATACTTTAAAGTTTCAACTGGTTTTACTGCTCTTAAATCAAAACCCCAGCTTGGGTCCCCTGCTGGAGAGCAATAATTTGCTAATAAACCACATGCCCCAGAACTGCACCATCAGCTGTGCTGAGCTGGGGGCACAAGGGATAAAAAAAAAAAAAAACAACAAAACCAAAAAAAAAAAACCCAGAAAAAAAAAGCAAGGAAGGAGGAACAGATTGCTGAATGAACAAAACAGTTTTCAGTTTTCTTTCAGAATCTCACTACTTTTCTTCTGGCTAGCCTGGGTTATTATGGGTTATAAGAAAGGACAAGAGTGGGGATTCACAGATGTTATCCATTCACTGTGCCTCAGTTTCCCCACTTATAAATTAAGACAATATAATCTGCCTCCTGAAGGCAGCTCATTTGAGTAAGAAGCCTCAGACACCGACCCAAACTATGGGCAGAGCACTATCTTGATATGCCATTGCCTTCCTTGGCATTTAGGATCTGCTCCTGCAAGCCAGGAGTCTCTCGGCAACTCAGCTATCCAAGTAACTCTTCAGTGCAGAACAAAAGAAAGAAACAGAAAATAAGCACAGGGGAAAAAATCAGAGTAATGCCTGGGAACTACTGATTACTCTCTGGGCTGCTGAGGAAACTCCTAGGGGGGGCCATAGTCTGTAAAATTGTAGCATAAGAAAACCTGTAGGGCTTTGCCATAATTCCCTGCTGCAGCAAGCTCTTCAGGAGAGCAATCCTAGAAGCAGGTGCTCACCTGAGCTTGCTATGGATGGAAAGTTTTCCCTCCTACTAAATAATACCTGAGGTTAGTTGGGGTACATACCTGGGCACACTGGAAGCCCACAGGAAAACAAAAAGCCAAGCTTGCTTAGCTGAACCACCCCTGCACTTCACACTGCCTTATCTCTTTAGTGGCACAGTGCCTCCTAAGCTGCAAAGATGAACCTTTCCTCCTTTTAGCTCTCCTTTCCTTGAAGGGTATCCTCTGGGACAGAGGTGAAATGCAGCAAGCTCACATGACGGCTCCTCAGGTTCACACAGATGGTAGCAGGGACACAGGACTTCATTCACAGCAACATCTTTAAAATAGTTCCAGTTAAAAAGAGGGAGTGAAACATGTGCTTCAGATCCAGGCAGCAGATCTGGGCACACAGCTCCTCAGGAGACACTCCAGAAAGTCAAGTCCCAGCAGCTTTGGATGCACACAGGGATTTAAGACCAGATGCCTCCTTTGCTCCACAGGTATGACAAGGCATTCAGCTATTTTTGCTGAATTCTGGCAACACTTGCTCATGATCTGGAAACCTTTTTAAACCAGAGAAACTTGGAATGGATTTCAACCCAAACTGACTTACATGCTTGTTACAAATTCCATTTGTTGGGACCATCTTGGGCAGAGAGCCCAAAATGGCTCACATAAAGGCAGAGACAAAGAGAGAAGTGAAAAAGAAGCAGCTTTGCTTATAGAATTGAGCTGGATCCCATTTAATACATTTTGTAGCGAATTAATGAAAGCTTTCTTTCCAGCAGAAAGGCTAAAAGTGCTTTTCGAGAACTGGCATCCACCCTCCACTTTTATGAATTCCCTAATTAAGATACTGGCAAAGAGCCATATCATGCATACGTCGACATCCAACAGCATTAGGTAATGAGGTTTTCATCTTCTGACCCTCATAAAACAGATCAAAGCCAACTGAAGAGGTGGGGGCAAAGAAAAAAACCCTTCCCTGAGCAGTCTTTACATGCCTTGTCACCTGCCAGCAAACTTGAGCCGTTCTTTCACAGAAGAATTAATGGTTCCTGCATCCACAAATTTGGCTGGATTATTAAAATCAGTCCAGCAGAGACAAATTTTGTTTAAATTCAAGTGCTAACTTGCTGTTTATGGACACACTTCCATTTTCTCCATACTCTTGGAATCATTTTGCACGCTGGAAAATAATTTCACAGACATTCCGCCCACAGCATGCTTGGAAATATTTACCAGACAAGCTATTCACAGCAGAGGATGATCCACCAGCAAAGTCTAAGATGATTCCTGCAGAACAACCCTGTGTGTTGCTAAAGGAGGAAAGGCTGGATCCTACCTACACCTCCTCCTTCAGCTTTGCAGGGACCATCTCGTTCGTCAGCGCATCCTGCCTCGGTCCAGACCAGCAGCTTTGCAGGACTGCACACAGACGTGACCACAGAGCACGTGAGCCAGACTTTCAAAAACTTCTGCAGGAACAGCTTTACTAAGTATGAACTGTGTCAGCCTTTTCCCTATTCTTTATCTTCTTTCATAGACACTGATCAGCCATTGCCCTGTCAGAAGCAGCAACACATGTAACAATCCTTTCTAGAAACACACACCTGACATTTTGCTGCCCAGGCACTGCCTTTAATTTAATGCACTTTTCTGCTTTTCTGATTTTTTTTTCAGTTGTTGCCTGAGCCACAAGTATATTTTTAATGGTTACAATATCCTTTGGCAAGAAGTTTCACAGTAGGTTATGGGAGAACCAACCCCTCCTGTTTGTTCTGAGCTTGTCAGGGGCTGGTTTCATTTGATAGCCCTAACTTTGTATTGACAGTGTATGTTCATTCTTCGTTTAAAGCTACAAGTAGCATGCAGAGGGTATAAACGTATATTGGGTCCCTTGCAGTCATGTTTTCCAGCTTAAAAGGACCTGGAATGCTTGGTAGTTTCTTGCACAGAAGTTCTCCACACCTCTGGTCATCGGTGTCACTCTCTTGAGTTATTTCCGTTTCCACTATTTTGGTATGAAATGGACCAGCCTTGCCAGTTTCATTTTCCTGATGAGTTTCCTCAAGCAAGTCCTATGCAGCTCAGCATTGTCAATAGGGCTGCCTGTCAAAAGACTAGAGCTATATCAAAGAAGTGGCATGAATTTAAACCAACACAACATTATGGAGACCCATTTATATCTATTTAAACCAGATCATATCAATTACATCTGCAATTTGTAAGTGCAAGCTAATCTGATAAGTGTCCATATAGAAAATTGCATTCATTTAGCATCATGACTTCAGTTAAACAAGCATGACTCTGCCTAGATGAGGCCTTTCAAAGCTAGTCGTGCATCTCATCATATTAAGACTCATTTGAAAAGTTTTCTTTACAATCGTAACAGCTCAGAAGGTAATACTGAACAGAGTAAATTTAAATTATGAATCAGGTATCTTGGTTGTCATGCAAACTGACACAGGCCTCTCTTCCTCTGGCTTAAAAGGATTTTTTTCTTCCTCCCTAACCTCTCTTCAGTAGTGTTCTCATCACTGCAAGTGGAAAGAATTTTATCTTGTAGTAGTGTCTTTGCACAGAGATTTTCACCTGTAATGCACAAAAAAGAGAAGTTCTGCAATCCTTTCAAAACTAGTATGTTTCATCATGAAAACTTCTAAAAAAAAACCCCAAAACTTAATCTAAAGCTACTACAAGTCCTCAAACACTTCACAGGAATTTTCTGTGGCAGCTAAAATCAGTCCCTTTTCACTCTGTGAACAGCAGATCCCTAACAGGCTGAGCCATTTTGCCACCTCTCTTTTTGTAAGGTAGAGCCTACCATCTCAATTCTTCTTGTCTGCCACTTCTCAAAACACAACCACAAAAAATAAAATCACTGTTCAATTCTCTCTGGTAGGCTCACCAAAAGAAGCTTGGACAGTCAGCACACCCCTCTGCACTCCCTTTAGTGGTTGTATTTGGGTTAAAGTGCCCAGAACTGTGCTTCTCTAATTAAAGCCTAACCAATGAAACACACCAGAAAACTATAAACCAAACTCCCATTCCACACAGCAGGATGAGAGGGGATCTCACCAATACATAAAAATATCTTAAGGTGGGTGTGAAGAGGTTGGTGCCAAACTCTTTTCAGTGGTCCCCCGTGACAGGATGAGGAGCAATTCCCATAAACTAAAACACAGGAAGTTCCACCTCAATGTGAGGAAAAGCTTTTTTACAAGGAAGGTGGCAGACCGCTGGAAGGGGCTGCTGAGGAAGGCTGTGGGGTTTCCCTCTCTGGAGACATTCAAAATCTACCTGGTCATGTTCCTGTGTGATCTGCTCCACGTGACCCTGCCCTGGCAAAGGAATTGGATGAGATGATATCCAGAGGTCCTTTCCAGCCCTAAGGATTCTGTGACACTCACCTTTATGTCACTAGCTGATGACACATATATGACACACCCTGCCATTTCCCTGGCCTTTCCATTCTGGTTACCTTGGTCTGTTGTGCATGCGCTCACCTGAAAAGACTACAGGGCAGAGAGGTGACCAGTGAGATTCACTGAATGAATTCTGCCCCATTTCAGCCATTTGTGAGGAACATTCAGGATTTGCTGTCCCCACAGTATCCAAACCCACAGACTTAGACTTGAGCAGACTTGAGCCCAGACAGCACTGTTCAGTGCCAAGAGCCAGAAAGACATATGCTTCAGGGACACCTTAACTAACACAACTCAATTTGTTAACAGAAAGACAAAGCTTCAACAGAGCTTACCAGCAGCCCTCCTGCCACCCAGGAGATCACAGAATGGGTAAGGTTTGAAGAGACCACAGTGGGTCATCTGCTCCAACCCCCCTGCTCAAGAAGAGTCATCCTCAAGCCCACGGCAATACAAGTACAATCTCCAGTGAGGGGGAGAGAGACAGAACACCCAAGCACAATAAAAAGGCAGCTTTAGAAGGGAGACATCCTCTTAAAACCAGCCCTTCTCCTTTCTCCTCGCTGTGATTTACAGGCCCCTCACATGCCGGTTCACCACCGGGCTCCCCTCAAGAAGCAGCAGCAGGCGGCTGACTCCCAGCGCCGCACGCACACAACGGGCCGGTGCTCACGGCCCGCCGCAGCACCGCCACGGCACACACACCCACGGCCCCTCACGCCACTGCCTCAAGGGCTCGGCAGGAGCAAGGACACCACACGCCGTCGCTCAAGACCGGGAGTACGGACGTGGCTCCCAGCCCCCCGCCAGCCCGGCCCCAGCAGCGGCAGCCGCCGCGCCCCCCCCTCACCTCCCGGGCCACGCTCGGCCCCGCTCGCCGCCTGCCCATGGTCCGGCCCCGCCCGGCCGCGCATGCGCGCTCCGCCGCCTTGCTGCGGGGCCGCGCTGGGCTGGGCGGGCGCCATGTTGGGGAGGGCGCCGCCGGTCCCGGCCCTGCCTCTGGCCCTGCGAGCCCTCTCGGCGTGGTTCCGGCGCAGCCGAGGGCGAGCGGCAGCCAGAGCGGTGCCTCCCGCGTTGTGCCGGTGCTGCCCGCATCCTGCTCTGCCCTCTCTAGGGGGAGCGGATGAGGGATGGCTGCGGGAGGACCAGCAGGCTGGCAAGCTGAGGTGGGACTTGTTGGTCATGCCTGGTTCTGCCTCTGCACCCCTCAGAGACCCCGGCTCCCTCGGGTGCTGTCTGGGCAGATCCCAAGTGATCAGTTGGTTTTCCCGCAAGTGGAGCCAGTGTATTTCTGGCCACTCCAGACCAGGTCTTGTAGTGCCGGGAGTCGGGGATCACTCAGGAGGAAGGCAACCTTGGAAACACAAGGCAAACCCAAGAACGGCTGCTTTGCGGCGTGTTGGGATAAATGAGGAATTTTTTGGACATCAGGAGGAATTTCTTCACCGAAAGCGTTGTTATCGGAACAGGCTGCCCGGGGAGGTGGTGAAGTCACCATCCCTGGAGGTGTTTAGGAAAAGATGATGTGGAACACAGTGTCGTGGTCTAGTTGACATGGGGGTACTTCATCACAGGTTGGACTCAGAGGTCTTTTCCAACCTAATTGATTCTGTGATTGTCTTATGCAGATTCTCCTTGAGGCTTCCTACTCAAACGCTAGCGTTGTGCTAAAGCAGCTGAGGAAAAGTGTCATCTGCCTGGAGGTAGCACTTTGTGCATGCCAGCCAATAGCAAGATGTTAATCGTGATGTTACATATGCATGACGACACTTGTTCTGACCAAGAAAGGTTTTTATGAAACACTGCTATCTTGTATTAAAAGAAAAAAAA
>VXAX01004361.1:1779437-2031387 GCA_013399835.1 Leptocoma aspasia
AGTGAAATGCATCTGTCTTCAGGGTAGGACATGGCTGCTACATGACAGAGCAGCAGTGCTTTTTGCTGGCAAAAAAGGAAGGGTGGGCAGCAGCAACATTTATTAGACATACAGACTGAATTTTCATTTTGACTAAATACTCTCTGCTAACTGAAATTTTGATATAATGGCGGGAGTGCAGATGCTTGTCACACAAACAGTGATAATACTGATACCTAATCAGTGTGTTTCATTTTTCTTTCAAACACCCCCCATTCCTTCATTTTTACTGTGTGAGATGGCATGTGTTGGTAACAGCATTACTCTCATTTTATGTCTGGAGAAAAATGAGGGACAGCTGTACTCTTTCCCTCTTCCCAATGTGGTACTTGACTCTTTGCAACAGAGTCTATAGTTCTGAACCCAAAGGAGGCAGAACTCCCACCTCCAAGCTGAGACACTGTGGGATAACTGCTTTCCAAGCAGAAGCAGCTAGTCAGAAGGCAGTAAAGAAGCTGAGTAGGATGCAGCTAGCAGTCCTGGGGAAGCACAGCATCAGGGGGAGGGAGAAAATGAAAAAGTGGGAGAATGTTATTTTTTTTCCCCTCTTAGACAGAAGACTTGATTAGTGAGTGTAAATACAATCTAAAAATGCATAGAGGTTTGAAGAAGCCCATCTGTTATGGTTTACAATGGGCTGAAATAGCCATTAGTTCAACAGAAAGCATTTCTCCTTCACAAAGGTGAGTATTGATTCAGGGGAGGACTGTCAATTCTCACATACACTTCTCCACAGAGAGACAAACATACACCATTTTGCGGGCAGATGACTGTGACCTTTGTTGTCACATCTTTTGGGAAGACAGAAAAGGGGAACTGGTTCCTCCCTCACAAGCAAGCCACCATTCCCACCATTGCAAGCAGCAGTTTTCAATTAGTGTATTTCTCCTCCTGGCACTCCTAAATCTATCAAGCTGATAACCTTATTATGCCTCTTACCTGATCTTGTGTCTCCTGGTTCTGCCCTCAGCTGACACCTTTTCTTCATCCACCCCTGTTATGTCTTCATTTCCTACGTAACGTCATTCATGTAATCTACATGTCGATGCAAGAAAGAAAAACTTCCTTTTCCTCTGCAAATTTACTGTATTTTTCTTCTTGAAGCCTGAAGAACAGATCTGGAAGTTTTTCACATGCAATGACATCAGCTTCCGTGCTTTAGAATATTTGTGGACATGAGTATGAATTTGAACTGCTCCATATCAAGCAGCTGCTACTGTCAACACGCATATCTAAGCTGGGAATCAAAAGTTTTTAGCTTTGAGAGCAGTCATATGATGGAACACACCTCCTGCCAGAAAGGTGGGAGGAAAAGAATGAAATAGTTTTTAGTAGGCTCTGGAATGGGATGGTCTAACAGAAAGTCTGTAAGAGGGAGGTGCAGGATGTGATGATGTACAGGGGGGCACCAAATAACATATCCAGTAATGAGCCTGGATATGGTCCTGGTGAGACCCTGCTCAGTGTCCCTGATTATGCTGTCCCTACTGCATCCTTGCAGCTGTTATAGATACATATTATAATATTGGCTTTTTGCAAATATTAAAACGGATGCTCTATGTATAATGTTAAAGTAACTTTGCTATAAAGATATAGCTTTTATTTCTGTTAATAAATAAACTTAGACATAGTAGTGAAATAGCTGATATAGTTATGCTTGTGGTAATTGAACTGCCTGCTTGGTTGGGATAATATCCAATGAACATATGATGAGGACCCCTGCTACTGATATGCCAACTCTCAACACCTACCATCGGTAGAAAGTATGGACCAAAGCCCAAAACTGGAGGTAGTGATGAGAATGGACTAAAACCACAGCCAAGAAATACATATGCTCTAAAAAGGTGGACCGAGGAGGAGCCATGCTAAACAGTTCTTGGAACATGTAAACTAGTTTGGGGGAAAGTTTAAATATGCATAATTGTTTATGAATATGCATCAGGTTCATGCACTAGAAATAGTATATAAAGGGTGTTTCCAAAATAGCAGGTGTGCTCTTGGCAGAGTGCCAAGCACCCGGCCATTAAAAACTTTGCTTTATTGTCTTTGTCTCCTATTGTCCTTTATTAAACTTTTAAATTTTACCAGGAGAGTGAACCTCATTTTTCACACAGCCAAAATGAGTGACAAAGTGGTATTAGAAACTAAAAGTACACAAGTGTCAGCCTTAAAGGAACCTTTAGGAGAGACTGCACCTACCTGCCCAGGGGCAGGATCAGATACACAGAGGCCACCCAAGCAGGTGTTTGCTGTACCTGTGCTTAACACAGCAGGAATGCTGCCACCTCCTCAGCACCACTTACACTGCTCGGTGACTGGCAGCAGGGAAGGTTTGCCTCCTCTCTGTAACCTAATTGAGCTTGTTGCATATTGACCTATCCTCAGCACACATTGGGAGCAATTGCTCAGCATCTCCTAACAACCCTATGTATTTGAGGTTCATTATCATAAGCCCTCTGCTATTTCCTTCCTGTTAGACTCAGTCCTCTTCTTTCAATTTTATGCATTTTGCACCTCTTATACTGTTTGTTACCTTTCTCCTGTCCAAACCTAGACTAATCCTATCTAACTTGGGTGTATTGAGGAAGCAGAAAATTACCCCTTTTTCTTATAGGCAGTGTGCCCTACTAATGCAGCCAAGAAGGAAATTTGTCTTTTAATGCAATACTTTCACAATGACAATTCATATTTGGTTCACAACCATGTAACTCCTCAATGTTTCCTCAGTGCTGAAGTCTAGGTAGGTGTTACCCATTTCTTTATTGGTGCATTTAATTTCTTTCCCTTCTCAGTTCAGTATTTTGCACCAGTTTTATGAAATTTTAGCTGGCTGAATGTGAGCTATTTCTCCAATTTGCCAAAATCTTTTTTTCCCCTATTGTGCCTTCTGTCTTGCATGATCTTCCAGACTCGAGGCCAAATATGCATTTTATAAACATACTTTAATTGATTATCCAAGTCACTGAGGAAACCAGTTGATAGATCTGTTCTTTGTAAGTCCTCCTGATCTGATGACAAACTGTTGATAACTAGTTTCAGAGTGCATACCTGTGACAAATATTGTTTCAAAAAGCTTTACTACACAGCAGGATAGCCTGCATTTCTGGGCTTGCTCTCTCTACTATTTCAGTCACTGTGATAAAGAAAGCTAAACAGTGTACATGATTTGTTCTTGGTTTTTTCTCTGCTGGCTTTTTTGTATTACCTGATTATCTTTAAGTGATAACAAATTGATTATTTAATAATTTTTTTCCACATTTATCGAGAAGATGGGAAGGTAATGACTGAGGAATCAAAGTTTTCAGGAAGGTTTGGGAGCACTTGCTGATTTTTATCAGGGCAGTGTTGACTCTGAGGGTAATTTAATAGAACAGACATTAAGTCTTCACAAGTAATTAAGTCTTTACTAGTAAATTAAGCAACATCAGGAAACGTTCTTAGAATACAAACTCAATCATCAGATTTAGATGTGAGCATACCCCTGGCATGATTTTATTTGGTCTCACTAGGACTGTCCCAGACAATTTCCAGGCATGATTTGGGAGTTATAGACAGAGGACCATTCCCAATGGGCTGTTCAATGAGGTCATGGTTTCAGAGGTGAAGAGAGTTTAACAATATGGATGTGAGCCATTTGGTGCTAGTTTACAGGATGTATCTAGGACAATGTTCCTGGGCACTCCTGATTTACTACCTTCCTGCCTCTTTTTGCATTCTCCATCTGCAAGATTCACTGTGCTTTGTAAGGACAAATGAATCAGTCCTCTGACAAGTCTGTGAGGAAGCTGAGGCTAGATATTTCACTTTATTGATGTGAGGCAGTATCTGACCCAATCTTCACAGCAGTGAAGTAGCTGGGCTAGCACTGAATCAGGGGCCTGATCTCTTACGCTTGGCTATACCATGGGGAGCAGCCCTTTGTGTCCCAAGCACATCCTTCCCCAGCTTGTTAGGCAATGTCTCAATGGACCGTGAGACAGGAGGGAACCTTCCAGGAACCTTCTGAGAACAGGTGTCCCCCAGCATAGTGAGTGTCCAGCTCTAGCCCAATGCTATGTTTCCTCTCCCCTCGCAGCCCTGCTGTACCACATGCAGCTGGCCACTGGGAGCGCAGAAGGAAGGGAATCGCTGTGCTGTGTCAATGGAGAAGCCTCTCTGCAGGGAAAAGCAGAGGTGAGAGCAGGCAGGGTGAGCTGGCCTCTATCTGTATACTTGCACCTGTGAAGAGATGGAGGGAAGCATCTTGATGCTGAAGGCAGCCAAGAATGCGGAATCCCTGGGACATGATGACTCCTAACACATGGGAATAAGTTGAAGATTTCTCTGGGGCAGAGGTTGTGTGTTGACCTCCTGGGGGAAACAAAAACAAAGTGCAAACGAGGCAGACAACAAGCTGAAAGGTGCCGTGAGCTAGAACTGGGATATGGAGCTTAATTATTCCCCCACTTCCCTCTTGTAGGACCAACATTTCAATTCCCTGCCTTCTCCCCAAGCTCTATAAGCAGGGATGAAATTGCCTCTTTGCAATGATGACCAGGGGACAAAAATTCCAGTGCAGACATGTCTGCCCCTACCAGCAAAGATAGTAGAAAGAAATACCACCAGGGAGCAGAAGAGGAACAAAAAGCACTGTCAGATTTTAGATATCTGAAAGATGCTCCTGAAGTGTGAGGTGTTTTTTTACCTCTTGGAAGAAAAATATTGAGAATCCAATGGGCTGCATCTTCAGTTTCTCTGCTTCATTTTCTCTGCTTCCACCTTGATGGGCTTCACACAGATTCTGGGAACAGCTTGAGATGATAGTATTAATTAAATGAAATTAATCAAAACAACCTACCGGAGACAAAACTGGCATCGGTGAAATGCAGAGTTGGACCAAGAAGGGATTCTGTAGTTCGGGCTAATGCCTGCCCTCACCAATAGATTCTGTTTGGATGAAAGCCCGTGTCATATTAGTCAAACAACTTGGTCAAACATGAGGGGCTCTGAGGAGTTGTGTGCCTCATGCAAGATCACGTCTGTCCATGCAATGCAGTAATTGTGGTGGGAACAGATGGAGTCCTGCTTTTCACAGAGCCAGGCACAGCATGTAATCACAGACCTTGCTTTGATGCTGAACTCCAAAACGTGCTGTGTTAATGCAGAGGAAGCAGGAGAACTGGAGCAATGGCTTTTAGAGATGTGATCTATGAGGGTTCCATGGGTCCACTGGATGTGTCCCTCTCTTCAGACCCGGAAACAGAGGTACAGATTTGCCCAAATGGATTACTGAAATTGGAGATTCCCTTCTGCTTTAGTCTCTGCCCATTGCCCCATCACATGTCAGCCCAAGTGTTCTTATGCCAGGTACCAGTTTGGAGGCATTCTTTTGGGGCTGTCCCAGTCATTTTTGTTCTATGCTTTATGAAAGTGTTTCTGTCCTCCCCAAACCACACTTCATCATCTTGAGGCTCTAAGAAATTGTGTAGGCATGGTTTCTATCTATTGAGCAAGGATAAGAGCACAGTCACAAGAAAAAAATATCTGAGTGTGAAGTGGTCAGATATATTGTGGGGATGGGTCCCTTATAAATATCTGAGAACAAAGAGAGAGACCCAAGCAGCTTTATGAAGTGCTGTGTTATTGGGGCCACAACCCTGTGCCTGAGTTTATTCTGCAGCTAGGAGAAGTGCATCCATCACAGAGACAGGCAGTGTGATGCAGAGGCAGTACAGGGTCCTGTGGGTTGCCTGGGAAGTCACAGGGAGCTGTGTATTTCTGAATCAGGGCATGGCTGAGTACAACAGTGTGCCCTGCTTTTAGCATTTGCCAACTATCACAGGAGGGAAAACGTGGCCATCACAGTTATCCCAGACAAGTTTGCTTCTGATGTGCTTGAGGGATCTTCAAGAGTCTCTTGAGGAGGACCCCCTGGGCTCCCCTGCCAGTTCAAAATTGGGTGATTTGACTTTACAGCAAGGTTTTTAACTTGGGGTCCCTCAGCTATGTTCAGAACCTGAGCCCTTTCTTGGAGATTTATACCCTTGAATAGACTCCAGGGAAACAGAAAGTACTTGGCAAGTAGGCTGCAGAGATTTAGGGTGGCAAGATTGACCTGGTGATACAGAGCTCACACACTGCATTTTTGGTCCTGAGCTGGGTGTCTGGTTTCTAGCTCAGTCATCTGGTGCACAGTGTGTCCATTCCTGCCCTTGTCACCCCATTCTCACCTGCTTTACTTCCTTGCCTGTCTGTTCGGAGATAATGGGCAGGTGGCAAATTCTCTTCTGTTCCCATCTTGACTTTTCTACTCAATTTATGTGTGGCATTCCCCCATCTCCTTGTGTCAGGGGCATTAAGATCTCCCCTTTCAGATGACAGTGCTGAGGAAGGCATGAGGAAGCTGAATCACATCTGCTGTTTGTCAAAAGCACTGTATTCTCTATTCAGATCCCATGGGGAACTTGGTCCTACAAGGTTCCAGGTGCTGTTAGAGTAGTGAAGTGTTCAAGGATTCTGTAGTCTTGCTGACAGAGGCAGGAGAAACCAAGTCTGTGCCTCTTCCCACATCATCTCTTCTGCAGGCCTGTCATGTGGCAGAGAGGCTGCTGAGTGCCACGGCTGATCCTAACAGAGCTGTCAGTTGTTATGAGAGAGGACAGCCATGTAAATGTATTCCCTGGCTCATGCACCTTGCTGTGCAGTCAGACTGAGTGCATCCTCATCTGCAGGGACAGTGAGGGACTTGTCCTCTAATGTGTCCTGTGGTTTTCTGGACAGTGAGAGGTTTTTTGAAAAGAAAGTGCCTAATATTTATGCTAAGCACTGTCCTTCCCAGTCACCCTCCTGCTTCAAAGCCCCTCTTGTTCATCCTGGTGGTCATCAGGCCCCTGTACTCCTAGGAGAACATGGGTTGACCCTTTGCTTCTCTTTTTCCCTGGGGTAGTGGGAGAGAGGCTTGTAAGGACAGGGGTGCCTTAGGCTCCCAGAGGATGGAGAAGAGAGGAGTTTGCTCCTACACGAAGATGTCTGCAGATGGGAGGGGATCCCTGTGGATCCCTGCATGCTCGTCTTGTTTAGGTAGAAAGAGAGTGATTAGATCCTTCCAGGTCTTTGCTGAGCTCCAAGGGAACGTGCGGCTCGCTGCCTTTGATCAAGAGGCTAGTAGGGAGTCTGAAAATAGTATTATTTCTCATGCTATCCTTTATGCTTTCTAAAATGATTTATTGTGTGATTGTTGGAGACAAATGCTCCACAAATGGGAACCTGGCAAGAAATCTGAATGCCCCCAAGTCTGAGATGACCAAAGAGCTGAAATCAGACAGACAGACACACGCACACATCATTAGCTGCTAGCCTGCATGTGAAATCAATTGAGATTTCCTGAGCTGGGATCCAGCTGGCACCCTAATGAAGACTTCATCTTGTTCTTGCAAGCAGACAATAAAAAACAACCCTGATACACCCCCAGCTTCCCCAGCCATTTCTGTTATATAAGTAGTCTGGGTCTTGATCAGTGTTTCTTTAATTATCTCTGTGCACGCACATAAATATACTGTATGTGTGTTCACACAAAATCCATCTATTTATCCATCCCACAAACCATTTTGCTGGAAGACAGCATGGTCTCCTGAATGTTTTATGGCTCTGCTTAGGTTGGAAACAATCCAAAGGTCAAACACTGTGCTGTATCTCCAGTCACCTTGTCAGTCAGCACTGAGCATGGGTCTCTGATACTTTCTGAATCTCTGGATCACCCACAGGGCACTAAATTACAGCTATTACACTGCAATTCGCTGTACAATTTTATTCTTTGATACACTACCTGCCTTTGTCTATCTGCATAGCAGCGAGAGCAGTATGCATTATTTACCAGGCTAAGTACACTGCTGCTGCTACTGAGGGAAAAAAAAAATAAGAGAACAGGAACAGGCTTGAAATATAAAAAGATGGCACAAATACAGCTTCCTGGGAAATGGTTTCACAGTTATGTAAAACTTTCTGAAATTTTGCAGGGCCTTTTGGTCCCTTCACAGAGGTGTCTGTGGCCTCCCTAAGTGTTTTAGGAAGAACAGAGGTTCTATGGCAGATGGGAAGTCCAGTCTGGCCAGTGTCCTGGCTTCAGGAGGACCCCATGGCAAGTGCTATGCCTGATGGGGAAGAATAATGAAAAGCACATAGTGAGGAGAGCAGGATGCTGCTCCTCTCCTCATGGGATACTCCAGGCCCTTGAGTTGCCCTGTGTTTCTTCTGTTTTGGTCAGAAATCCTTCTGGGCACTAAGAAGCTATTCCCATGTTACTTCAGTTGATATGTTCCAGCCTTTCTTCAACCTAGCCATGGTTTGTATTCCCTCCAGGTTGTCCCTTTGAACCTTGAACCTACCAGGGCAGGGATCTGGGGAATAAAATCAATTTCAGAAGATTTCCATTTAGTGCAGAGATCATCAAAAAAGTGCTTCCTCTACTTTGACAGCCTGAGAAAATCAGGTTTTGCTGCCCTGCATTGGCTGCTGTGTCCTTTGGGCTTCATTCCAGGGCAAGAGTCTGTCTGCCAGGCAGCTTTTGGAACGTGCCTGGGTGGAGCTGGCTGGGTGATGCTGCCCCTGGCTGACCTACTGAGAGACAGCTCCAAGCTTCCCTGTAGTGTAAACAGCTGGTGGAGGTGACAAGGGAGAGCTGGCCAAATCCTGGCAGGAAGGCAGGAGTGAGTGGCAGAGCCAAGGCCAGCCCAGAAAGGGCAAGCCTGGGGATAGGAAAGTTTGCTGTTTCCATCTGGTGAGAAGAGGTGGGATGTGCATGATGACCCACTTGTTTCTCTTCTTCCCTGCGGATGTTCCCTTCATTTCCCGCTCATCAGCTGGCAGCAACAGCCTGACCAGCTTGCTGTGTCTCTGGTGTAGGCACTGCACAGAGCAATGGTCAGATATCACCTTATCCATCACATTGTGAGTACACTGGGTGCTAATCCTGCAGGGAGAGTGAAAGCAGCTCTGCACGAGCCACCTGAAGGAAGAACTGAGTAGTCATGCACTCAGACCAGCTCCTGGTCTTTTATTTGTTGAGATAAGCTGCAGACAGAGTGGTTTTAAATCTAGTCTGTGGTCAGGAGTTTGCTTACTGTTTGAATGGCTTGAGGCAGATTTGGAGGGCAGAGGGAGCTGGGGCTCTGATTAGTGCAGAGCTGGTTGAAACAGCATCATCCTGTATTGTGGCAGTCACTGTTCTGATTGTTTCCACTCTCCCCAGTGACTAGAGCCTTATTCACTTTCTTTCTATCTGCTTTTCATCTCACCTGGTCCCATTATTGCTCAGCAATACAAAGTAGATTGCAGGTTGCTTTCTCTGTTTGGCCCCCAAAGCAGTCCTTACAGGAGATGTATTTCTGATTGAAATTCTCCCTGTCAATTGCTGCAGGGGTGGTTCCTACACAGCAAGAAGACACCTCTTGTGAAATTGCTAGCAAGAGACAGCTGTGTTTCCATAAGGCTCAGGCTTCCACTTCCTTCCTTTTCCTAGCAGTGCAATACTGTCCCCATTTTAGAGATGCTTTGCACCCCCTTCGACTTTTGGAGGCTCCTGAAGTGGGATCATCAAAGCAGCCCATGGAGGAATGTCCCTAACCCTCTCCCTTGAACAAGCAAGACTGCAGGCTGGGGCACCCTAGATAGGCGTTTTCCTGAAATCAGTGCTGAGAGCTGAGTGGTTTTCCTTTCCCTGCTGAGATAAACTAGTCCTGAGTGAACCCCAAAGACTGTGTTTCTGAAACACAAAGCTTCCATTGTCTTCCTGTCCCTTGTGGGGAGCTGTGCTCAGGCCACCAGCTGTGGGCTGTGCTGGGCAATGTTGCCTTCCCTTGGGCCTGAACAGTTCTGACAATGGGAACAGGAATTGAACCCACACTTGGATGAGATACAACTCCCTTGCTGAGAGCCCATTCCAGCCTCTCAGCATTTGTTCCAGGTCGACAGTATATTTTTTAGCCCAAAGTGTGTTCAGTTATGGGAATTCCTAGGAGACCAGGTGAACCTGTGCATACAGATTAAACACAGTCTGAAGTTTGGATGGGGTCCCGTCTACAAGCTGTGCTGGAGGAATGCAGGAGCATCCTTTTTGTTGCTGGTTCTGGAGGCTGCTCTGGCAGAGCAATGTGGATATAGTCCAAAACACTTCTTAGCTCAGCTGGGAGGTGGTTGAGGAGCAGTTTGATGTGTTCTTGCCTTGTTTCAAGGGTGACATTTCAACCATCAGGATGCTGGTGTGAAAAGGGACTTCCCTTTGCTGTGACGTTTTCCTTCTGGGCACAGCAGAGGCTGTAGCTATGTGAAGCAGACTAATAACCTTATTACCTTCTCCTCTCAGACTGTCTGTCTGATGAATGTAAAGAAGTGAAACATCAGCATCATTTTCTCTGTCCCATCCTTCATCTGACATTATCTGCTTCTGTCTCAGACCTGAAAAAAGCTTTAAGTGTCCAAAAACTCATCTGTCTTTTCCAGTTAGAGCAGCTGGAAAACTGATTCTCCAGCCTCACTTATTAGGGATAAAGCAGCTGTCCTGGTTGGGCTGATTCCTCTCTCAGGAAAAATATGGCACCTTCATGCTCTTCTGATGGCTCTGAACCTGGGCAGCTTGCACATCGAGATGAGGCCAGATACAGCTGTCTGTGCTGCTCCAGGTTGTGTCTCACAGTCATTGCCTTGGCTGTGAATGTGGCATTGGCAGGCAGGAGGGAGACCAGGGCATGGGGGAAAGAGGCCACAGCACAAGGTTTGCATTTTCTTTTCTAATTTGGAATTTGAACTGTGTGTGGCACATGCAGGTGGGATTTGAATGCTTTTTGATAACTTTACAAAAGGACTCCACTGTTCCTAGATTTCACAAACAGGAAAGAGAAGGAAATTAGCCAAACTACTTAGCTCCAGCCTCCAATGTCCAGTCCTTAAAATGACATCAAGTGTGCTGCTTCAGTGGTATGGTCAGGGTTTGGAAGAGGATGAAGAGTGAGACATCTATAGGGGAAACAAGTAGACAGACAAAGCTGTTTTGTGTACCAGCTGCTGCTAAGACTGACAAACATGGCTTATCCACATTTTGCTCCCCGATAGAGAGGACTCGGGTGTTTTCCACACACGTTCACCCTGCAGTTTAACTCAAGAAGGGAGTTCTTTCTTGTGGCTGACATGCAGCCCAGCAGACACCATGCCTTACTGACCTCTCTTGCACTGGTAGATGCTCTTTTGAAGGCTTTATGGATAAACCGACCTGTATCTTACTGGAGATCTTGGCCTGGAACATGTTGAGATCTTGGCCTGGAACACCACTCTCTGTTACATTAAGATAGATGTAAATTCCTTAAAAGGAGGACTCATGCTGGGTCTGAAGATGCTGAAGTACCATGAAGATGTGAGGTCCCAGAGCACTCCTGCCACTTTGCTTCTGTGACATGAGTTGCTTCCCATGCAGTGAAATTTGAAGATGGAAGTCATGTGGTTCCCTCCCTGAAAAAACATGGTGTTCCCCTGCTTCACATTTTGGACTCTGAAGGTCTCTGCCAGCAGCAGAGCTTTTAGAGGGCTAGAGACAAGAAGCCTGGGAAGAGATCCATTTCTCCTGGCATTTCCCACATGCATTTCCTACACTTCCCACGGGAGTGTGCTGAAGGCAGCACTTTCCTGTGCAGGCTGTCCTGACTTTGGGCAGCCCTGGCAGCTGGCAGCTTTGTTCAAGAACTCTGTGTCCACTGGTAACCCAGTGTGTGGGCAAGAAAGAGAGTGTGATAGAAAATCCAGCTTTTGGCAGCCCTAACTCCGTGTTGAGCCTGGCTGCTTTTCCCTGACTGTCCTGAGGGACTGTGGGGAGTAGTGGAGAATGTGTGTGACCTGATGTCAGGGTGAAAGACTGACAGGGACATCAGTGTCTGTGAACCCCTCAGCTCTGTGCTTCCCCACCACAGGGGCAGAGGATCCCTGTGGAACACAGGGTGCTGCAGAACCTAGCTGCAGGAGTCCCTAACACCCAGTGCCAGGTGCCTGGAGGAGCCTAGGGTTTGGTTGGGACCTTCTGTGTCCTTGTCTCTGCTGAGGGCAATGCTTTTTCCGAGGCAGACATATGTTTGGCATGTGAAGGCAGCAGGTACACCAGCTGAGACCCATTCCAGGAACTGCATCGAAGCAATGCTCCTTCCAACTTCAAAAATGCTCAACAGGAGGCCTGACTTTTAAATTAGCAAGAGCAGTGTTTTTATGACTTCTCTCACAGTCCCTGAGTGGCTTCCAGCCCTGAAAGCAGCAGGGACCCCAGGCTGTTATTTGAAAGCCCCAACAATGGCAAAGTGGTAACAGAAACACTCTGGATGAGCTTGTTGGAGAAACCCTCAGAACAATTCAGTTCGGAGACTGGTATTAGCTAATTTCTGCTTTCCTGTGCCCTTTATTAGGACCCTGGAAGCAGACACCTCACCCCTTTGAAATGTCTCCTGACTCTCCATCTCCTGTCACCAGCAGCCCTGGCACCTCCAGGGAAGTGAACAGAAAAGCTGTGCATGGCAGAACAACAGGCTTGGTAAGAGAGCAGACACCAGGAGGTGGTAGCAGTTCAGTTCAGAGGTTAATATTCCATATGGGAGCGCTCCAGGAACACAATGTGCACAATACCTGCTATGAAAGAAAAATTTACTCAGCAGGATGGTAGTTGCAGTTCACAAGGAGCCAACCCCTCATTAATTTTGTGCTGTGTGTAAAATAAAGCTGTTAATGATATTTAGTCCTTCTTTTGCACCTTCCCTTTGAGGAGCTTTAAAGCGTTTTGCAGGAACTAATTAGTAATGGGTTGCAACTCCTTGGGAAAACACAGCAAAAACTTAATCTTTAATATCTGGGGAAACTGAGGAAGATGGACAAGGCATTTCCTACACAAGCCCAGGAGAGCACGAAGCAGCAGGTCACTAGGTTGGAGACACAGTGGGGGTGTCTGTGTCTGTGTGTGTGTAAAACAACCAGCCCTGTTTGCTCAGAGCAGGCCGATGTGGGAACACAGGACAGACAGCACAGGGCAATCTGCAGCCATCACCTGAGACAGCTGTCCCAGGGCTTGCAGGAGCAGCTTGCAGGGCCGTAGGAAATCCTGATCCTTGCTGTCTGCCTCTCAGCTTGAACTGCAGTAGCTCTGTCTGCCTTGCTGTGGCAGAAAGACAGAAGCAGAAATGAGTAAAACTGTTTTGTCTGTTGAAAGACAGGCTGAACTGAGTACCTACCAGAATGTTTTGGAATCTTCTCTGATGAGGGTCAAAGAAGAAAAGAGGAGTGAGGAAGAGAAGATACCCCCCGTCACAGGGTGGCTGACACCTCTCCAGAGTTTGTTTGCACAGGCTTTTCACATCAGAAGATCATGACTTGCCAACATGTTTCTATTTGCTGGGCTGCAAACCCAGCACATTCAACAGCAGACAAGCAACAGTCAAATTTCCCTTGTTCTACCCAGCAAAGACATCAAAAGGAGTGCTTTTAATTGGAAGAGTTCAGGGAGAAGGACTTTACTCTCCAGGTGACCAGGCACTCCCCTTTAGGTGGGGTTGGGTATGCTTGAGTTTGACTTAGCCTGTGCTTCAGCCTGAGTCTGAGAGGGATGTGTGGATGGGTCGCAGGCAATGACTCTTTTGTGGCCACACTGGAAATTGGTCTTCCAGAGCTTTACAGGCGCAGCCAGTAATTTTTAGGCTAGGCAAGCCAGTAGCTCATCCCACCTGCATTAAACAGGCTACAGAACTTCATGCTGGTCCCTTGTGTTGTGTCCAGCTGTGGAGACAGTCACACACATTAGCCAATGAAGTCCACTCTCCTGCTTCTCTGCACTAAGCTCTGTTCCTCACTGCCAGCTGGGATGATTTATGTCTCCTGCAGAAATATTCCCAGCATTTTACTCTTTGTTTTCTTGCCTCTGCAGTGACAGGCTTGGTGTTTCCCTCCTGCCCTTTTAATGAGCACTGCTTCTGCAGGACCATTTCTCCAGGGGTTCTGCTCCAGTATGCTCAAGACGTAACATAAACCCTGCTATGAAGGGCAGTGGGATTTTGAACACAGGAGGAAGATGGGAAGTTATTTGTTTTACTTTTTTGCAGTCTTATCCAAGTTAAGTTAAGGTGACTTTTCATCCAGGGAAAAGGCTAGCTGTCCTCTACTTTATTCAAGTGAGAAGAGATTCTCTTCGAAGAGTGTATTTTCTACTTAGAAAAATATCTGTCAATTATTGTTATTAAGGCCTGGTGAATGCATGGCAGCTACTGTGTGAAATGAGTTTGGCAAGCTTATTTCACATCCTAGACTGTAAAGTATAGGTATCAGAAACCAGGAGCTGTCTCATGCCTGGCTGTGGCCACTGAAGAATCCAACAGCCTTTGGGATCTGGGACCTTAAGAACTGCCAAATCAATTGCAAGGCAACGTAGAGGGAGAGAAGCAGGCAGTGTTCTTCTTTCTCAGCATCTCTGCAGACAAATCACAGGCTTTCTGGAGGTTTCAGCTGGCTGCTTTTGTCTGGGGCTACACAAGAAAGTGAAGAAGAGGCATTTCAAGGTCTGACAGGTGCAATCTGTAAGCAGTTCACTGACACCATGCCTTTGCTACCGTTTTAGAAAGGTTGACTGACTATGGGTTAATTGCTGCTGAAAAGCCTCCCCCAGGCAGCTCTTACCCTAATGTAGCAACAGCAGTATCCTCTGATCCATTAGAGCCTTATCTGGAGTTCTTTATTCATCTTCTAAAATCCCTTTAATTCATGTCTTCCCAGAAGACGATCAACCATCTTCTGACTTCATCCTACTTAGCCATGTATATAATCACCTAAAGTAATTCACAAAAACAGTCCTGATACCTTGCTGCATGGGTAATAAAAATCCACTTTATCCTCCATAGGAAGAACTTTTTATCTCTTTCTTCCTTTTTCTTTAGACAGATTAATAATTTCCTGGGTTTATCACAACCCCCACGGGTGCCAGACTATTCCTCATGCCTGGTATAGACTGTACTGTTCTTTGATGCTAAGTTCAGCATCGCTTCCAGTATTTTAGTAGCACTCCATCACAAACAGTTGTTTACTATTTGCTGTGCATTCTGCTCTCAGTTCTTTCCTATTTTTTCCCTCTAGTATCACATAGATTTGATTTATTACCTGGTGGTGGTTGTGGGATGTGACTTGGTGTATCCCTCAAAAATACCTGGGAGCAAGGGCTACTGAGTGCGGTTGTGCATGGTGCATGAGAGCGAGCAAGCATCTGCCACTCACCTGGACCTGCAAGGACAAGTTGACTGGTAGCTCACCTGGACCCACAGAGCCCTGGATTAGGCACCTTGGCTTTCTGATAGGGGGAGAGAGGGTCACAGCTAACCCAGCCTTCTTTTAGGACTTGTGCATCTACTTCAGCCTCTGCAATGCTCCCTTGAGGGCAGGAAACACTGCCTGAAACACACCTTGTCCTCTCACCAGCTTTTCATTTATCACTTGTCCAATGCAAGATCCAGGAGCTCATCAAGCTCTGCTGACAACTAGGAGGTTCAAAAGAGAAACCATGTGTTCTTCACACATCATGTAGCTAAGCAGTAGAAGTCCTTGCCACAGGGTGTTGTGTATGCTTAAACTATACTTATGTTCAGGAGAAAATTGGATAGGCTCCTGGCGTCTAGGTGGGCTTTGGCGGGACTGAGCCAGTTTCAGGATGTTTCTAAAATGGGTTCAGCTCCTAGTGGTATGCTTGGGATGATAAAGCCCAAATCCCAACAGGAGCCACCTGGCTGAACACCAAGGCTGGTGGCAATAGGTCATTCCCCAGGCCTTCTCTGGGGAGAGAAGAAGAAGCCAGACGTGGGCTTGCCATGTGTTGTGCCTGTACCTGCTGAGCTGAGCTGAGCTGTGCATTGCAGGCACAGCAGCAGCAGAGTTTCCCCCAGCTGTGTTCTGCACAGTGGTGGCTCTGGCAGCATTCTCTGAGCAGGCCTAGCAAGGGGATGCAGGCAGCTGGAGGATTGCCTGGGTGATGTACTGCAATGCTCTTAGCTACTCACGGAGCAATAATTGTGCCTTATAGGCCCTGCAGGGATGTTTAAAGCATTTGTATTTTGTGCTCACACAGGCTGCTTAATTCACATGTTAATTTTTCAAGTCCAAATGGAGGTGGTTTTCACCTACCTGCTTCCTTGGTGTGTTGGGCTGCTGAGGCAATCTTAACGAAATCTTTTGCATTCTTGGGATGAAGATGGTCCACAGAGAAAACAGTTAACGTGATCATCCCTAGGCAGGGGACGACGGCTGCAAAACGAAGGCCTAAGAGATTGGTTACAAGTTTTCTCCTTGGGACGGATGGCAAACCACATTCCTCTGCCACACTCACTGCTTCTGGAAAGAAGGGATAATGCAACATGCCTCATGGGCAACCTTCAGTGCTCATCTCAGTGACCAGCAGTAAGTGAAGCTGAGCTCTTCTGAGTGAGGGGTAAATATTGAATGTAAAATGGCACTGAGACAAGGCCAGTCTCCTGTGTAAACCCCTTAAAGAATCACTAGCACCTAAGTATTTACTCTCCAGCTTGAGGTAGGTGTAATTATTTTAAAACTGGCTTTTCCATGAAAATACTGAAGTTCTGGGTGATGTCAAGATGATTAGCTGAAAACCAGCCAACTCTTCTGCCAAGGAAGGGATACTTTGGTCAGATTTGCAAGAGCTAAAACAATAGCCTCATCTGGCAGAATGAAAAAAGCAGGCTGAATTCTCCTTTCCTACAGAGGGATATTAAGCTGCTTCTTTGGCCTTGGGAACTGGCAGATGGTTGAACAATGCAGGGATGAAAATGAAAAGCAACTAAAATCTCTTCTACTAGACTGCTGGAATTATTATACAAGAGCATCTTTGGTGTCCCTCTGACTAGTTTCTGTCCTGTCTCTCTTCCCAGCACTGAGAGTTGTAGAGAAGGTGGGAGCCACTGTGGTGGACATCCACAATTTAGAACAGAGAACATGCCCAGGAGAAATCTCCCCTCTCCCATCCTAGTCAAGCAACAGAGTTTCTCACTGGGCCTGGAGGAGTTAAAATTCTTTCTAGAGAGATTTTATTCTGTCAAGTGTAACGGTGAATATTTTCATTATTCATATCAATGGCTTTTTCTCTTCTGAATGCTGCTAAGCCTCTGTCCTCGGTAAAATCGCATGGCAGTGAACTTTACAGGTTAAGTATTCATTGTCTAAAAATAGTTTTTCCTTTTATCAGTTCAAAATTCATTGCCTTTCATTCTAATTGCATGTCCTCTCTTCTGGTATTATTGGGCAGTCTCTATGAAGGAACAATTTACTTCTGCCTGTCCAGGGGTTATTTTCTACCTATTTTTCCCATCCCTTGCATTCATCTTCTTTCTATATTACACCACCTCAATCTCCCTATCTCTCCCCATCAGAAGGCTCTACTGTCTTCTAATAGTTTTTGCTACGCTCTCTGTTTCCTACTGTGTCATTTTGCAGAGCTGTCATAGACAAAGCCAGAAGATGGGACTCATCCTTGGGTGTCCCATGCTTCAATCCCAGAGTCAAATAGTGCTGCACTTGGGTGACACAGTGGCAGAGCAGGCACAGGGTATTATCACAGAATCACAGAATTCCCTGAGTTGGAACTAATCCCAAGTTCCACGAGGATCATCAAGTTCAACTTTTAAGTGAATAGCCCATATGGACATAGAACCAACAACCTTGGTGTTTTTAGTACCAGGCTCCACCAACAGAACTAGTCTGGATCTATCAGGTTTTTGTTCTTTGTATCTCATTCTTTATGCACCCAAATGCTGTGTTGACACTGACAACACACAGCCCAGAGGGCATTTGCCTTGTGGACACCCTTTGAGATGCCACATCAAGGAAAGGTGATTCCTGTCAGCATGGCTTGCTGTGCTCCACTTGTGTCTGTCATTAAGAGCCCTGCATCATCCCAGCTGTGGTCCCCCTAACACATAACAAAGCAAGAGGCAGCTCCAAAATGAGTTGGCTTCAAAGTCATGTTGCTGTAAATACTTTTTGTTGTCAATGTTGTTGAGTTTCCTTTTATCTGGGCTTTTAAAATGCTTAGCAAATGCAACTTCCAGCTTCTGTTTCTGTAATCGTGTGGTTTGAAAATCTATAGAGGGATGAGACAAGCTGAGATGCTCAGGAAATGGTATGCCACCAGGAAGTGAGGATTTGAGACTCCCCCTTTTCCTGTCCTTTGAGTAGTATAAGATTTATGGAAGAAAGGTAGACTGATAACACAGGTTTAACTGGCTTCCATGGTTTCCTCCAGGACAGGTGAACTCAGATATTTTTGTGTGATCTTGAAGAAGTGGCAGAGGTGCTCTTGTAATAGAGCTACACAAAGGGAGGAGGAGAATGCTAAAGACTCCTTGGGCTGTGATCATTTGTTAATTCTATTGCCCATATAGCTGCTGCTACTTGTGAAATCACTCACCAGATTGACCACTGATTGTGTTTTAGCAGTTTTTGAACCTGTTTTTGATCTTCAATAGCTGCTTATATCTTGCTTTTGACTGCTTTGCTTTCAAATAGTGCCAGTCAGCTTGAGGAGTGTAGATGGAGGGTTTTTGACAGTCCAAATAAACCACCTCACTTTTCCTTTATCTGCTGTTTTGCTGACATGCACAAAGCATTCTAGAAGTTGTGTGAGGCATGAATACTTTTGCTGAAGCAGTGTTGGTTTGTTCCTGTTATATCACCACTGTCATCTAGATGTTTTATTCTTTGAGTTTTAATTATCTTTTCAGCTAATTTGCCTAGTTCAGAGTAAGGCTCATTGGTCTGTAATTCCCAGGATCATCACTAATGCCAATTTTAAAGATAGGTATGCTTTTACTGCCCTCTAATCCTCCTTCGATACAGCAGCTTATTTTAATGAAACGTCGTAAGCATTAGAAGACCTGGATAAAGCATTGAGGCTCTGTGCCTTCCTGATCTCTGGATACATTAGGTTGTTCTGGCACCTGCTCTCTCTGAGTCTCTCAGTCCTTTGCAATCCTTTTTCCATTTTGCTCAAAAAGAGTGATCCTGGACTAGCCTCATCCTCTTACTCCCCTGTCCTCCAAATGTGTGCTGGGAGCGATGCTGAGGAGAGATCACCTTCTTTCCCTGCAGTGTTTTTCCTTGCTCTGGCAATCTCTCTCAGTCTTTTGCAGCTGACTCCTGGTAATGCTTCCTGCTCCTGGCAGTGCCTTGATCAGAGATTTCCCAGCCATTTTGATCCATGGACTGACAGTTGTGGTCCCTCAGTGGTGGTGCAGTACCCAGCAGACGTAAAGGTTCAGGTGGCCAGTGTGCACTCCTTACTCCTCTTTACTTCCTCAAAGAGGGCACAAGGGCTGTGAGGGGAAACTGCCTTATTGCAAATCTCATTTCTTCAAGGCTGGGTTTCTGCTATCACTTCAGTGGTTCTCTGCAACCTTCTGGGGCTAACATTTCCTCATGTCAGCTCCCCCACAGCAGCAGAACTGCTGCAGGCTGGCGCAGGACCTGCATTTCAGACAATGGAAGCAAAGAGAGGATAATCTGCTTTCATCATTTTCTGGGTGCCACTGCCTTGTTTCTTGCTTCCTTCAAGAGTGCTGAGTTCTCATGAGTTGAGGTGAAGAGCCTCACAGAAGAAAAGGTGATTTGAAGACTGCAGGGTTTGGTGCCTGGCTCATGTGAAGGGCTGAAGGGCTTGCTGGGGTTCTAAGCCAGGGCAAAGGCTGTGCTGTGAATGCTTGTGGGGTAAGACAGAAGTCTTTCCTCCTGGGGGCTCGAGGTGGTCAGTGGTACTTCCAAGCCCAAGTGCAGGAGGCTAAAGAAGCTTTGCATGGGCCACGTCAGGGTTTAGCAGATTCTGTTGTTGTCCAGCTTCCCTCAGCACCACAAAGGGATGATACACATGCTGAGGCCTTATGAATAACCTCACAGGTGAATAAAGCCTGGAGCAGATCTCTTAGTAAAGCTGGATCCTTTATGAGGCATAAGGGGAGGCAGGTACATTGCTTTTTCTTTCACCTCCTCCCATGCTGTTCTTTTCAACTAGGATTGATTTATTTACATAAGAATGACATTTAAGGGCAATCTGTTCACATTTTGTACATAGCAATTTATAACCCATATCTGCACCTTGTTTAATCCTGCTGCTCTAAAGCAAGTCTCTTTATCATCGGCTGGAAGGCTCAGTAAGTGAAATGATACATCTTTGCTCATTAAAAACACAACTCCCTTTCTCTGTGATGAGTATGTAGCATAAAATATTTTAGCATCCCATTTGCTTTTCATTTTTTCATGCTCACTATCTGTCAAATGGGTCTTTTGCCTTTTAATATACTGGTTTTGTGTGTGTATGCATCTGCCTTTCAACAGCCTTCTCCATTTATGTAAAGTGCTATGTCAGAAATCGTAGATCCGATGGTGGTTTATAGACAGTAAATTGGGTGACCTCTGGCTGAATTTTCTCCTAGCCTTTCCTAGTAATGTCACACCTAGGGACTTCAGTAGATGTGTCTGAGACCTGAGTGGGTGTGTCTGAGGATGACATCTAAGCATAAACTCAGTCTTGCTGGTACAGGATAAGCTGTGGTGACTAATGGCACATCTAAATCACACCATGATCATCAGCAGTGTCAAACTTCTGCATCCAGTACTGTCTGGAGATGCAAACACGGTTTAATGGTATCACCTGCTGTGTTCCACAGGAGGCAACCTGCTGATCCAGCTTGGATTGTCTAACAATTAGCAGTGGGATGGAGAAGACACCAATTGTTCAGTGCCAAGCAGAGGCTCAGCAATCCCATTTCAGCCGTAATAAATGGAGTAAAGGCAGCCAGCACAGTCTGAAGGAAAGTGCCACACAGTGAGCCATGCATCACTGCAAGCTGCATAGGCAAAGGTAAGATTTAGCTGCCAAAATATAGATGGATGCTTGAGCTGTTTGAGACACCTTGGGGCATCCAAGGTGTTCTCACTGGACCCAGAACCCCCTGAGGAGCAGCTGAGGGAGGCTGGAAGTCCACAGAGTCATTATGCTAGGGTAGTGAATGGCTCAGCTGTGTGGGAAACATGTTAACTTGAACTCTTAGGCTGGGTTCAGACTGATTTTGAGATGGGAAAATGAGTGGTCATGGGCATTGATATAATGACAGAAGGCATTCATAGAATCTCAGGGTATCAACTCAGACAATGGTATCTGAACATCTTCACCCTACTGCATTGTGTCAAATTGGTTTGGATGTGGAGAGGAAAAGATTTTAAAAAATGCACATTAGGGAGCTCTTAAACTTAAAAATGGGAGTCCTTATCAATGCCAATAGAAACACACATTTTTGCAGGCACTGAACAAGCATCAGAATCTGCTTCTTTTCTCAACAGGATTTCTAGTTCAGTGGGGGGAAAAAAGCTGTAAAATAAAGTCATGTTCTGATATCCTCAGCAAAGTGCCAGATACCTCTTTTATACCCATCCACCTAATCCCTGCACAGAGTCAGTGTCCCGAGGACATATACTGATGACACAGCTTCTGGAGAGATGGATTACTGCACAGATACTTTATGGACTTGCTTTCTGTGTGTGCATAGAAAATAATCTGGCAGCAACATGTAAGAAACCTGCTTGGGTAGCTAAGGGACAAATGAGGACAGTGTGTTTAATTTTAACTGTCGATGCTGCATGCTGTCCTCATTTGTTCCTCAGCCAAGCTACTAGCATGTTTTTCTCTTAATCTGATCTACTACTCCTAACCTACTTTATTTCTAGCACAACCTTTCACCGCAACAGTTACCCATCTGCCAGCTGCACAATCATTCTTAATGCAGGGAATAAAATAAAACATCTCCTTCTGTGCTGGACCTCCCGAAAGCTCTAGACCAAACCTGTGGGTGATGCCTGTAGGGAAAGCAGCCCTAGTGCCACCTGGAAGAGGCTCTGAGCATCTTGCAGCCTCTGGGCATAAGCCACTGGGGGCTGCTGCCATCTCATTCCCACTCTGGCCCTTCTCAATTTGCTTTTCAGCTTGAAGCAGTTGTATTACACCATCAGCATGTTCTCCCTCTTTAGATAACCAGCTGAGAGACAGCATTAGGTACCAGCAGTCAGTGATCACTGTCAGGGTGGAAGCAGACTTCAAATGCTGGATGTGGTCAGTTTGGGTAATTTGCATTTCCAAACCCTGAAAGACTTGCATGCAAATGACAAGCATCTGTCATGGAGCTTTGATACATCCTTCAAACTGTGAATAACACCTGATTAGAGATTAGCAAAGGTAATATCTCTAGTTAGTAAGGGTGATAAGTGTTCTCTGGGCATGTACTTGGCCACATCTGACCTCAGCAATATTTAAAGCTTTTGAGCCACTTGTGAAGGATGGACAAATTAGCAGAGGTAAATGGAAAAGGTCATACAATGAAAAATGAGTTTTGCCCTTGGCAGATCATGACAGATCAGTCTGATATCTTTCTTTGAGAGGACAACTGCTTTTCTAGACAAAAGAGATGTGAAAGATCTATTTATGCTTCAAATACAATTTTGATAGGATACCACTGAGAAACCAGTGGAACTGAAGTATTTGGAAATCAGTAGAGCTGACAATTAAGGTAAAAACTAGCTGTCTTGGTTTGAAAAGACAGGTGTCTGCTAAGGAAGGCAGGAGCCTCCCCTGAAATGGAAAATGTAAACCCCGTCCCTCCAATTATAATTTTGAAATTAAAAGGCTCTCAGGCAAAGATATGGGAATGAGAATAACAGTTCTTTACTAGGAAAGCTGAAAAATACAGATGTAATTAGTACACACAAAACCACTAACAGAGTCAGAATATGACCTGACACCCTGAGGGGTCAGGGTGTTGGTAACAATCCAATGGAATGGTGGCTGCTCCTCCTGCAGTGGCAGATGTAGTTCTGCTGAAGCAGTGATCCTGTAGAAGTGTGTAGGTTTCCTCTGAAAGTCCAGTGGTGGTGTAGATGGGCCTGGTCTTGGTCTGGGAATCCAGTGGAGAAGGGCTGTTCTGGTGTACCAAAATCTCTGATTATATCCAGGTAGGAATGCTTGCCTCCTCCCCCTGGGCAGAGCATCTCACAGTGTGATGATGTAATTTTATCAGTCATGCAGTGATACTCAATGGCCCATTAACAGAAGATATCTCCCGGGAGGGAGAGATTGTTTGTGGAAGAGATAAGAAAACTGCCCGTTAGCAGAAGATAACTGCCCCACCTTTAACAGATGGCAAATAGAATACAGCTTATTTTACAATCCAGGACACTAGCTCAAGAGGAGATGACAGCAGAGCGTATTTCACAAGAGTGTACTGACCAGGCTTCAGGTCATCTAGAGATGTTTCTTAGGGATGAATGTAAGGACTGATCTAATGTTTTCATGAACAGAAACAGTGGTGTCCTCTGGTAGAATTTGATAATTGTGGAAAGATAGGAGAATAAGCAGGGCAGAGGAGGATCAGAATATCATGCAGAAGAAATTAGGTTACTTTCAAGTCTAAAGATGTTTATAGTCTGCTACTTCTATTTGCAGTGTCAGAAAGTCTGAGAAACTGCATATGAAAAGCTCAGTTGTTGGCTGGGGGGTCTATGTGCTTGAAAGAGTCATGAAGACAGAGATCCTTGGAGTGCTACTGCATCATATTGGCTGGCAAACATGAAGACTGGTTTCTTGTATGTATCTGAAAGGAAGGTGCAAAGAAAGCAGAGCCAGGCTCTTTTCAGTGATGCTCAGTGGCAGGACAAGAGTGGGCACAAGCTGGAACACAGGAGGCTCTTGAACTGCAGGAAACACTTTTTTGCTGTGAGGATGACCAAGAAGTGGCACAGATTTCCAGAGATTTGGTGGAGTCTATTCTTGCAGATGTTTAGAAGCTGTCTGGACACAGACCAGGGCCACTCTTCCAAACAACCTTTCCATGAGTCTGTATGAAAATGATACAGCCTGGAGAAAGGCAAATGGCAGTCCTCTCAAACAAGGCATTTCCTGCAAAGAGTGGGAATTGCTACTGCTCTCGGAAGGGCTGCTTACAAATAAGGGTAGGCTGAAGAAAGCCTTTGTGGGCATCAGAAAGCAGTGAGGTTCTGGAATGGTTTCTCAGCTGGTGTAATGGGGAGAAAAAGCTCCAGCGGAATCCAAGAAGGATTTTGTCAAGACCTAAGAAGAGTATGGTCATTTGCTTGCCAGAGGGGACAGGGGATTTGACTCAGATGCTGCAAGTGCAAGCCTGTGTTTCTAAACTGCCCAGAAGGGCAAATCCACCTTTTAGGGTATTTCACCGAACCTGAAGCTTCAGAGAGGGTCCCTTGGTATCAGCAGGCCAGTGTTATATATTCTTTCACTTTCTACATTATACTTTTTAAGCCCTTGCTGAAAGTTCACCTCTTCTTGTTGGCTTCCTAACTTGGGAAAAAGTACAGGCATCACAGACTTAAAATACAATGTTCTGTGCTTTTCTAGGTTGTTATAAGCCTAGGTTTTGGGAAGTCAAATATGTCACTATAATTGGCCTGGGCTGTCTCCCTGATGCTCCCTGCTTTCTGCAGGAGATTTGTGCAGTATTTCCTGTTATTGGAAGGTCGTCTTTTATAATAATATTCCAAATATATTTAACGGTGCACTCTGGGAAAATTATTCCATTCATCAGTTTCACATTTCTGGGACACCTGCTAAGAAATGTAGCACTTTAGGGGCAGGAACAGTGAGCTCAAGGCCCTCATTCTGCACATTAGACTAGAAAATGTTTGCATTCCCACTTTGAATTTTCCTGCTCAGTCATGGTGGCTCACACCCTTCATGGGTTGCTCTGCATCCACCCCTGCTCTCCTGGAGTTGTCACTAGCCTGCTGGGGGGCTAGGATGACAGGAAGAGAGGTGAAGGCATGTGGGTCTGTGCTGCTTAGAGGTGACAGAAGCTGGGGGAGAGGAGGGTCAGGGACATCTCTGTGAGCTGATTCCCAGCTGTGGTCCCTGATGTTCCTCCCTCTGCTTGCTGTGCCTCTGTGTAAGCCTGACATGAACCTCGGTGTTTGCCTTGCAGTGCGGGGCCTCCTGAGCACCAGCCAGCCTGCTCAGAGCTTTAGGGAGACAAGGTTTCCTGGAGAAAAGCTGACTCCAGACAGGTCTGCACATACCCACCCCTGCCTCTGCCATGAACTCTAGGCCAGCCCACTGCATATTGCTAGAAATTTCTAAACACAGGAAGAAGACAGATGAAATTCAGGTGCCTTCATTCAGGCAAGCATGTGATGAGTGTGTCCTAGTGCCCAGCCCTGCAGTCAGGTGCTGGTCAGTGATAACATCTTATTTTGGGCTAATGGAGGAGCTGTAGCATAGACTTAGCTGCAAGCCATAGGGAACAACACAACACTGATGGATCTGTCAGTGGAGAAGGGTAATTTCTTTTTTTTTTTCCTATTGGAATGTATGTGTGTATTTTACTGACAGTTTCAGCTGTAAAAGAGCAGCAGAAAGCTGTTTGTGCTACAAGACCATAATCTCTGACATGCTGGGGATCTGTGCCTCTCTGCTTCCTGCATCATAGATTACAGCAATGTCACAGCGCATCTCCACAGCCAAACAGAAACACCACCAAAAAAGCTGCTGCAGCCCACAGTAATGATGCCATTGCACTCATAACTATCGCTCAGAGATATTCTCCTTTCTGTGAATATGCTGTGTGCATTCAGGCTTTCCCAGCTGTGGTACATGTTCTGGTCAGCTGGTGAGGCAGGCTTTAGAGAGGCTGAGAAAGCTTTTGGTTCAGCTTTCCAGCGCTGCTGGGAACACACAGAAACTGTAAAATGAGAAAGGATCTGGCTTGCATTGCTCCTGACACTAATGGCATTTTTTACTGTAGTCAAAATCTCATCTGGCCAGGCTCACATTGGTGAGAGATGCTACAAGATGGAGCCCTCTTTGTAGCCAATGCTCAGAGCTTTTCCCAGCCTTGCCTTGCTCTGGGAACCCTGACAAAGCTGTGATTGAAGCAGAGGGGGCTGAGAGCTACCATTCTTTCCTGTGTACCTCAAGAATGTAGAGGAAGCAACCCAAGAGCCTGGCAGTGTTTGCTTTCTGGAAAAAGCTGGAGCTTTTGAGGTCTTGTGTTCCTGGGCTAATTTTTGTTCCCTGAGCAAGGTCTGACAGCCACATTTGTTGTGCCAGGCCCTAAGCCAGAAAAAAAACAGATCATGAGTCCACTAGCAAATACTTTATTTACCTCTTGTTTGCTCCCCACTGTTTCCAATTTGCAGAGCTCACTCCTGTCTGTGTTGCTGACTGATTTGTTCAAAGCGCTACCCTAATGCAAGCAAGAGACAGTGACAGGTAGAAGGTCACCCAGCACAGCCCTCCAGCAATCTGTAGATTCCTCTTCAGTGGGCTGTAACTTGACCAGGCCTGGCCCAGGAAGCCTGTGGAAGCAGCATGGCACTCAGCATGGAGGTGAGGGGGCATCACTCCGTTGGGGTGCTCCTCCGAAGATGGGTGCACAACAGGGCCATGTACTCGTCATTTCTCTGCAAGCTGTCTGAATCCTTGGCTGCTGTGTAGGAGCACACAAAAGCTTTCCAGGTGAGAAAGATTGTGGAAACAGCCTATGATGCTGCTGCATCTCCTAGCTTAGCTCAGAAGGGGCTTAATGAAGAACAAAAGTTCACCCATGTACCCTGAGGCTCACTGGTGCTCACAAGAGCAACACAGGAGCAGTGCCTGAGCTTCTCATTTGCAGGCGAATCATGTTTCAATGGATCGAGTCTGGAATTTGTCTGTGCCTCACTGAGCTGTAGCCCAAAGCCACTCCTGGTTTGTCCCCTGTCTGCCCTGTAAACTCCAGCCTGGGCTGGGAGACTGCCTCGCCAAAGGCAAGAGGCTGCTATTACATGCTGGATAAATGGAGCTCATATTGGTACAAGGGATGTCCCAAGCTTGGTACCTCCCACAGGCACTGCAGGTGTTTTAAGCCTGAACTACCAGCAGCACCATGAGCAAAAACATGTGGATCACAGAGCCTTAAAGGCTCATGACCCTCACAAATCTCTTAACTGCTTTTCTCACAGGATGTAATATAGGCTGATTGGAGTGGGAGAAACCTCAGGGATACGTGATACCTTCAGGTTTCTTTCTGTCTCCCTTGGAAGAGTGCAGCACCAACCAGTGCCAAGAACTGGTCACACTGAGCCCATCAGCTTCTCTTTTCTTAGGGAAGCAGGCTGAGCTACTGCTTCTTAGAATTCAGGAGACTGTACAGAATATTTCAAGACTCATTGCACCAAAGCTTCCCTTGCTTCAGAGCTTTGATACGCAAAATATGGAAACAAATCCAAGCTTCGCCTTTTCTAATTACTGCTCAGTGCTTGAGATGTGTCTCTCACATTTCTGTCTGCCATGGGAAGGTGGTGATGTGGAAAGCTGATGTATATTTAAAGAGTGCCGGTTTGGCTCCCTGTTGCTGCTGGCTCTGCTTCCCTGAGAGCCTGCAGTACACCCTGAATTTCTGTAGATGTTGCTGCATGCCTACAGTCTCCCAGCAAAGCTTTCCACAGAGGGAAGCCCAGAAGTCCAGAGTGTCTGGAGGGAGCTGCACTTTCAGAGGGGCCTTCTCTTTCCTCCATGGGCTCCAGAAAGTGAAGATAAGGGTGTGGAGGCTATTTTGGATGGCTGACAGTGGGCCTTGAGGAACCAGCTATCTAGGATGGATTGGGATGGGTGCTGAAAGGTGACTGTGGCTAAACCTGGTAGAGTTAAAGCTTTACTGAAAATCACTGCTGATCTGCATTGCCTGTGCCACTGGGTTCCTCAGCACTGGCCACACAGTGGTGGGTAGGGCTGGTCTGGAGACTAATGTCTGGCTGTTCCTAATGTCATCCTTCCATCCTGGGGAGCCAAAAGGTTTGCAGGTATCAAATTTCCCAGTATGTGTCCCAGAGCATCCCACAATTCTGGGCCTGGCCTTTCTCTGCATTGTATGTACCCACCCTCTTGGGTTACAGGAACAGTCAGGTCTTGGAGCAGGGGGAATCCCTGGTGTAACTTTAGACTGCCATGGCCGCTGCAAAGTCAAGTGCAGAGTTACTGGCTAAAACTCTCGATGTGCAAGCCCATGTGCTCCCCACTGCCCTGGGGATATTAGCTGAAGGCACACTAGAGATTGATGTGACTGCTCTTGATTGAGGATGGGTAGGCAGGAATCAGCTGGGTCCCAGGAACCTGGAGTAAATCCCAGCAGATGGGAAATACTCCTCTGTGACAGATGCAAGACCTTAGAAGCAAGGAGCCTTCAAAGATGATTACCCTGAGATGTGATCTGTGCCAGGCACACACAGAGTGACTGGAAATACTCACTGCTCTCAGTGCCACATGTCATGGGGCTCCTCAGCCCCAAGGGATGGACACAGTGGGTTGGGGGAAGAGGGGAGGGAGTGGGACAGCAGGCTTGCAGCTAGGGAAGGAGATAGGCTGCTGCACAGCTCTTCTCCCCTTCTACCACCTGCAGCAAGCAATGTGCAGGGTAATGGAGGCGGTGGGGCTCTGCCTCCTTTTTCTGTGCCACTTTCAAGTAAGTCCACCCTTGTTTTATTAATGCATGTCTCTAATTTGCAAACACAGGAGAAATTTCTCATGGGAGAAATTACTTTGGTTTAAAAAAGCAGACACAGAAACATAGTAATGGGTTTAAAGAAACAAACCTCACTGAAAAACACATAGAGCTGGAACAGAGAACTGAGATATTCTTGTCAGGATCTGCTGGGGCTGATCTGCAGTATGTGGTAGGCTTGGGGTGAGATTTCGGCATGTTTGTTTGTAGGTGTTGTTACCTTTCAATGTTTATGTCCTGAAATGAAAGGTACAGTGTTTTGGGGAAGCTGACAAGTCACTTGTCACTTGTCACTGTCCTGGAGTAGGGACAGAGCTGTGAGCCCAGAACAGAGGCCGATGGTACTCGGAATAATCAGGCAATTGCAATGGGGATGCTGTTATAAAGCTATGGCTCTGTCCTAAAATGGTGGTAGCCAAAGGTCTTAGCAGTAAATGAAGTATCTGGCAAAGGTTGGGATGCAGGGGTTAGCCCTCCTCACCCTTACCTCTACATGTCAAAACAGCCAACCCTGGCTGCTGGAGAGGAAGTATCAATACGTTAAAGGGAGTGCAAATAGTTACAAGGCCCAAGGAGTGGGCAGTGCCACCTGCAGCAATCAGGGCACGGAAGAAATTCCTCTGCTCCCTGCCCGTGGCGTGAGTCATGGATGTTGTGAAGAGTACAGCAGTGACCATGGGGCTGTCAGACTGGGCTGCCCAGAGCACAACCTGGCTGGTTTGATAAACTTGCCACTTTTTGTGGTTTGACCTTAGCTAGCAACTAAGCACCCCACAGTTGCTTGCTCACTCTTAGACCCTCAGTGGGATGGGGAGAGAATTGGACAAGTTCATGCATTGAAGTACAGGCTGTTTAACAGGACAGAAAAAGAAGGGAAAAATAATTAGAATAGACAAAACAAGTGATGCACAATGCAATTACTTACCACACCTTGACTGATATCCAGCCAGTACCTGAGCAGTGGCCCCTGGTCAGATTTCCTCCTAGTTTATATCCTGAACATATATCCTGAACATATATCCTATATGTGATGTCATGAGGTATGGAACATCCTTTGGACAGTGGGGGTCAGCTGTGCTGGCTGTGTCCTCTCCCAGCTTATTGTGCCCCCCAATTTCCTTACTGGTGGGGTGAGGTAAGAAGCTGAAAAGCCCTTAACTCTTTGTAAACACTGCTTTGCAACACCTAAAACATCAGTGTGTTATCAACGTTATTCTCATCCCAAATCCAAAGCACAGCACTGTACCAGCTACTAGGAAGAAAATTATCTCTATGCCAGCCAAAACCAGAACACGCTTCTGGCTCAACTCAAATCCTGGAGCATTTGTTTGTCCTGCCTGCCCCAGTCACAAGAACGTGTGACTCCTGTGGAGACTGAATGCAGGAGCAACCAACAGAGCAGAACTGATGGCTGCTGTGAAGGAGGCACAACAGGGTGTTCATGTCCTACATATGTATGGGTTCACATGCCATGCAAGTGTGCAGGACCCAGAGAAATGGCTGTCCAGCTTGGCATCTCACCAGCTGGTCATGTGTGCTTGGAATAAGTGTGAGAAAGAGATAAATGTGCAGTGCAGCCTCTCCAAAATACTCCTTCAAATCACAGAAATTTGAATTCAGGGGTTCTCTGATCAGAGCTGCTTGATTAAGCCACTGATAGGTTTGTCTTCCTTGACTTTGGTCCCCTGTCATTTGTATCCATGTTGAGCACCCCCAACACCCTGTGGCAAGGAGTCCCACAGCCTAAGAAAGCACTGCATGAAGAACCACCATTTCTTTTTGGCTTCAGACCAGCCCCTTCCCTCTGATGCTCCCCCTAGTTCTGGTAGCAGAAGGGACAGCGAATATCTCTGCCTTTGGCAGATGCACTGAAATCTGCTTGGCTTACCCTAGATCCTGGCAGCTCTAAGGGCCAGCTTAGACTACATTCAGCTTGCAAGCTGAATTGCCCATCACTTTTAGAATTTTCAATTTTCTGGGCTCAGATGTCACCCTACAGCTTCATCTTTAGCAAGGAAAGGGACCTTTCATCAGATATATCTGCTGCCATGAAATGCCAGGGTCGAGGCATGGGCTGTTCAAGAGGTCCTTGCTCTGCAGGCAGAACTTAAAGGAGGACAGGGTGAGACCGAAGCTGTTCTGAGCTGCTGGTATTGCAGCCCCCTTGCTCCTGTAGGCTCTCTGTCTGACTGGCATCTGGTGAGCAGATAGGATCCCAGTCTGCCTATGCCACTCATGGGCCTTGAATACCTTGCCCCAGACAAAGTATGATGCAGAGATAAGCCTGTTCTTATCTCTCAGGAGAGAGATAAGGCAGTGAGCTGATGGGACCAAGCCACTTTCTGAAGGGCTGTGGCTGGATGGAAGGCATTCTTGCCCTGTTCACCGAGCAGCAGCAGCAGCTCATCTCTCCCGGGGTCTCCTGTCCTTTCAGCATTAGCCCTGCACACAAAGGGAGGCTGCTTTGCATGCCAGCCAGAGAGAGCCTAACCTTTGATCAGCACAATTGGCCCTTTCACTGGTTTCTGCTGCCTTGCTCCTCTCTGTACTCCCTGAAGGGCTGGAAGCAGACCCTGGGGCACTGGGAGCCTGGGGATGGGGAGCCCTTGGCCTGGAGAACTGCTGCCCTGGTTATTTGAAGCAGCTGCTTGGCTCCTTTCAGATGGGCGGTTCTTTCTACCGAGAGCTGCAGCACTGAAACAGTGACACAGCTACTCTAGCAGCTGAGGTCATTGCATGTTGTCACCTGCACCTCCTGTGCTGGCACCCAGAAGGGCAGCAGGTGCTCAGCAGCCCTGCCAAGCCCGGTGCTTTGACCTGGCTACCAAGATCTGGCACCCCCTCTTTGGGAATGGTGCTCTGGTGTGCCATTTCACTCTTCAGGGGTAGGGAATAGTGATCCACCCCCTCTCCCTGGCCAGTCTGTTATGTGACGGCTTGGCGCAGGAAGCACTGGTGCCCAGGACAACTGATCATTCACCGCTTCTTTCCTCTTCCCTGTGTCTCAGGTTCTCCATTCAGTCTTTTCCATCATTCATTTCCCTGCTTTGACGTGTTTTAGACATTTGCCCTCAGTTTAGATGCCCCCCTAGAATACCTTTGGTTCAGAGAGGTGTACCAGGGAGTGAGGGATGTGGGGAGCAGCTGGTGCCAGCATCAGTCAGGCTGCAGGGAAGGCAGGTCTTACAGCCAAAAGTGGTAGAATATATATATATATATAATTTTTTTTAAAATTTTTTTAAAGAATACCACAGAACCTCTAAATCCTAAAAGGAAATCTGCTTTGTCAAAGGCCAGCTCTGCCTCCCAGAGTCTGCTGCCTTCAGTTTCTTTGTACTCCTGAGCAATCTGCTCCTACATGCTAAGAAGCACTTAGTAAGTGACTAAAAGCCTCAGAAAAGGAATAACCTAAGGATTTAATAAACTGCAAACAAAATTATATGAAAAGATTTCCCAGGCAGTTGAGTTTTCAGTGATTAAGAAAATACAATTTCCTGTAATTAAATCTTAACAAGAAATGTTATTAAAAACACTCTGTCCCGGCTTTTGTAATAATTGCCCATTCCCTCAGAACAGTAAACAGAATTAGAGTCTGCAACACACACTGTAATCCATGTGTCATTTTGATCAAATTTACCTTAATAACTTTATCTGGAGAGAAAAGTTGAATCACAGTGTCTGAAATGGAAACTCCTGCACAGGAAATGCAGCATGTGTCTGCTTCTGGGGTTGGGGCAGTGGCCAGACTCGGTGGGTGATGCTGCCAGAATGGTTCTGTCTCTTTATGGGCTCCCTCCACAGCTGCTGTGGCCACTAAACACTGGGGATAAACAGGCTTGGTGCTTCTCTCCATGTCTTGGGATATGTATCCTGCCTGTGGCTCTAGCCCTCAGCATCTCCATCCCAAAATTCCTTGGTGCCCCAGAATCTACCATGGCACTCCACACCTCCCTCCCAGGAAGCTCTGTTCTGCAAGGGTAATTTGTCCACATCTGTGGTTTCAGTCCCTTCCCACAATGTCTCTTGTGCCTCATAAAGCACTTCTGGTGCTTTCTTTCACATGGTGTTTGACAACAACACTGCCACCCGCATTTTGGAGCTGCCCTGGGGCTTTGTGCCAACATGTCTCTGTGCCCATTTCCTTGGGTCTGGCTGCCAGGGGGCTCTGGCTGTGTGGCTGCTGCAGCCTTACTCATGATGCTTGACTCTGCTTCCCCCTCCTTGCCCATGGCTACAGCCCACTGTGCCATTTCTGCCCTTGCCCCCTTACAGCAGTAGCCCCATTCTTCCCACCCTTGGCTATTCTGCTTTCAGGCTCTCCAGCACTCTCCCATCACCATCTGGCCCTGGCTGCTGGCAGAAGGGGGGTTTTTCTCCTTGCCCAATAACTCTCCCCAGTGTAGCTGACAAGGTGTCATGCATTTCCCCTCTGATTTCCTCCAAAACCTTCTCCAAATGCCAGGTTTGGGAATAAAAGTTGAGTGGAGCACAGCGTGGGGAGCGCTGGCACACCTTTCCCAGGCAGCAGAGACTAACCAGGGGCTCTGTCAGCTGGCTGACAATTTCCAGCCTCACCTGAAATCAGTCTGACAGCAGCTGGGCAACCCACTCACCTTGGGGGGTAATTTTTTAAGCCAGTAATTGCCTATCATTGCTGTTGTGCCAGGCTATGCCATTCACCCTGCAGCAAAGCCTGGGGAACAGATGAGGAACCTGCTAGCAAGGGGATGAAGGTTTCTCATGTGTGCCAAGGGTGGCCATGGTAGGGATGGGGCAGTGCCTGCATATGCTGGGCAGGGTTGTCCTGGCTGCTCCTGCTCTGCATCTTGCAGCACTGGGGAAAAATACAGTCCCTGCTATGAAGAGGAGCTATTTGAGGCAATGTGAAAGAGGCCTTGTGAGAGGCTTGCTGCAGAGAGCTGCTAGATGATTTTTTTAGGAAGGGCAGAAAGACTTGGAAAGTGACAGTCTGGTACTAAGGAGAGGGGTGTGGGCTTGGATTCAGACTAGTCTAGCTTCAGGTACTGCTCCCAGCCACAGGAAGAGGCTGGTTTTCTTGGAAACATTGTGCAGATGTGCTACAGGGCTAAACAGCCTCTGCCAACAGTAGCAGAACACAGCACTGAGCAAAACCTGAATCCAATATCTACAGGGACTTCTAACATTTCAGTGGTTGCTTACATCACTAGGTGGAGGTGAGTGTAGAAACTGTGGAGGTTTGAGGGGAGCAGAGAAGCTTTTGTACTACAATTCCTTTTTTTTTTTTTTTTTTTTTTTTTTTTAAGAGGCAAAGCACCTGGACATGCTGTACAGTTTTGTTCAGCAGGACATTGGATTTTTCCACCCAGCTTCATTGTCCCTTTGAGCAGCAGTTTAAGAACCTGTGATCTTTGCTCCCCTCTAGTGATCCAGCTCCCCAGCTAGATGCACCCCAGCCCTTCTGCTTGCTATGAGAGCCTGTAAACCTGTGGAGGCTCTCCTTGTTGCACAGCAGGAGATACAGGCTAACCCAGGCAGAGGGGATTCAGCTTCTCAAGGAGAATGTGAAGCATGAACTATGAACCCTGCCAGGGTCTCTGCTTGCAAGGAAGCGTGGGTTTAAACCAGAAAGACCTAATGAACCAATGGCACTCTGTCCCCCAGCCTTGTTAGTAGGTTCCTGGCTGTAAGAAGAGGACACATCCTGCCAAGGTGTTGCTGGCCAGCCAGCATGGCAAATAGGCAGAAGAAAAATGGTGGAATTGATGCCTCTCTCTCTCTCTCTCTCTCTCGCCCTCTCTCTCTCCTGACCTACTGACCTACCTATTTTTCATTCCAACCTTCCTTCTTCTACAGGCACACCAATCCATTAATCCATCTCTCTCTGACAGAGAAATGCCACATTACACTCTTTGATGGTAGCATCTCCGTCTTTGAGCAGTGTTTCTGTAGGGACAACTATTACAGTATCATGCCATCACCTACCTACAAAAGACAAGTTTTAGAAAGGCTCTGCACCTGTGAAATATGGTGATGAACCATTTTCTAGCTCTGAAAACCTCCAGACAAATATACAACAGATGCTGTCTTTTTAAGCAAAGGTTCCTTGCAGAAACTAAGTAATTTTCTGTATGGGATACAGCACTCCTGCTAGCCTGAAAAGATGCACTCTCCCATGGGACTGAGTCCTGCATTATTTCAGGGAGGTGGCAGGGCAGACTGCACAGTCCACATACTCCATCAATGCATTTTGCTGGCCAATTTCTTATCTTTCAGAGTCTAAAATGCCTGCTGCTGTCAGAGTGTTTGAACAAACTGCCAAATCCTCACTCTGTGTCACACTGCTGGCATCTGTTGCTTGTTCTGGCAATAAACCAGTTTATACTGTCATGATCCAACCCAACGGTTCTCCTGAGTCAGTGCAGGATGGCTCGGGAAGGCAGTTTCCTTTTCATAAGGTTTTTATTAAAAACAACATTGGAGAGTAGAGTTTCTGTGCTGAGATGGTGGAAGCAGCTGGGGGATTGTTTTTTTTCCAGCACACCATGCAGCAAGTATTTTATCTGCATTCTTCCTGCAGGGGATGGCCTTGATTCTTCTCTGCCTTCCGCAGGTGTAAAAGAAGAGTCTTTTTAATGGAGTTACCCTGCTGTGAAGCAGGTGTAAGTGAGAGGAAAATCATGCCCCTTCGAAAAAGAATTGGCAAAGTTAAAGTCTTTGGGAGCATGTTGGAGATTGCTGCTTCAGTGGGTACTTGAGGAATATTCTCTGTCAACCCAGACAGCAGGGCTGTTGGCAGTGGAAACCAAGTTTAAATAAAAACTTCCTCAGCTATTCAGTGAACAGCAAGGCTAGGGCATGGCTAGGCTTAAAATACAAGGGCAGCCCCTGTGGGAATCCATTTACCTCTGAGGGAAGGACTCGGTGTGACCAAGCAACTCTGATGAGAAACCAGGGATCCTGAGGCTGGTTTGAGCACCAAGTGGAATTTGAAAACAGGCAGCCCTGAACCTTCCAGCAAAGGAGAAATTATTTCAAAAGAATCAGTGTCACGAGTGACTCAGACACGGTGCTTTGAATCAGAGTGTCTTGTGGCATCTCAGCACCTGAAATCTGTTGGGAGTTGAGCTGTTCCATGCTTGATGTGTCCACAGCAGAGCCTTTAGCTGTGAGCCTTCAGAAGTACAGAGAAATGCAGCAGAGCCTTGCCTGGAAATTGGGGTCCAGAGGACTGGGAAAAGTTTGTTCAGAGCGAAGTCAGTTTGTGGTTCTCTCATTACCTGCTGGAATTCCAGCTCAGGGGGATGATACGCACCTGGTATTTCACCTTGTACCTCTATTTTTGGAGGTCTGGCCTCATTGCCTGCTGGGAAGATAAGTGATTGGAAGCCATCTAGTTCCAGCCACTAGAGTACAAGGCTATATCTATATCAAAAGAAGGAGAAGGCATCCAGCTGGGCCATAGGAAGTGTTCCACAGACCCCCTGGATGTGTTATGAAAGCTGGAATGGTAACACTGAGACCTCAGGTGGTACTTGTGAGAGAAGCAGCTACTATGCCTTGTGCACACTGTGCCTTTTGCTGGAGAAGCCTAATGGTCACTGGCTTCCCTGGGCTACAACCCACAGCATCTCTGCCATTATTAAACAGTACAGTGAACATTTAGAAACTGATCCTAAATTCTTGTCCATCTAATGATCCCGCTCTTGGAGACCCAGCACTGGCAGATGCATTCAGACCAGAGTTGTGCTGATACAAAGCTGTGACATCAGAGGCATTGTTCCATCAGGAAATTGTCACACTGATTTCAGCAGTGAGGGTGTTTAACACCACCTCTGTGGTCCTGTCCAGCAGTGTACAGGCTTCCCACCTCAGTTCTTTCCCCTGGCCCTGCAAACAGCTGGTGCCCAAGCTCACTTGTCTTACCTCCAAACTTCAGTCCATTGCTCTTCCTTCTTCTTGGCAACACAGTCCTCTCCTGCCTCCACCTCCTCTAGGGAGGGAACAGTATGATGTGATTAAAAGCAGAAGGCTGTAAGGAAAGGTGGCTTTTCTGTAATAGCAGATACAAACAAGAAAACCTACAGAGGTGGTGTGGCTGCTCAGTTTCTTTAAGGTTTTGAGCTTTTGGCTGATGACAGGTGTTGAGTTAAATCACTTTGGTCATGTTTTGTAGTAATTTAAAAAACACCCCAAAAATAAAAAGCGAGAGACCATAAGCCATTTTCAGGATTTCCCCTTCCTTGGTGTTACTGCAAAATTTTAATTCTCTTGCTCTGCACTTTGCACTGATCTTTGGATGTTAAGACTGAGACCTTAAGCTAAGGATCATGCTCTAATTTGGCATCACTGTTGCCAAATTAGATTGCAGCTCCCTTGGCACTTTTTGCAAACATTGAAATCTTCTTCTAAATGCTGCACTGGCTGTTGGGACAGCAGAGCTCTCTGCTTTGGCCGTGGATCTTTTGAACATCATTCACTGCACCCACCCCTGCCCTAGGAGACCATGCAATCAAAGTGACATTCTTCAAAGTCAGCCTGCCCTGCAGATGTATGCGTGCAATTAGTAACCTCCCTACACACCTGCATTTTTGGGATCAACCCTTCCTTCCCTTTGAAAACAATTCAAGAATGAGTCCCTGTGATCTTTATCATCCATCTGAGGCCCAGAGAATGGTAGAGTCAAAATAAATGTGAAAATAGTCTGTTTTTCCCTAAGTGGACCCAATGCAGTGAAGATCTGTAGGGCTTTGAAGATGAGGAATTTCTCACCAGAGGATGTTAAGCTGCCAAAGTTTATATGGGTCCAAAAGAGACTGGACCCAGAGGCAGCTCCCAATGGGTACCTGTGCTCCTCCTTGGTCCTGACACCCCTTCCTTCTGGCTGATGGGTGGGCTGGGCTGATGCCCATCTTGCAGACACAAAGCTGCTGCATGTACCGTCTCCTGTGTCTCTGCCTGTCTGTGGGGCAAGACTGTTCCTGCAGAAGGGTGACATGAGCAGGCAGGTGCATGAATATATAAAGTTGGTGCAGGTCAAAGTTATAGCACTTGCTTTCTGGAAACCACAGGCAGACGTTAAAGGAAAAATGTGCCTGTCTGCTTCCATTAATTTGAATTTTGCCTGGCTGTTTTTGGAAGGCCCTGAAAGGGCTCTAACTTTGTACTGTGTTATGCATGTTCAATAATGCATTTCCTGCTCACAATGTTTAAATGGTTATCTTCATTGTTATTTATTAAAACATCTTCAAGAATGTCTGGACATTCATGGCTCTGCATCTCAAATGATTCATTAAAACACCCACTTTCCCTGTCAGAAACTCCACTCTTGCATTATGTGTTGATCTCCACCACTGAGGGAGTGAAAGGCTCTTGTCAGATGGAATAAAATCTTTATCTGACTGCACATCCACAGGACAGAGGTGTCTGTGCAGTTTCTTGCAGATGGAGGTGAGCACAGACTTTCCCTTCTCCCCTCTAGGTTACAGTGAGTCAGCCCTCCCCTCCTGTTAACCCCTGCTAGCAGGATGCTGAGCTGCACCTGCCCTGCCTGTCTCTTCAGCATGGCTTAGGAATTTAAGTGTCGTGACTTGATAAACCATCTACACGGCTTCTGGATTAGAGCTGCCTGGTGCCAAGCTCAGAACACAGGCAGACAAAGCTGGCTGGCAGAGTCTGCACTGCTACCTGCAGTAATCATGATGGAAAGCTCCTGGAAGTATGAAGATGGTACTTGCAGGCACAAGGAAAGCGTGCGGTCTTCAATCATCCGTCCCCTCTGTCTGGCACTTGGAGAGAGCATCTGGAGTTCCAGGTCCAGTTTGGGGCTCCCTGGGAAGAGGTACCAACAAAGGGGAATGATCCAAGAGGAGGGACATTTCTGGGGCTAGAGCACCTGGTATGTGAGGAGAGTCTGGAGATTTAGGGGTCTTTGCTATCTTCTGCTATGTAAAGAGCCATTGCAAATAGGATGCCAAGCTGTTCTCAGAGATACATAGCAAAGGATGAGGGATAAAAATAGCTCCCAGGAAAATTTTGATCAGATATAAAGGGAAAAAAATTTTCCCTGTAAGAGTGGTTCCAGCACTGAAAGAGGTACCTGGAGAGTCTGTGGGATCTCTGTCCTGAAGATACTCACAGAAGGCTGGACTAGATGACTTCAGAGGTCTCCACCGTGAATTCTTACCTTTTTCACTTATTGGTGGCAACATTTTATAACCAGCTCTTCTCATAACAGTCCTCTCTTGATCTCCCAACAGAGCCTGTTTCTTAAGCTATACCTTTTTTTTGCCTCCTGTCACCCTTACACAAAACACAGTCAAGGAAGATGTTTCTTCCTTGCCAGTGCCCAGACTTGATGGCAGACTTCCGTACCTAAGTTTTGGTCTCCCAGACTCCACCTTGCTCTCCTGCAGGTAAGACCACCCTCACCTCAGCCAGGTGTCTCAGAAGGAGCTTTGCAGGTCTGGGAATCAGGTCACAATGTTCCCTAAAATTTCTGGAGGAACAGCAGTCCCACTGGATTTTGACTTGTTCCCTCTAGCCTCCAATTCAAGAGCAAGCATCATCAAATAAAGCTAGTGAGAGCTGGGCCTGAAAGAAGCAAAAAGAAGAATCTCTTCCCAAAAGAGATAATTACTCTGCCTGACTCTGCTGAAGGAGGTTATGATAAAATTTCCACTAAATCCAAAAGAGGAAAGCCCACAGCTAATTACTAAGCATGACAAAACTGCCTGTGTTTCAGCAAGTCTCTGTGTTGAAACTGCATGGGAAGGAAAGGGATTAGGAGGAAGTGTTAGTATATGCTTGTCCTGCTCTGCCCTGGCCCCTGGTCCCTGACTGGATCCTGGAATCCTGTGGGATACCATACAGATCTTCTTGTAGGGGGGAATGGCATTTTCCTCACTGCAAAACTCACTCTATTGCAGAATGGCAAGTAAAAGCCTGCTGTCTTTTGTCACACAATTAGCTGAGACAACGAGCAGCCTGGGCTTCTGTGTTTCTTGGGAGAGTCTGTCTCTTCCACCAGCAGCTGTGCAGTCTCTGGCTCTTAACCTGGTCTGTCGAGATTTTTCAGGGTTGTAACATTTGACCATAGCTGTGCAAATAAGCACTGCTTTTGCTTGCTACAGGAACAGCAGCATTAAAAAAACCCAACAAAACAATCCCACAACTGGGGGTCATTGGGAAATTCATTATTTTTCTGTTTCCTGCTGAAATGAAAAGCAGAGAAATCATCTTGTGTTGAGTAAATTACTCAGTTTGAAAGCAAATGTTCTGCTTAGGGATATATAAAAAAGGTCTAATGGGCTATTAGAAATCTGTAAAAATAAATGGCTATTTCAAGAAGCTAAACCAGCTAATTCAGAAAACGTTGAATTGGGCTTTGAACTTCTCAGTTTTCTTCCCCTAACTTGAAATAATTCACTGATTTTTGCAGCTGTGCATGACTTGGTTTGGTCAACGCAAAGCGGAATCTTTCAGTGAGAAACAGTGACCCTGAAAGTTGTCTCCTTCTCCTCCTCAGGACCATCCCTAAAATGTCCCCCTGCTCCTGCCACACTGATTTTCAATTGCTGCAGCTTCACTGCTGTCCTTGCCAGTAATCAGCTCTCTGGCACACCCCTGAGACACTGCTTCCCTGGTGAAGGTCCTCTAAAAAATAAGCTGTTACAGTGTTGTCTGCCTCATTTCAACCTTCTCCTCCTCAAGGGTCTTTATCATTTTTTTTCCTGGAAGTGACTGGGTGGCTTTAGGTGTGCTTTCAGCTGGACAGCACACAGCATTTATCATGGTCCCTGCTTTTCTGCCTGACATGGAAAGTGCAAAAAAGGCAAAAGCAGCAAAGGCTGCAAAACTTTTGTGGGCACCTGTGTTGTTTAGGAGGGGTGATAGTGGGTACATCATCTGGCTGAAGGCCCTAGGATGCCATGATGCTTATGCTTATCCAGTGTAGATCCCCACAGCTGGGTTCAGCTGCTTTAAGAGAGGACAAAGTGGATGCTAAGCATTTGTTTTTAATCTTGCAGTGCTAGGTGGATATGGAGCAGTGGGGTGCATGGAGCTGTGGATTTGGAGGTTCACTCAACAGAGGAACATTTCAAGCACTGGCAGGATTTCTGGGTATGTCCGTGCCATCATGGTTGCCCAGGACTTAACTCTGAATGCCAGCCCAAACTCCCTGGTTGTACCTTATCCTTGAAGCCTGCCCCTGGTCGGCATGGACAGAGCCAGCTGCAGCCCAGGTGAGCTGGGGCAGAGTGAGATTTTGCATGCTCTGCTGCAGATGGATTGCATGTCCTCAGGAAAGTGATTTCCTCCATCTCCTCGAGTGGCACAGGGAGGGTAACCTGTTTCCAGGGGGCTGTGGGGCTGAATTCATCAGTGTCCACGAGGAGTTCAGAGGTGGCTGTGGGGAAGGCTCTGGGGACGGCATGGTGGTGATTAGTCACTTGTAAGTGCCCCCATGGTCACAGGGATCCAGGCACTTGCTAAACCCCGTTCTGGGTAAAGCAGAGCCCCTTTTCTCAGCTGCTCTTCCTTCTCAGCCCCCACTCATTTCCCAGAGATGAATGCAAAATTAACACATTTATCACACACCGTCTGAAAATACAGAGAGAGATCAGTTTAGAACAGGTTGTATTTGCAAATATCTGAGCCCAAAATAACACAAACAAGCAGTCTCATGACTACTCCATGGTTGTCACTCTTGCTTTGCTTTTCACTGTCTTCTGGCAGGTGATGCAATACATTTCCACACTCAAGTCTCCAGTTAATCCAGCAAAAGCTTTTTAAGGGGCAACAAATGGGATCTCAGCCAGTGACCCATGCCCACTGCTGGTTGCCCCACCACCCTTGCCTGCTCTAGGGTGCTTCCCAATCCAGAGATTCTGGTGGCGATGAGGAGCAGCCTGAGCTGCCATGGTCCTCATGGCTCCCAGCCAATGCTCTTAAGGGGCTCTGCCTCCTAACATATGTTGTGGTGGGATTTGTTTTGCTGTGGTGTGGGCCATTCTCATGGGGCTAAGGTCTGGAGAGGTATCTGCAGTGGAAGATGCTCTCTGTATGGAGATATTTGGAACATCTGTGTGAGGGAAGGCAGTGACTTAGGAGGGGAGGAGACCTGTAGGGTGGATGGGACAGTCTGTTAGACTCCATTCCCTGCTGTCACTGACCCATGCAGAGACCTGACACCGGAAGTGTCACTCTCAGGGGGGTGTTTGTACAGACAGGAGTGGATGGAGGTGCAGTGACATGTGGGAAGAGCTGCTTATTTTTAATCTATGCCAAGTCTTCTGAGCCAACTCCCTTCACTATGCTTGTTTCTCAGTTCTCCTCTCATCCCACCCTTCCTCTTGTCACTGTCAGAGGCTCACAAGGATGATGGATGAAAGGCCTTAAAAGCAGCTGGTTTCACATTTCATCACTGTCACATAACTTGCTTTCCTCTTTGCCTGAAATCACTCCTGCTGCCAGAAATGCCCTTGGCATCCCAAGGTGTTTTCCCTTGCTGGTGCCCAGCCAGGGATGGCCTGCTGGAGTCAGGTGCCTCTGCAGTTTTGCAGAGCCCCTGGATGCCTTGAGAGGAAGGATTAATCACAGCCCTCTGCTCCTGACAGCTGGAGACAACAGCATTACTTTGATCGTGGGAAGAAGGGATGATTTGAGGTTGGCAGGGTTGTCCTGGCAGAGGTGACTGAATAGCTCTGATGAGAGAGAGAAGAGAGCTGGGATGGGAAACCTTGGTGGTCCAGGGACATGTGGGAATGCCCTTGGGACTCTCCGTGCTTGTGTAGCCCGGGCTCCTGCTAGTTGTGTGCTGGGCAGCTCTGCTCTGCCCACAGGGAGATGTGCTTCAGGTGCAGTGGGCATGACAGTGACTCCTTTGGGGATCAACACCGGGTGTCTGGGGTCCCCTGTAGCACCAAAGAGGGTTCCTGTCATAGGCAGGAGCACTCTTGATGTGGGGAGCAGAGGGAGTCAAGTCCCAGAAGGACTGCAGTGCTAATGCCCTGATGCTCATGGATAACCACACTGCATGTCCATGTCATCTCTCTGTGCCTGGGCATGGCAAGACCTGAACCTACATCCCCTGTGCTGGCACGCTCAGGTCCAAACCATGCCTCCTAGACAAGCCCTGATCCTCAGGATGAATCTGGGCAGAGACTAGGTAGAAAATATTTACACAGTTGCTTGTCAATTTTCCTCCATTTGCAGTGCAAGCAGGTGAAAAGCTGGGTTGCAACCCCCCCCTTGCAGGCAGCTGTGATTGAATGCCTAAGGAAGGGAGGGGAAGGAGGGCGAGGAGGACAAGAAAAGAAATGATTGAATAAAAAAACCCTAAAGTAAAATAAGAATCAGTGTGAAGCGAGAGAAGATATTGTAAATCAAATTCTGCAAAAGGAGGCAGAGAGCAAACACTTCAGCCAGGTCTAAGCCACCACCAGTTATTTATTCAGATAACATATTATTAGTGAGGAGAGACACTCACATCTGATATATATCTCCCAGTCCCAGAGAAATATGAAAAGGCAGCTGGCTCTGCTCCTATCAGAACCATTCCAGATGTTTTCAGCTGGTGTCAGATGTGCTGCTTGGCATGACAAAGCAAAGGGGGGAAAAAAGCAGAGAGAAAGAAGGGAAAAGAAATGTCATCATCTTTTTTTTTTTTTTAAACACAGAAGGAAAATAAATAACGGCTTCACATATTAAATGTTTCCCCTGGCAGCTCCTGGTGTAGTTGTCATTAACAGCTGAAACAGCAAGGGAGATAGCAGAACACAAGGCTTCTATTTACCATTGTTAATCAAGCACTAATTGGTAGTTTAGACATTCTAAAATTATTGTGGGGAACATTTCAAAAGTGTCAAGAACCCAAGATCCATTCTCAGAAGTGTCACCCAAGTCTGATTTCCACGTCTGAGTAATTAAAATGCTTTTGAAAATTTTTACCTTAGCAGCCACAGTTGACACTGGAGCAGAAATTCTGGTGCCATGCACTGCAGCACAGAGCAGTGGCTGTGCCCCAAAGGTTTTGATGAACGTGCAGGAGCAAAATCAGTCACCCTGTTCTACATCTGAGGGATTAAGTTATGCAGGGATTAAGGGTGGGATGTATATTGCTTTACTGGGTAGTGCTGGAAACCATCCAGGCTGGTGTGTGTGCACAAGCCAGCAGTGCCACCCCACCTGCCCTTGCAGCACGCCTCTCGTGTGGCACTTGCTGATGCCTGCTGGCACCTCCAGGCTCCTGCCAGGCTTCAAACACTAATTTTGTGCTTTGGTGATTAACCATCTCTGCTGTGGACCCACAGGGACTCTCAGGTGATGAGCAGGGAAGGTGTTGAGTGAGGTAATGCTTTACCTGTGGGGATCTGCTTGTCTGTGGTTAACACTGTCTCTGGGAAGGGAGGCTGGGAGCTGTTACAAGACCTCACTTTTTGCCTTTGGTCATGAGAAAGAAGGAGTAAGCTGCAAATGGAGCATCAAAGATAAACACAAGCACTATTGAGGAGAGGCAAACATGGAGCTGGGATGCAGCCGGAGACAGTTACCATAGTTACTCCCCATCCCTGCAAGGAGGGAGGCTCAGGCAGCTGCCCACTGCTTTGGCACACAGAGCAGCGGTGTCTCCCAGAGCCCAGGGGTGCTGCTGGCAGTGGGAGTCAGCTGAGGGGGACATCAGTCTGCTTGTCCTGAGCTTAACCCCTTACCTGTGCTGACCTGGGCAAGGGAAATGTCCCAGGCACCCTACAGCTAGCAGCCTTGGGAGTGGTGGGGCACAGCTGAGCACACAGGACCAGGGCAGGGATTTGCTAAAGGATGGGCAAAGCTGCAAGAGTGCAAAGAGCATCCAGAGGTTGGTTGCAGACTTAGCTGTGATGCTTGTGTAGATATGGGCCTGGGAAACTGAGGGGGAAAGAGGGCTTTCCTTTAGATTCCTGATTTGGGATCAGGTCAGGGTTTGCAGGATAATTGACATCTCCCAGTCAGGCTGTGGGATGGAGGTTAGATCTCTTTAGGATTGGAAGAGGTGCATGCAGGATGATTATGCAGGCTGATGATTGTGATGCACGGCGATGATTATGCAGCCCCAACTCAAGCTATGCTTTGGGCTGTCGGTGGGATGACATGACATGGAGCACACTTTACTCATATTCAGTATGAACCTGAACCCCAGAAAAGCCAGCTAGAAGCTTGAGTCATGCTACTAGGTGACTACAGAGGAAGAGTAGTAATTTTTCCCCATCAAGAAAAAGCCTTTTAATCACATCAGCTGATGTGCAGTGACACCTCATTAGCCACTAGCTGGCTGTTCCTCTTAGAAAGAGTAAAGAGAGAGATGCACATGCAAGAGATAAGCAGCCTGCAAAAGGAACCACAGGGCCCTGGAAGGTGCTTGTTCAGCTCCAGCCTACCAAGGGCTATCCACAGCACGTCAGCTGGGGCTTGTCTCCTGATGGACAGCCCCAGCATCAGCCAGACCTGCTTGTTCTGGCTGCCAGCAGTCCCACTGCTGCTTCCCTTGGGTGCAGGGCTCACCTTGGAGCGGGATGTGCTCAGTGCTTTGGTGCAACAGAGATGTGTTTCAAAGCCACAAGTCTGCAGATACAGAGAGCTGATGCAGAGGTGGCAAGAGAAGTTGCCAATGGAAGGTGGTGCCAGGCTGCCTTGTCCCCTGGGAAGAGGTCAGCATGGCACACAGGCTCCCAAGGCTCAGCCCACTCCGGGGGATGTAGCTGGGAGCTGGATATTGGCTAGTTGGGACTGTAACCATGGCAGCAGCAGCTTCTGCATCACAACATGGCTTGGGGACCCAAAAAAAAAAAAAAAGACCAAAAAATAAACAGAAAAACAATTAGAAAGTATAATAATTATGTATGCTTGGCAGATCATGTTTGCTGAATGCCTTCCACCTAGGCAGGGCCCACCCCTGGGCAGCAGCTGAAGATGTGATTTCTAGAGGAAGCCAAGCATGTGCTCTGGGAAATCAGGTTGTGAGTGTTCAGCTGGAGCCAGGGAAGGGACTCTGGTGTCTTCTATGCTCCTGCAAGCTCTCATTACACTAACAGGGATCATCGTGGGCAGAGACATGGGTACCAGCACCCTTACTGTGCACTTAATAAAGCGCCTGAAGCTCCTCTACGTATTTTTATTAAAAAAAGTGTCAGTGCCTCAGCGAAAGGCAGGAGGGAATGACTAAATTGCTGTTAAGTGACATGTTCAGACACCAAATCAAGCAGAGCGCTACATTTTTAAATTAGTTTTTGACAGTCTTCTCCCCAGCATCTCACCAGGCTGCAGCTTCTGGGAAGATGTGTCCTGTCCCTCTCCTGTCCCCAAAGCAGCCCTCTTAGCTGGGACCTCCAGTACCAGTTTCTCCTTTTGTGGAGGTGAGATGACCACACTGCCTCATGGGCCCTGTGCTCCTGGAGTCTTAGGTACCTGCTGAGAGCTGGGACAAGCCTGGGGGGTGCATCAACACGTCTTGGAGCTCCTCTGGGCTTCCCCAGCTCATGTGGGTGCACAAGCGGCTGTGTGAGTGACCTGTGTCTGCTTCACACCATCATGGATCTCGTGCCAGGGTGATGGGCTCTCTCTGGGGCTCTGTCTCCCAGGAGCTGGCTGTGGTGACCACGCCAGGCTCCTGCTTGAGCTGAGTAAGTGACTCAATGATGATCCCAAGTTTTGTGGCTCCTCAGTATGAGACTCTCCCACTGCCAAAAGCAACTCTTGGTCCATGCTTACAGCCCAGCCCACGCCCAGCTGCCCGTCCCTTGCCCCAACCACATTTTGCCATGTCCCTGCTCTCCTGTATGGCAGCAGGGGCTGGGATGATGGATAGGGTATTGCTAGGGAGGATGTAGGTGTGCTGGACTCTCAGCGGTGCTCTCAGCAGACTGAACTGTATGTGTGGAGAGGCAAACTTGTTCATGTTGCTTAGCACTAGAGAATATCTTCCTACCACCCTTTCCTCAGCAGAGGGGTGAGGGATGCATCCCAAAATTCCTGAGCTCAGTTTGCTTCAGCTTGTCTGGAATTTTCATGTAGGGGATTTAGATTGAAAAAATAAAAAAAGGCTTTGCAAGTTAGGAATCAGGGTTAGAAGCCTCATTAGCTGTTACAGAGAAGACAGCAGTGACAGAGTGGGGATGGGTAGAGGAATGAAGAAAAGTTCAGAGAGAAGCTGTGGACTTGTGCAAAGCACTGGATGTCTTCAGGGTCACTCTGTCCCTCATTTCCCAGCCCAGCATGCTGCAGGGATTGTGTTGATGTCAGTGAAAAGCAGGAGCTGTGAGCAAGGTGCTATGCTGCTTTAGCATATGTATGCCAGGTGATATGCTGGTGGATACCAAGGAAAAGCTGATGCAAATTCAGGGATATGCTAATGTAAATTCAGGGATAGGCATATACTTGCCCAGCCAGGAGCCAACGTGCACGTCCCCAGGTCCTGTATCTCATGGTACCTCTCCTGCAGCAGGACAGCGGGGCAAGGGGTCCATGAAAGCTTCTTGGCACACACACCTTCATCCCTGACTAGCAGTCCTTGAGTTTAAGCCTCCCAAAAAGAATCATGAGATTTCTCTTTGAGATTTTCTCAGAGCTCTTGGGCTGCATTTCTAGGTGCAGGCAGCTCATATGAAAAACTGAAAACTCACCTGCAGTGCATCTCTTGAAAGCCTCTTGGGTCAGAGGTGTGAAGACAGTCCATGGAGAGAGCAGAGGGGGCAAGCTGTCATCTTCGATGGGCAGGGCGTTGTGAAGAAAGGAGGAGCTTCCTGTCTGACACCCGCTTGTTTCTCCGATTCATCGCTTCTGTTATTGACTATTAAAAATTAACCAAATCGTGTTCGTCATTAACATGCACTGCCTTTGTTCTCCAGGCTCCTTGTACCCATTTGTAGGGCTTTTGTTATGTATTTTTCAGCACTTTGTCTCTTTAATTGCTCACTTCTCTCTGATGTGCTGGGCTGTGGTTTGCGAGTCAGCTGGAGGGAACAGAGGGGCATTTTTATTGCTCCAGACTGGATGTCAAATGAAAGGAAAGGCTCAGCAAGCCCCAGCCATAGCAGCCGAAGCTGCTATGGACCCTGCAGTCTCTGGCGCCTATGCACCAGATGCTCCTTGCTTCCAGGCAAGCAGACAGATCTGGAGTCTTTAATCCATTACTGGGGAGAGGGAAGGAGGCTTTTCTGAAGCTTAGGCTGCCTTTGCTCCTTTTTACCCCTTTCCTCCCAGACACAGTCCTGCTGCTTTTCTCACTGTCTGTTCTCAAATGATGTAGCTGTTTTTGGCACCCTGAAGTGCAGTGCAGGGCTGGCTGCAGTTCTGTGGTGCTGGATGCCTTGGGCTATGCTGCTGGCTGCACTGCAGGGGCTTGCATGGCTGTGGAGATATCTCCAGCTAGGACCAGGCTGGAGGTATCCCCACAGCCCTTTCCTGACATTAGTCCCTTCTTCTGAACTTAAGTGCTGCCTTCACTGGAGTTCAGCTGGGTCAGGCAGGCCTCCTAACAGCTTTTATGGTCTGAATCCCCATAAAAATGGATGCAGCATGGTAATCCCACCAGCTGGGCTGAGTCTGAGCAAATGCCAGCAGGAGGTGTGAGCAGCTGCCCCATTCTTGAGGCTGTGGTGTGGGCATCACTGTTGCTAAAGGGAGGTGGGCATGCAAGACCGTGGTGATCATGGGTCTTGAGATGCCTCCTCCTGCTGAGGGCTCCAGAGAGAAGGGGTGAATCCAGAGAGTGAGCTCAGTAGTAGGCACATAGGCTGCTCTTGTTGTCAGGAGAGCTTTCTCCTTTGCTGACCTGGGAGGAAGCCAGGAAAAGAGATTACAGGATAGGGTACTATTGCTGAGTCTCCTGGGGCACCCCATCACTTGAAGCTACCAGTCCTCCTGGCAGTCAGCTGGAGAGCATGAAGAGATGGGTCAGCTGTTTGATGCTCATGCAGAGTGAGTCAGTCCCCTGCCCACAGCTCCCCAGTGGGATGCTGAGCAGAGCTGACAGGCAAAAGCGAAACATCTGCTTCAAACCCTTGTTCTTTTTAAGCTCAGAAATTCTCAAACCAAGAGCTCACCTCGTGGAACAGAAGTGCCCAAGGGAGAGGTACCAGGACCTCTCTGGTTTGGGGACAGGGGTCTGTTTGGCACTGAATCCTTCACTTTTGCAACTTGGCAGGGAAGAAAGACTTAGTTTCCCTTTGGGTATGGACAATTAAGACTGAGGCCGGGACTTACCACTTTGATCAACAAAAAAAGCCTAGACAGCATGTCTGCAGTTCAACAAACCATGCTATTAGGAAAGGCAAAGATAATAAGAAGTTTCTTGTGCCCTGAACCTCTGTGTAACACCCTGAATGGAGGAAGGTTTTGGTCTCAGCTGCCCTGGTTAGTCTCCTAATGTTTCTTACCAGAAAGGTTGTAGATCCCCAAAGCACTGGTGTGTAAAAACACATCGTAAGGTCTCAAGTCCTTCTGAAAATGATGTAAATATTTTCCTTGGCTTCATCACTCTTTGGATCAGGACTGGGCTCATTGTGGTCCCTGCATGGCCACTGTGATTAAAACACCCAGCTGCAGGGGTGATGGTAGGAAGTGCTAGAAGGGGAAAGTCAGCATTCCCTCTAAGAGCTTTAATGCCCAACATGTTGAAATTTAATAATTAAGGAGATACTTTCAATTTTACTTTTTCTTTTTTTTTTTTAGTAGTCTAACAGGAGGAACTAAGGCATTCAATAATTAATTGATAAAGTTGAACTGCACATGTCAGCACCCAAGCTGAGGGTGTGGGCTCAATCTTTGCAGACAAATGAAGTGAGGAGTAATTTCTTCATGAAGAAAAGGAAGATATTAACATAAGATTTGTTAGGTCCCTCATAGGAATTCATCATAGTGGGTCTGGGGCTTCAAATGGGATTTGTGCTGCTAATTAATCACTAATTAACACTCTAAATTGGCCCAAACATGAAGGAGGGAGGGAGCTGGGGCTAGACTACAACAAGAGGTGGGAGAGAGAGAAAAATCCTTTTTTGTATGGGGGATGATTCAGAGGGAATAAGGAGGAGACAAATATGGACTGCTCATGCTGGACAACATATGCACATGCATGTTTGCCATTGGGACAGGTCTAACAACACTGACATCCACAGGGATGATCCCAATGTCTGGATGGCGACTCAGTTCTGAGGAAAGGAGTTTCAGTTCCACTCCCAGCTGACTCCAGTCTCCTTCCTTCTCATCATTCTCGGGATATCTCTGCTGTTGCAGATGTTACATCTTTTCTGTCTGGGTGAGATTAGCAATTCAGCCTGACTCTGGTGCTCTGCTGCCTGAGCCTCTCCATGTGCAGCTGTAGAAAGGACAAGGTGCCTCAGTGAGGGGAGGCATCTCTCCAGTGCAGGCTCCATGTGGCTCTGAAGTGCTGCTGTAAAATGGGAAACAACAAATCCTCCCAGCCTCCACCTACAAATGGCAGCTCTACTCATAGGACGTGACACCTCAAAGCTGCAGCAATAATTTTAAGTCTGTCTCACCAGGCTATCTGTCTCTCTGTCTCTGTATGTGTGTTATGTGACTTGGGTCTCTCCTAAGTACTTGTTACCACGTGGGACAGCTCCACAGGGAGAGACAGTGAGGGCTCAGTCAGCGTGCCCGAACCTGGCAGCTGGGTACTAACTAAATTTGGGGTGCACTGTTCCCCTCCATGTACTCTGATTTCCCAACTATTAGAGGAGTGTCACCTCTCCTGTGATTTTTTCTTTTTTTTTTTTTCCTTTATGAGAAAGCTCAAAAGCCTATTTCAGCATGATAAAAACACTAAAACCTTGAAAAATGTTCCTAAGAGTACAACTTTCTCCTTCTCATCTCCAAGTTTATTCCCAGGACAACAGATTAGTAGCATTTAGAGCTACAAAGGATCACTGGTTTCATCAATAGATTAAAAAAGATCACAACCGTTAGTGCCAGACTTTGATTTTTACACTGCCACTACATTTTATGTGGCTGCCTCCCCTTTTGTGGCATTTTATAGCACTCAGGATACCTCTGTGTTACCCCAGTCTAATTTATGCCCTAAATTCATCCTATTCATCTATTCCTCTGCTCTCCCTGATCTCCTCAGATCTTCCTGGATCCATGTCCTGCTGTGTTTCCATCACTTAGAGGTGGGAAGCAGTCCCATGAGAGGCTGGCAGTGTTTGTGTGACATTTCCAAGGCAGTGCAAGGGCAGTCTCTGTACTGCCTGCTCTTCACTTCAGGACCAGCAACTCCTAATTTTGGCTCGAGGCTGACCAGGGACATGTGATTTGTCTCCCCAGACACTACAGCAGAGTCCAGAGCTAAGCCTCTTCCCCTTGAAGGTGATGATGTGGACAGAGTGCCAGCCAGGCTCAGAGCACTTGAGCAGGCTGCCAGAGTCCTCTGAGATGGGACTGCTGGGAATGGGGTCGCTTCCAGTGAAGGAAAGGTATTTCTCTCCTCTCCCCTTCTGACTGTTTACAGCAGCTGAGCTACTTACTCCCTCCCCAGCCTACATGTTTTTGATCTTTGCTTTGCCCATGGTGACAACTCTGAAGCACTCTTAGGGAGGACAAAGTCACAGGCTTCAGGCGAAACGTGCTGCTGTCAGCTGCTCTGCAGAAAGGGCAGTGGCCAGAAGTGCCTCTGTGCCTCATGTTTGCAAAGAAAAATATATGGATATAAAGAACAAACTTGTCTCCTCAGAAAGTCAGCTATGAAGGTCCCCTGAACTTGTGTAATCATTTTGCTGCCTGAATGTGACTAGATATGTGAGTGGATGGATTGAGGTGCTGCAGCAGGACAGGCTACAGGCAGAAATGAAGGCACTGACAAATTACAGTGTTTCTTTGGTGTGGTTTATTCCAGAGACCTTGCTGCAGCTTCTAGGGAAGGAGTTACTCTAGAGGGAATGCAGCAAGTTTCCTAAAGTCTCAGAAGATAAAAACTTCCATAAAAGTGCTATTTTGGCTTCCAGCCAAAACCCCTCTAACGAGTGTCTCAGTACCTTTCGGGCTTTGGGTTATCCATGGATTGTATGCACAAACATACTCCTTCCTTGTGTCATACACCCTGAAAAGGAAAAGTTAGGTGTCAGCTGTTTTTATGACTTTTGTAAATTTTGAAAGATAGAAAAACATAGGTAGCTTCACTGAAAAGAGGTACAAGTCCATTTTCTGACTTCCTGGTACAAGTCCCTGGATGAGTTTTCACTAGTTCTGCTACACATGAATGTCAGTTTCTATCCCAACCTTAAATTAATTGGCATTGCATGTCTCTACTCCATTATGTTTACAGATGGGAAAATTAAAAATCCCCAAATGAGGTCTCCAGCTCTGTATTTCTGTCTCTGGAGAATCAGTCTTCATGACGTGCCCTTGGGCATTGCTGATCTAGTAGAAAGCCCCCCACAAAATTTTGTTTTCTGCTGATCATCAAAGCTTCTTCTTCGTCAGATTTTCTCTTTGGGTTTCAGGGTGAATTAGGAATCTTTATAGCATTTGAGCACCATCTGTAAGCCCAGAACAGCTATGTCATCTGATAAAACACTTCTTGTTAGTCTTCTGTCTTAGCTACAGAATGATTTCTGCATTGGCTTGTGTTTGCTCTAGTGATGATGTGAGTTATACCCTGTTTCCCGTGCATGAATAATCAGACATTGATTTGAGGGGGGTTCCTGCAAACATTGCAGATTTTGTGACAGTCCTCAGGATTCTATGAGGTCAACACCTCACTTGTACCTTGATGAGGACACTGAGGCCCTTTTTCCAGAAAACACCAGGGGAACCTGGATGATTGTCAGCTATCAGTGCTGTAACTTCAGGAAAAACTGTCTCTCTCTAGAGCTGATCTGGAATGCACAAATCAGTACTGATCCAAAGGGTAACCTCATGGCAGACTAGAAATACCTGTTACTGGATCCCCAGAAATACAGATACCTGTGGCTTCTGGATTCTCCTGGAAGGTTTCCTGTCCCAGAGCCAACCAAGGACTTAGCTGAGGGTGTGAGCATTGCCTCAGTGTGTACACACGGTCCAGAGGATAGTGCAAGCTTCCTTCTTCAGTGAGAACAGCAAATAGATGCAACCTTGGAGAAAAGACCAACTCCATTTACTTCCACAGCAGGATTTTTAAAACAGAAGAGCCAGAAGATGGGCTCTGCTCTGTGAAACTCCTTTGGAATTGTGTCTTGCCACAGGAATGAAGAAGGGAAGAAATGCTTGGAAAAAATGGCTCTGCTTTTGGTGTGTGCTGGGTATGGCAACTGGTGAAGAAAAGAACTACACAACTGTGGATATTCCTGTCCGTTTAGGTGGGATTTCTGCTCTTTGTCACGTGCTGTGTCTTGCAGCATTTGAGCAAAATGTATGAGAGTGAAGGTCTCTGATGCTTGGAAGGCAGAAGATTTCCAGTGAATACTTGGACCAAACAGAATTCAGCCAAACTGGGGCCCATTGCACTAGAAAAGACTTCAAATTAGGAGGTGGGGCTGTGCTGGCTAACAGGGATGCTGTTCCCATGTCTTTCACACCCTGGAATGTTTCCCTGTTCTCACAGACAAGAGTCCCAAGGCATATCCCAAAGTGCTATAAATCCTGAACCTTTTCCACTTTAAATGATACAAATCAGATTTCCACTTTCCTAGCAACATGGAGGCTGGAGAGTCCTGGTTGTATTATTGCTTCAGTGTGCCAAGAACTCTGCATCAAACCTATTACTTTTACATTCCTGCCTTCTGAGAAAGGGATGCAGGTAGCAGCAGAGTATACCTGGAAAACACATCTGCAATGTTAGTTTAGGCTTGTGGCTCCCTGGAAAGTGCTAGTGAACTGCAAGCAATAGCAATGCATCAGAGCATTGCAAGAAAAAGCAATGCATTAGCTCTGTACAAGCAACTGTTTTGCCACAATAGCCAGCTCAAGTGGCTCTAATAGCTTTCCTCTGACTTTCTGCTGAAAGAATGACTCCTGGCTCCAACAACAGAGATGTATCTGTGGCCAAGGGAGGTTCCCTTGTACCAGCACCTGCTGTGAGATCTGTGAGGGACACTCCAACACTTCCAAACTAGAAAATCTGCAAGCAAAATGAGCCTAAAATACCCACTTCAGTGACATTAAAAAGAAAGCTTACAGCTTCGTAAATCAAACTGTGGTGAGGAAAGAAAGTGGAGGTTTTGCAGTCTGAGTCTGGAGGGTATAAACAATGATAGGAGCACCTTGAGCCATAATGCTCAGAGTCAGTTTTATCAAATTTTTAGGAGTAAGTAATAGTGTCCTGGCTGTGTCTGATAGTTAGAGGATGGATGGCCTGGTACAGTCCTAGATCTGCAGGTAGATCTACAGCTGAGCAAATAGAACTGAACATGCAATACATGTCAGGCAACTCAGCCTCTTTTCCTCCTGGGGGGAAGGCCAGCCATCTGCCTTTTCACTAAATCTCGTTAGCATGCAAAATAATGGGAGTGGCTTGCAGAGTGGGGAAAAAAATCACATTTTTTGTGGCAGCAAAAGGATTAACTGTGAGGGTCTGATCTGCCATGGCTTGTGGCAAGGCTCTGTAAACTTTTCCTGCCCTGCCTATGGGAGTGTCGTGTGTGGCACTGGAGTGACCCTCCCTTAGACACCTGTAGTATCTGCTTTGCTTCTGTTGCATGCTTAGCTGCCCCCCACTGGGGTCTGGTTCCTTCTTCTTCCTTCCAGTATCAGCGATGGAGCAGAGGGTGAGGATGCTGCTGGTACTTCACAGAGAAATGGGGATGAGTCAGTAAGAGGTGGAGGAACATCCCACGGGAGCCACCACAGAGCTGACACTGACAGGCAGAGTCATCAGAGCAAGACACCACAGGGAGAGCAGAAAGGTATCACCTGTGCCTGGGGAGGAAGTTGTGGTGTTCCCTGGTCCCCTCCACAGCCCTGGCTGCTGCAGCCTGGGGGACACCGTGCTGTGGGGTAAGGCACCAAGGGCAGGAGCCACCCAAATCTCCTTGGTGCGTCACCTCTTTACCCTCAGCAGACCACTCCCTGTCCAGGAAGCGCTAAGGTGGAGCGGGACAGGGATGTGATGTAGGGAAGGGGTGACCCCGCTCTCAGCCATCAGTGAAGTGTGCTGCCGCTGGCAGCAGGGCTGTAACTCTCCCCCTTGTAAACACTCAGCGGTTCCTTCATTCAGGCGGATGTAAAAGGAAATCCAATGCCGTTTACAAGCTCCCAGCCCATTACCGAATGGGTTCATAAAGAGCGAACAAAGGCTAATCAATATGCTGAGTGCAGGGGAGAGGCAGCCTGAAAGCATTCGCTAATCAGGGGGTTGCTGCCGGCCTTATAAATAAGGAGGGTGTCTCTGATGGGGAGTGGGCCCCATCAGGGAGCAGTTTGGCACCTTTCATCTCCAGTCGCCTCTAAATGTCTCTCTCCAGTAATGAGCCCGGCGCTCCCTTTCCTCCCCAGCGCGGAGCGGAGCGAGGAGGAAGAAGCAGGCGGAGCTGCCGCTAATGGTAACTTGCCACAGGGATCAATAGATGGGAAGCAAATTAACTAAGATCCCGTGGGAAGGGATTTGTTGATATGCGGGGTGACATCGGATCGGATGGCTGTGCCTTTTCGGAAATACCAGCCTGTAATGAACCCCCGAGGGAGGAGGAGGGAGGGGACCTTCCTGCCACTCTGGAATGCTGTCTTTTCTCACCTCATCCTTCCATTAGCATACACACCACTTTGATTTCTCCCCCCTAATGAGTTCTCTCTCTGCCTCTCTCCTTCTCCGAAGTGCTGCTCTCTCCAACAAAATTTCTTCCACAGATGCCCCTGGAAATAGGGTGGGATCCTCAGAGCCCAGGGAGGGTGACCTAGGTGGCTTTGCATTAGAATGTATCTGTAGCCCTTTCTAAGAGGCTTGCAGCCTTCCTGCCCTGGAAATATGGCATGTGCCTGAAAGAAAAGCCCTAGTCTGTTTAGCTTGCCTCACTGTCCTGGCACTGTGCTGTGAGGTGGGGAGGTGGGCAAGAGAGGGCTCAGCCAGGTGTTGCTCAGCCCTTCTCTCTCTGAAGGGGAATGAGGCACTGCCTCTCCAGGCAATGATGCTGGAGAAGCAGTGCCTCATTCTGGGAGCCTCTGGCTCCCAGACACTCTGGCCTCTGGCTGGGAGAAACAATGCTGCTTTTGCAGCCAAGCCTGGCAGCTTGGTCAGTCTTTGATTCCTGTGTGAACACTCCCAGAGATGGAGATCTCAGGCCCAGATCTCTGCCAGCAGCCGGCACAGGAGGCTGGAGGAGGAGATTGTTCCCAGCCGGCTGCTCCACAGAGCAACCTCATGGCTCTGAGACCGTGACAAGGCTGGGGTTAAGGAGCAAGTGTCTTCAGCAGAAGCTGATGCAGCCTGTTCAGACTGTTAGAATCAGAGAATCATTTAGTTCAAAAAAGACCATTAAGATCATCAAGTCCTACCATTAACACACCACTGCTAAACCCATGTCCATAAGTGCTCCAGCTACAACATTAGGGGAACAGCCGTACTTGTAGGGGCCTTCTCCTGCCTTTCCTCCTCTCTTGCACATGGGTAGCCTGGCACTGTGGGTGTTAGTCTTGGCATTCTGCACCTCAGCTGGAGCCAGAAGAGCAGGCAGGAGGAAAGGTAAGGCTCAGCTGCCTGCTGGACCAAGTCTGGCTGGGAAAGGGCAGGAGCTGCAAATTGTGAGTGCTTTTAAGAATTGGAACAGCTTTCATTATCCTCATGCTCACTTTAGGCAGGCCTGACAGAAGGGTGGGTGGATTGGAGGGGCAATAGCAGGGGAAAACAGTGGGCTAAGAAAAGCAAGTCCTTAGCACACACAGAGAGCAGGATGACCCTGCTGGAGCATCAGTCACATCTGCAGAGCAGATCCATTTTTAGTATCTCTCATTCACTGCAGATTTCAAGGCAAAGCATAGAAAGGGATCAGTTGTTTGCTGAGACAGCCAGGAACTGGATTTCCCAGGGCAGTCAGCCAAGAGGAGGGAGCCTTGGACTCCTGGAATCCACTGTCAGCATATTTGCAAGACAAACTTTGTGGCTGAACAATGCTGAACATTCCTCCTGGAGGTGACCAAGGAGACCCTCATAGTCCTGAAGCTCGCTCAAAGCAGAAGTCATGAGAGGGGCCTGAGTCCAGTGAGTTTTTTGGAGGATACCCAAGTTCCATTGCAAGTCTGGGGAATGGATGGGTTGGAGATGTATCCCTAGGCATGCAGAGGTGCATATCCCATGCCTCCCGTTCTCAACACTTGTGGAGGTGGCAGCAGGACAGAGACCATCAGTCTGTTCTGTGGCAGGCAGTACGAGCAGCGTTCTGGCAGCTACAGATCTGAAGGAGCGGGGGCGATCTCCTGCCTGCGCTGCTTGTGCCGCTCTGGCAGGGAAAGTTCTCACTGCGCTGGCGGCCCCTCCTCGCTGCCTGACAGCTTATGCCCCGGGGGGCTCATTTGGTGCAGATCCAGCAGCGAGTTCAAATCTCATTTAATTTTGCCCGCACGCACAAAAGAGAAATTCCCCTTGTTTCTGCTGCTAGCTGCTTGACTGGCTGCACAAAAAAACAGGCAAGATAAAGTGACCCTGGGCATCTCTGCTAAACCATGGCCAAGGCTCGATAGAGCAAATGAACCTGCAGACAGAGAACAAAATGGCATGAATTTGCTCTGCCTTGGCTGTCCTCCGCACCAAGCACTGCTGGCACCCAAAGGAGTGGAGTCCCCTGGGCACCTTTCCTGCTGGGGGGCTGGGAGGGCAGGAACAGCTTTCCGGGGTGGAGAGGAGTGAAGGGAGTGCTCATTTGGGAAACCAAAGTGATCAGCATCTCACTTACAAGATCAAGAACAGAATTTCTTTGGGAGATGTGCTTTGTCCAGCCGCTGGGACTACAGCTTGCTCCTCTGCCCCACTTCTCTGCTTTCTTCTCTGCTTATGGCTGATGAGTCCAGGGTCTCTGGGCATCCTTACAAAGGTATGCTCGGGACAATGCTATTAACAGCTTGAAAATAAACCTTCCACCACTCCTTCTGTCTCCCCCTCACTGCCTTCTGCACCCTGCTTTCTCATACTTCCATTTTTCCTTCCTGATCTCTACCTGCCTTCCTTATCCTCCTTCCTGTCTCTCCCTCCTGTTTGATCTCATCCTCCCTCTGCAGTGGAGCTGTCCCTTTCAAGCAGCCTATTGAAGGGACTTGCTGAAGGAGCCATTAGTTGGAAGAAAGGCGGAGGCCTGTGGTGGAGGGCGGGGAGGGAAGAGCTTCTCTGTACGATCCAGCTCTTCTCCACTGCCGCGTTAGAGTGACCATCCTCGCCCGGCATCGCTCAGCCACACTGTGACAGCCATTTGTGAGCTTCAAGCATTCCCATCTGCATTCCCTAATGAAGACAGAGACTCACAGAGCCCCAACTGCATCACAACCCCCTCCCTTCGGCCCCATTATGTGAAGCGTGAGTATCTGCTGGAGTTCCCGCTCCCCTGGGGGAGGCTAGCTCTCGCCAGGAGGTGAGAGGAAGGTGTGTAACATGAGAAGGGACCTAAGAGAAATCTAGAGGTGGCAGCAGAGGCTGGCAAGCTCCTGGCTCTTTTAGGCTGTTAGGAAACAGGTGAGAATGACTGTATTGTCCCAACAACAACACATTGCCTTGATGACTATCAGGGGCTGGGTGTGAAGCCCTCTTGCTTCGTGGTCACTGTTGGCAGTGACAAGAAAAGGTCTGTGTATAAGAATGGAAAATAAGATTGGATATTCTGCCTCTCTGTGCTAAAGCCCTTTGCGGTTAAAATGATGTCTGGATTTAGGGACAACTTCTGTTAGGACTGCTTGGCAGGATCTTCTGAGTATTACTGTTCTTTCTGTACCTGTGAAGCCTGGCTCTTTCCTCAGCTGTTCCCTGCACAAAGCTCTGCCCTAGCGAAGAGCCAGTGTGTGCCTGCAGGACTGCTTGCTCTTTCTGTGGCATCTGTGATCTCGGAGTGCCTTTGCTCGGGCAGAGGGAGGGTGCCTGCAGGATGGCTGGAGTTCTGTGCTCAGAGCTTGTGCACTGCAGCCAGTAAAATACTGGGACGCTGTAGATATAATTTCATGTAAGCAAATGCTCAAGATTCCAAAATGGCAGCATTGTATCACTCTCCATCTGTTAAGTGCTTTGAGATCACTGAATGCAATGTTTGATATAAATGCAAAATAATTGTTATTTTAAAAAATTATTAATTTCCTTCCATTATACTCAAACGCACCAAGGACTACATTCCCATTGCCAGGCATTTGCACACAATCTCTAGAGAGTGGCTTGTCTGATGTGTTTATTCAGTGTAAATAAGTTAAATGCTGGAGAATGAATGGTTCTACTAATTGAATTTATTCTTGTAAATTTAATATGTCATTCTCGCCAAATGTGCCATCAAAAATGTGCATTATTTTGTTCATCTGCATGGTCATCATTGAAATTCAGAGAACACATTTGAAATCCTACTGCATGGTTGGAAGGAATGGTCTTTCCAGCAACCCATGGAAATGCTGTGTGGGATTTCAATATTTGTATATCCAGAATGATGGCAATTGTAATGCTGAAATGTGCTCACTGTGAGAGAAAGTAGTTTCTCAGCTTTTCTTACTCCTTGCATATTGATTCCTTTTAGGCTTAGAGTCCCTTCTGTGCTCAGTCTCCGCCCAGAGAGGATTTTAAAGCAGAGAGGAAAGGGACAAGGAAAAGCTACCAGTTTGTGTGCTTTGCACACATTGTAAGAATGATATCTGGGTGTAACTCAGCATCAGTAAGGCATCTTTTGCTCTAATTCTCCTGCTCTGTAGCTCTTATGGAGAACTGACTGCAATGAAAGAGCTGTTTGTGAGGACACAATTGATTTGGAAGACCTGAGTGTAGGAGTTTCTTTTTGAATCTGAGTGCTAAGAGGGTCTGTTGTGTTTCTTTAAGCTCTTCATCCAAGTCTTGCGGTGCAGAAGGTCGTGTATCTGCTGCAAACTCGGTATCACACTTTTGAGCCTGTTTCCTGGCAGTTGAATAAGATGGTTCAGAGGTGGAGGAAGCTCCTGCTAGCCCAGCCACAGGAAGGAAAACAAAGCAAAGCAGAGAATGTCATTATGCCACTGCCTGCGTGCTGAGTAGGGTATACAGCTCTGGCTGCTCCGGCTCAAATGCCTTTTATACAACAGAGCTAAAAACAGCTCAGAGCAGCAAAGATGACCAAAGGTGGGAAGTGACCTGGGTGTGAAACATTATTAACTGGGCTAGGATTCCCCTGTCTGGAAGAGTCTGGTGAGGAGGTGTGGAATTGTGAGTACCACAGCGAAGAGAACAAAGAGCAATTGTTGTCCCAGCAACAGGACTGGGCTGGCAGTGGGAAGGAACAGGCAGGCGGCGTTTCAGAAGAGACCAGATGATGTGACTCCATGACAGAGGCATTGATGAGCTGTGAAATGCCTGGCAGCAGGCATCTGGAGCATCCCAAGTGTGAGTGGACAACTCTGTAGTGAAAAATTCAGGAAGTATTAAAGACAGGAATGACACATGTGACTTAGATGGTCTGGAAGACAAAGGTGGCTGGGAGAGTAATCTGGGTAAATCCTGTGGCATCCCTGGGCATCCCTGCCCTCACCTGCTGCTGTTTGGAGGCAGGCTGTCATGTGAGATGGGTCTCTGGTATTACCCAATATGATCATTACTGCTCTTCTATGTCCATTGCTCAAAAAACACCCTGTGGTAGTCAGTTCAGCTCTAAGACCACTCAACTTCAGAAAGTTATGTGACTATTAACTGCTTTATCTTCATGCCATTAAGTATCATTAGGTCCCTACAATGGGTTTAGCAGAACCCCGATGAGCCAAGAGGGAGAAATAATTGCAGCCCATATGCCTGAAATCATCCATCCCACTAAGGACTGCAATTCAGCTTACGAGCTGTAATCACATCAATTAACCTTTGTTCCACTGAACATTAGGAGGGCCATAGAATTACAGTTTTTGTAATTAACCTCCTAAATAGGGATGTACCCAAAACAGAGAGAGATCCCTATGTCTCCCAGGCCTGTGCAAAGGCAGGAAGAGGGAGAGATGAGGATTACTGCACAAAAAGAAAGAGGGATTAAAATGCCCACTGAGTTCTGTTGTTGCCTAGCAAAGGGAAGGGCTGCTCTGAGCCCTCGGGTCCTGTGAGCCTCCCAGACAGGTGGCAGTTCTGCACCAAGGCCTTGGATCCAATGCCAGAGAAAGGAGAGATGTAGGATCAGGAGTGGGGGAAAGAGGAAGCACCCAGAGCCTAAGTAAGGGTGAATAAAGGAAGCTCCCACCTCAGAGACGCAGCCCATGTGGTATCGCAGCCGCACCGGGATCAAGTGCCAAGCTGAAGATGCATGGGATGCTTGAGACCTGGTCTCTGCTGCTCTGTCAGAGGGTCAGACAGCAGAGCTGGCCTCAGGGGGGAAAAAACATGGAGCAGCCAGTTAAAAGAAAAAATGAAGAAGATTCACTGAGCAGTAATGGGAAAGTAATTGAGCTAAACTGAAATGTAATTGGAAAATAATCATGGTGAGCAGCAGTTTAACACAGTTTATTGTAATCTGAACAGAAGGTGCTTTATGAGTTTGTGTTCAGCCCCATCTTGGGGCTTGTGGTGTGTCTATGATGTAGACAAAATACTTTTCCTGTGGCTTGGAACTGAAGCCAGAAACAGACTCTGCTCCCTTATCCTCACTGCCACCTCTGTCTCCACATTCAGCATTGGGGCAGAGCAGGAGGAAGAACCTGGTTTCTCCAGCAGTGTGGGAAAAGGATGGTGATATCACCCACAGCAGACTGTGGGAGCTGCTGGCCAGGGGGGACAATGCTGGGAGACCCCACTTGCTTACTCCATGTTAGTCAAGAGTATTTTCCATCCATGCTTCATGTGTACTGTTCTGCCCCAAAGCTGCTTATACTAAGTGTTCAATAAATACCCCCAAAAAGTGGAGGCGATGAAAAAAGTAATGTGAAGATTAATGAAACGTCCCTCAGCCCCTAGGGAAGCAATATTGACCAGCTGTGGAAAGAGCTCATAATGAGCCCACTTTACCCAGAGAGAACAATAATAGCCTCCCTTTCTGTAGCCCCTGCTTGCCATCCCTGTAAATTGTGTTTGCTCAAGAAAATGATTTGTGCAGGAAAGGAGCCAGGCAGCAAATGCGAAGTGGAAGGGATGGTGTGGAGGGAAGCAGAAAGGTTGCATGGCTTGGATATGGCTCTGCACAGTCAGTCACTGCTGCAGACAAGGTCTGCAAGGTCTAAAATGCTCCTCTGGACCCTGCTGGCCCAGATCCTGGGGGAAGAAGACACTGGGAGTGTGGGAGCCAGAACTGGCAACAGGGAGTGGATCCTGTGGTCAGTGAGCGTGACCCTTGTCCCAGTCATGGTTTTCCCTTGCTTCACCCAGGTGTCTCTGCCCAAACCTGTGTTCTTTATGCAGGTGGTGTGATCTCTGCACCAGCCACACTCTGTCCTGACAGTCACCCCAGGTCCTGAGCAATGCCCCTGCTCCCAGTCCCTGTTCTGCTACACCTGTCCAGATAGAATAAGGGAACTTGCATCCTGGACTCACTGACCACTCTCCTCTGGCCCCTTTACCCACCACTGTCTCCTGTGGGGATCTTCTGGGCTGTGGCAGAGCACCCAGCTGAGATTGTGTGTCTGGGCAAATGATCAGCCCCACAGGGGTCTGACCCACAGTGCCCAGTGACAGGGCTGCAGTTTCCCACACGCAGTGGCTCTTGTTTTCTAGCCCATGACCTGGGGCTCCTGGGGCCCTCTCCAGCACAGCAATGCCTCTTCTTTCAGCAGTCACAGAGATTTCTAGAGAGCACCAGCTGCTCACCTGGTTTTAACTGTGCTATCTGTTCAGTGCAGCATCCTGTCTACATTAACCTTGATCACATCATCCCTTCCATTTCTCATTTCCATTCCTTGCCCCCTTGTTATCTGGGGAGGCAACAGGTCTGTCACTTTGCCTTTCTGTTCTTCCTATTAATTTCTCTGCCTTTTACTGTCAGAGCTTCCTGTGCCCGCGCCCTCCTTGAGCAGCATGCCAGTTGGGACCGGCATCTCATTAGACTGCAATTCCCTTTGCCTTGGTCCAGTGTACAAAGTGCCAGAACATCTCAAATTGAGCTGGGACTGTTGCCTCACAGACAGCAAGGTCACTGCAATCCAAGGAGTTCCTAAGCCTGTGTGTATATGAGGTGGCCCACGTTCACACAGTGCAAAAGGCAGCTCTGCAAACTTTAGAGCTGTCTGAGTTCTTAAATGTGTGCATTAAAGCACCCCCACACTGCATCATTTCTTTGGCAGATTTGGTTTTATTATTATTGTATCATTTATTTCCTCTGTAATGTCCAGAGGAGAGTCTCCTTCCTGCTTCCATGGCAGGTGAGAAAAAGGTGCAGAAGAAAACCCCAAATGGTTGAGACCTGGGATAAGGCAGGAACCTGATAAAGGTGACTGGTGATCTAAGACCTGAGTGTGTGGTGTACCACAGATACATGGTCATCTTCTTCCCTGCTGCACTCTGATGTAGCCCATTATATGGCCAAACCAGACTGGGTTTTCCAACACTTTGTGTTGTTCTCCATGGTCTCACCCCAGCCTTTGGAACAAGGGGTTTCTCCCCCTGAGCTGTGGACAATCCCACACTGGCACCCTCATGGTGTGTCCCTCATCCTCTGCCAGGCAACAGAGGGGTTAGGCTTCACTGCGCCCTGAGGAAAAGTCTCTGGGAGCTGTCAGCCTAAAGCAAATTGGAAGAGCCCCCCTACTGTGTTCAATCTGTTGATTAAAGCAGTAGCTGATCTTATTGTCATTCCTAGCAGATCAGCCTGAGTTTTCCCAGGCTGCCACTGAGCCCATTGTTAGTTTGGCTGGTTTCAATGATCTGAGTTTATCCTAAGGGTTTTTGTTTTTTCCTTCTTACAATTTTGAGTCTGCTTAGAAAAATAACTTCTTTTTCATTTTGTGTTCATTGTGATTTCATGTGGCAGAACTTGCCAACCTGGCAAAAACCCTTTGATAATGAGTTGCTGACAGCTGCTGAAGCAAATCAAAGTAAACCAAGCCATGTGAAATCCAAAAAAATCTAATCTGGTTTGGCTATGGCAAAACCAGACCAGATTCAAAAAGACCCATCAGACTAGCCTCAATCAGAGCAAACCAGAGACCTGCCTTAACTTGACCAAACTAAATTGAATTAATATTTGAGTTAGCACTGACCGTGACTTTTCTGCTGTGGTTGACACCAGGCGCTAACCTGGATTTCCTCCTGCCTGGAGGTGACACACAGCTGTGATCTAAATGAAGGGATTAGGAGGCTTTGTGCCTGTCCTTGTGCCTGTGCCACATGATCACAGTCAGCAGCACCAGCTCATGGCCTTGCTGCTGTCCACTCAACAAGGCATCCAACAGCAATCCCAGTCAGGGACAGTAATTGTCAAATGGAACAGCTCTTTGGAGACCAGGTATTTACCAGGCTGTCACTAGCCATTGAAGTCCCTTATGATTTTTTTCTCATAAAAACAAGGAAACAAACAAACAACCCAGAAGATATCATTTTCTACCATCTCAACAGTTAGGATAAAATGTTTGTATTTAGACCTTCTCTTCTTCCCCATGCCTCAGGTTGAGCTCATTACTTTCCCCAGCTAATTACCATGCAGCCTGCAGGTTCCACAACATCAGCTAAATATAAACCATCCTTTTATTTTTTCTTTTTTGTTTGAGGGCTGTTGACAGAGCCCTTTGTTCACTTGAAAGGTAGAGGATTAGCCATGTGAGGTTCATTCCTCATGTCTGTCTCCTGTCATCTCATTAGCCAGGCACACATCCAAGGCAAGGCACTGGGCAAGGTGTCAGACAGGAAAATGGCACAGCTGGACTCAGGGGAGTGAGTGCCTGGGCTCTCATTTGGCCACAGTCTCGTGCTGAGGACAGGAGCTTAGCTCTCATCACTCCTGGCTTTTCTTGCCTGCCTCTTGGCTGCTACAGATGAGTTACCTCTCCTCAATGTGCTTTGTGCTCTCCACATTGTTTTTCTGGAACAATCTTATTTGGGGAGAAGAGTGGCTGAGGTCTATGAATAGAAGAGTTGGAGGGGGATTGATCCCAATCATCATCCTTTTGGTTTAACCAGCCGGTACCTGTAAAATTCTATGAGATTTGCTAAGAAATTAACCTCCAGCATACATGGGGCAATGAGATGTGTCCTCTCCATGTCCTTTCATGTTCTACCAACAGAGCTGGCCCCCATCTCTCTCTTGTCTGCCAGTTTGTAATGTTTTAGGAGTGATGACATTCCAGACTGAGGAAGAGTGAACACAGTTACTGATGTTAATTTCTCATCATTTGGTGCCCCCTATGTCCTTTTCATACCCATTAGAAGGACAGGGTGACATTAAGGGAGCCGCAGGCCGCATTTCAAAGCCTAAGGGGTCCCATCTTGGCTGAACTGTAGCTGACATTTCACCCACCCTGGGCTTTAAATTGCAGCAAAGACCCTCTGGGCATGATACACAACTGTTTTATAGAGCACTGAAACAGCATTTTCCGGCTGGGATAATAAAGGAGGGGATTCTTTTTTTCCAATGGCTCCTGTTGGAACACATTATGAAATCCTTTGTGAGAGGCTTTAAAAAGTGCCTTTAAAATTAATTCAAATGGAGTGAGACTTGGCAGAGTTTGAAGTGGAAGAAAAATGTGGGGGATGGAGAATCTCCAAACCAAGGGAAATAATTCTGGGAGCATGGAGAAAGCTTGTCAGCAAGGATTAGATCTCTTTCCTCCTCCCAAAGGATGAAGCAGGTGGCAAGACTCAGATTTCCCTCCCTGAAGTCAACACACAGTTGCCCAGTTTATCACTGAGTCACAGGTTTGGTCACACACTTGCTACCCTACAACAACAAACAGCTTGCTGTGGACCCTCAGAATGTGCTTAAAGTGTTAAGATTGGTAGAGCCAGGGCTGATGTGCTAGAGGCCTTCTGGGGCCTCACAGTTCTGCTGGGGAGCCTGGTGAAAGTAGGTGCTTTCTGATAAAGGCTTGCTTTCTGACTCAGATTAAAGGGTTTCTATAAGGAGTAAGGGATGAAATTTGAAGATAGGGATGAGTGTGAGAATCTGTATGGTAAGGTCTCTCCTACATATTGAAGTCTTCTCCAGAGAAAAGAGATAAAAATTAGTCCATGGCTGAAGCACAAGAGAGCTGGAGCTTTCTTTGGCCTTAGGAGAGGGAGGGAGGAAGGGAAGAGTGTTTAGGGATCTCCACATTCTGCCACTGAAGCCTTCAGGTGCAGTACAGGTCTTGTGTCATTGCTGTGATTTCCAAAAGCAGCACGATGGCACTCAAAACAAAAAGAGAAGATAGAAATCCTGTGGCTTGATCACTAACTTGGCTCTGGTATCTCCTCCTTACATCCAGACTCATTGCTACACTAGAACCACTAGCTCCAAAACCTTGATTCCTCTGTGCCTTCTCCAAAGTTGATCCATATGTTAACTGTGCAAGCTGGGGTTTTCAAAGCTGGAAATATGCCTTGGGCTGTTTTAATGTTTCATCTAAATTGGGTCATTCATTTCTGAAGAGAAGATTAGGGAAAAAACAAACACCACTGCTCTGACCACACTGAGCAAAATTCTGACAGATGGGTGGTTGGGAAGTGCAAGCCTACATGTTGGAAATGGGAATCAATGTTTGTAAAATTCCACTCAACCTAACTAGAACTGCCCCAGTGAAAAGCCATGCATCTTTGCAAACTCCATGGCCCATCTATTTTCTGTAGAGACTGGCTGTATCTGGACTGCTCTGTCCTCAGAAGCACCTGTGTTTGCTGAGCTTGCTCTGCCTTCCTTTAGCTCCTGCAGCCCAATTTGACAGCACTTCCAGAGGGTGATTTTTCTGCTGCAGCTGTTACTCTGCTGCATCACGGAAAAGTTTTCAGTCCACAAAGCATCCTACAGCACTACTGCTGAAAGCTGTTTCCGCACTTCCCCATTTTCTAGAGGATGCAGGTGAGGGTAAGGCTGGAGGAGGCTCCCCCTCCTCCCTAGCTACAGCTCATGGTGAATATTAGGAAGGACTAAATGAGGGAAATGCAAAAAACAGAAGAATGATTTCACGCTGCCCACCCCAAGAGACTGGCTTTCTTTCTTCCCCTGTCACTCCACTCCTTGCTGTCAGGGAAAGGTGGCATAAGGTAAGACATTCATTGAGAGCAACTAATTTCTTCTTTCCTGAATATTGAGCCTGATTTGTGCTGTTCCTTATTATAACCAGATGGATTCATGCTTCAAACACATAAAATCTCATGTAAACCCTGAAAAATCAGACTTCAAGATCTTGGCAAATCTAGCATCCCAAATTAATGATGATTTTGAATGAATTTGACTTTTTTTCTGTCCCTCAGTTCATCAGGTGTGAAGATAACAAAGCCACCAGATTTAACAGGGGAAACACTGATGAATAATTCATTAATACCTGTGGCACTCAAATGCTGTCATGAGCAGAACTTGGGAAAGGCTTTGAGGAAGATCTTGACTCTGCTGAAGGCTGTGAATGAGCTGGAGCCAGAAAGGCAGAGGCAAAACTGAGGGGATTGGAGCAGTGGGAGTCATCGTGAGCGAAGAAAAATGACTATCTGTCAGTCTGGAAACCTTCTCCCTGGTTCCTCTGAGGGGAGTAGACATTGGGATACTTGTCTGGGGGTGCTTGGTGATAAGACTGGAAGTGCTGAGGAGCAACCATGCCCTGATACTTGGGAATGGGATCCCCAGATAGGATAAGTAGGTCATCTCCATTACAGTGTTCCATCATGCAATTTCCACCTATAAAGAAGCACCAAGCTGAAGAGAAGAGACAAATGGTTGTCCTTGTGGGAATGTGGTATAAACAGAGGAACTCCACCAAGCCCTGGCTCTACTCTGTGTGCCAAACTACAAGGCAGGACAATGTCAGCTGACTTACCTGTCTCCATGCTGCTGGCCCTCATGCCTCCTGCTCCCTATCCACCGTGCAACCAGGCATTAGACTGGGAGCAGGCAGCTTGTGCCATCAGCCCAAATGCAACTAGCCTGCAAGGGAAGGAAGAACATGTGTTAAATATTAAATAGTGCATAGCCATTAAGCACTTCTGAAAAATTTTAGCTTGGGTGTACAAACTCACATAACTGCTAATCAGTGGATGATCTCCCAAGGGGTAGTTTGTGTCAACAGAGTGGATTAAATGCTTGTGCACACAGTGCAAGGCAAAACCATCCCCAGAGCTCTGCTCCTCAGATGGGCTTCCTCCTGCTCTTTCTGACCTCACATAGACAGTTTTCTTAACCCCCAAACTCTGTGTCTTTTCCTTTAGTGCCTCAAGATACTGAGTTATTGAAGGGTTTAATTTCAAATATTGGCACTACAAAAGAGCAAGAGTTTTCTGAGACATGGCTCACATATACAAAAAAAAAAAAAAATTGGGTTATTTGGCTGTAATGGGATGGTTCTCCAGTTTCTGGGCAATTCAAAGCATCTGACATCCTTCTCATGGCACAGTGGTAGTATGAACCCCCTTTATGCCACAGAAGTCCATCCCTTATCAAAAAAATTAAAGTGATCTATGTGGTGGGAATAATCCATCTGGAAGATTTGTGGAGGTAATACACATCTCCAGCTGATCCAAGTGTCTGAAACCCTGGTCACTCCAACTTCTTCCATGGTATATCACCAGGACATCAGGACATGAGTCTGCAGTGTCTCTTGACTATCTTGGCTCCAGGTGGATAGTCTAGGTCAGTCAAGCAGTGAGATACTACTTTGCACCAGGTCAGAAGTTACCTGCTTGGGATAGAAGTACACTTTGCAATAACCTGAACAGTTTGAGCTAATATTTGATCAAGAAGTGCCACAGCAATGGTGTTTTCCATTGGAAAGCTCCAGTTTATTGAAATCCGGCGTGTGTAGCATTAAGAGCTGACTTCAGTGATGGGAAAAAAAAAATATATGTGCAAGAACATACATTTGTAGGGAAGGAAAAGTTCCTAGACTGTCAAAACGACAGTGAAATATTCATGGCTTTCAGTTTGCAGCAGCTTTCCATTCTTGAAATGTTACTTAATTCATACATAGAAGAAGAAAGAAAAAAAAAAAGCCTTGAAAGCTGTAAAGGTTGAACAGGCTGCATGAATAGAGGTCTGTAGCCTTGGAGCTGTTGGAGAGGCACTCTTGCCACACAAGAGCCAGGCTGTCTGTCAGGAGAACAATACCTCCCATCTCCTCAGAGGAGTGCCTGGGCAGGCTCTCAGCCCTGGAGTGGTAGCCAGCGGCTGGCTAAGAGCACCCAGTCCAAAGGGCCATTTGGCAGTAAAAGGACACATTTCCACTGGACAAAGGGAAAGACACTGTGACTCCCTCTCCCTGCTGCTTTCCCCTCCCAAGCCGCAGCTGGATCCATGCCTCTCCCTCTCAGGCTGAGGGAGGGAAGGGGAAGATCTGCCAGCAAGGAGGGCTGGGTGATAGCAGTCTGTTTGTAACCCTCGATAAATGCCAGAGTGCAGCCAGCGTGAAATGAAGAAATATTGCTTCTGGTAAATATTTATTTTATATCAGAAATTAGCATACCAAATGTAATTAAAAACAAATTTATGTGCACGTCCCTCCCCCCCATCCAAGTCTGTCAAATTACAGCTTAGAATAACTAGTCATAAAGAATGTGGCCTAATTAGCAAGCATCCCAGCCTACTGCTGCTGTTTGATAATTACCCTACAATGAGCTTCTGAAATAAGGATTTCATTCCTCCTCTCTGCCCTCCTTCAGACGGAACCAGCACCTTTCTTTCGGTGGATACCTGAGTGCCTACACGCCAGAGCCAGCCTTGAAATCCCTCGCTTTGCCGAGCTGGGGACAAGTGAGTGACACCTGCCAGCAGAGCCACCCCTGTCACGTGGGGCAGTCTTTGCAAGGCAGGCACCGGGGTGTCACCTGCGCTCCTCAGCTCCTTGTCCAGGCACCCGGGGGCTTGCCTGAGGTGAGAAGAACGATGGGATGGGAGGGCTTGGATGAAGGGAGGCTGAAGAGAGGCATCGGGACGAGCAACTGGAAAGGTCTCAAGACAAACAGCAAAGCCGTTCATCCCGATCTGGCTGCCGCTGCTTAATCGCTATTCCCGGGGCAGTGCCTGCGTGCAGTGAGCTGCTGCCTCCCTTCACCAAGGCATGCATGAGATTAAAACCAGTTTTAAAGAGGGCTCGCAAGGCTTAAATCCCCCAGAAACGACCCATTAGCCGGAAAAAAAAAGAAAAAAAAAAAGAACCAGATGGTGCCTTGTGAGAGACAGCCTTGTTGCTACAGTAAAACCAAGGCTGCCTTCCCCAGCCCTGCACAGGTTGAGCCTGTGGAGAGGCGCTGCTGGCTCCTGGGGACCCGAGGTTTGGGAAGGTGTGTACCTCATTTCCTCATTTCCTTCTCCTGAGCTTTTTTACTCCCAGTGATCCCTGCATCTTGTGCTCATGTGCACCCCTGTCTCACTCTGGCCCCTTCCTTGCAGCTCCATTCTCCCCCCACAAGCACCCACAGACTCCCAGGGGCAGGGTGGATGCGGGACAGTCCCTGAGGCAGGTGCCTGCCTCAGTCTGCTTGTCTCTGAGCCCCTTGCTCCCCTTCTCCCTAGGGCAGAGGACACAGTGCTTTTAGGACCTGCTTTGTCTGACTTAGTTTAAACACTGACCTTAGTATGAGACAAATGATGTCATGGAAGAGTCTGTTTTCCTCACCTGAGCAAGCAGAGACCACAGGGTTACTTGCTGAGATAAGAAAAACAACAGTGAAATGAATCTTGTTTTCCCACAAACAGAGGCTAACCAAGACAAAGCAGAGGAGAGGGGCAGACAGTATCAAAGAACAACAGAATTAACTCTAATGGGAAGCATTTCCCAAGAGGCTTTTTGAAAGACGCTTTTCATCAGCACACAAGAGAGGCATTGGCTTTGTCTCCCTTTGTCTGGGATGCTTTACCAAGAGGAATGAGGGCACAGAGAGATGAGATTTTGGAAAGAACTACAGCCAGAAGGGTCACACTGGAGCCAAGTTCTCTGGAAATTCAGAACATTCATTGCTGGTGGTTTTGATAGCTTGGTTGAAATAATGAGTTGTAAGAGAACCAGAGGCTTTAGGGAGAAACCTTGTGCATGTCTGGGAAGGCCCTAAGGACTTCTGTTCAAGCCACCCACATCTCTAAGGGCAGAAGAACAGCATTGTCTTACTCACTGCTTCCATCCCAAGTGGGCCCAGAGACTCTGGATCCCCTCGTGGGTTAATGGCTGGTGGGGCATTTTGGGTGTGAGGAACACAAAAAGTGCCACTGCTGCCGGGCTGAGACATGCTGGTAGCCTGAGGGAGGGCAGAAACAGAGGGAAAGGGACCTGGATGGCTTAGGAAAGCCTTCCTGAGACTCTGCAGTAGCCTCTGTCCCCGTGCTGACAGTGCTCCCAAGTTTATGGAGACCTCCTCCTCTGCCTGAAGAGGGCAGAGAGGATCTCCATGCTGACACTGCAAATGCAGCAGCCACAGGCACTGGTTTCCTAATTGCTGTTCATGGCAGGGTCCTCTTGGGGATCCAGCAGGGGTTATTGAAGGGAGTGAAGGCTGGAGGTTCATTTAGGTCGTTAGAGAATTCCTCAGGGAGCTGGAGGGAAAACAAAGTGAGAGAGGAGAAACAAAGGAGAAGAGGAGAAAAGGAAGGAATGAAGGAAGGGGTGGGCAAAACAGGATGGAAATATGGAGAAGTATATGGAAAGTAGAAAAAGAAGAAGAAAGAGTAGAGAGAAAGAAGAGTGGGCAAGGGAGGTGGGGGGGTGTGATGGAGGAAGAATGCCCCCATGTCAGAGGATGAGGAAAAAAAACCCTGGTACTTACCAAAGCAAGGAGCAGGAGCACTGCAAGTTTTTTTCCCTGGTGTGTGCTCAGATCCTGTGGTCACCTGCTTCTTCCACCCCTCTTCCTTCTTTTTTATCCTGCTCTTTGTGTCATCTTCCCAGTGTTTCTCTGCTCATTTAGTGTTCTGCAGCCATCTCTCTCCCCTGAATTGGCAAATTTTTAACACTGGAGGTTTTTATTTTAATTTCTAACAGCAGTGATAGCATGATCTCATTCACTCACTCTTTGTTTTCCTTCTTTCTTTATTTTCTTGTTACCCTCTTTCATCCTCTTTTCCTTTTTTTTTCCTTTTTGTTTTTCTTCCTTCCTGTTTTCTTTCCTTCTCTCCCCCTCTGCCTCTCTATATCTCTCCCTGCTTTTGAACTCCTAAGGTCTTTTCCATCCCCTGCTTCCCTTCCCTCAAAGGCAGGGAGCAGGCAGCTGCTTGCAGAGCAAGGAAAGGAGCTGACCAGCAGTGGAGTGAGCTTAGCATCACAGGCTGTACTCTCATGAACTTCTAATGGAAATAATTAGCTTGTTTTCTTTGGCAATACTTTCTCGTGGAAAAAAAAAAAAAAAAAAAACCAAACCTCTTTCCTATACACTTTTTTTTTTTTTGGGGGGGGGGGGTAGCAGATGGTTTTTTCTATGAGATATTATGCTTTGTAGAAGGAGGAAAATCACAAATTTGTATAACAAATATCTACTCTCTTATCTTCTTCTATTTCTACATAGGGAAAAATTACGTGCCTGAAAAAGTAAAGTATTTTCATGGATTATTTTGAAGAAAGTAATATTTTTTGTGGTTGTAGAGCAAAAGATATAAAAAGATAGTTTTAACAAATTCTGCTGGCATTCTGAATAGACAAAGCAAAATAATCTCACTGTAGCTCTCTCAATGCTGACTTTCAGCAGGGGAAACTGAGACATGCCCAGCTTCATGGGCAGACTCAAAGGCAAGCTGTGAGTCTGTAGGAAAGTGAAGCATCATTCCTGGCATGCAGGCAGTGCCACACTTGAAACTACTTCCCTGTTGGCCATGAATCCCCTACATCTCAGCAGCTCAACATCTCTGTGAAGCCCAGGAGGTAGAGGGAGCCACAGTTTTGCTTGCCCTGAGGATTGGGGGAATGAGAGAGGGGCTAGATTAAACCAGGCAGCTGTGCCTAGTTGCCTTACAAACAGTTGCCTCCTTCCAGGCTAAATTGCACCGTGCTTTTTCCCCACCACACACAGTGCATTTGACCTCACCTGCTCCAGCTGCATCCCACCCCATTGCCCTCAGGGCAGTGGGCACACTGGTTGAGAGCTGTCCAGCAAGGATGTTTCTGCAAATGAGGAGGCCAGGGAGGAATGGCAAGAAGATTTAATTGCTGAAGCTCAGTAGGTTTTCCAGAGCTTGCAACACAGCCTTCTTCAAATACGGGATGTGTCAAACCTAATTGCTCTCCAGGCTGGCCTGCTCCTTAATTAGAAAGTGTTTTAAAGCCCCATGTCAGCTCCCTGCTGATAAAATTCCTTTGCAGTATGAAATGAGATCCAGCTGCTCCAGCACCTTGCAGCAGTGCTAGGACAGAGGCAGGAACACAGGATGCCCACAGAGCTGTGGTGTTGTGGGGTTCAAGGGTGGCCTCTGCTTCTGGCTGACTCATCTTCCCTCAGCTTGTGTCCAACCAGAACTGTCCCACAGGATATGTGTACTTGCCTAGGACAGAAATTTTCCTACCAGAAATCCCGGTTCAGTGAGGACTTGAGTGATTGTCTTGGGTTCAGTCTTGAGGCTGGCAACAGGAGAGCATCGAGGGGCAAGCAGGGGAGTTGCTCCCAGGCTTCCCCTGGTATGGAGATGCCACTGCATCAGCCCTCCTGTCTGAGCTTGTCCAAGCTGTAGCAGATCAATGGGAGAAAGAGGAAGCAAATAGTTTTTATCACAGCCTTTTCCTTCTGAATGTGCCCCCCTCCTCTGCCTTTCCCCAGTCTGCCATTGCCATTTCCCAGTTGGCCAGCTCCAGAAACATCTTAATTTCATGCCTGCTTGTCAGGGCTGCTTTGTGAAACATCTGAATGACATTAGCACAGTTAAAGAGTGTGACAGACTGAGGAGCAGCAGCCTCCTGTGATCTCCTATTCCAGATGGTTAAGTGACAAATCTCACTTCTGATATCTTAACTAGAGAGGTGCAGGAGGAAAACATCTCCAGGGAACACCAACACCCCACCCCCAGGTCTGAGCCTTTACTAGGACCAGGCAGCAGTTAATCCAGACAGAAGGAGACATGCAGCAGATGCCATGTTCTTCAGGGACCCTGGAAATATTTTCCCCTCCCTCTGACTTGTTGCTGTTTCATATCAGTTATATGCACAGCCATAAACAGCTCATCCGTACCCAGTGCTTTTTCCAAGCATCTTTCACCCAGAGACTCTTCTCACTGGGGTGATACCCTATCACACGGCTTTCAGAGGGTATTTCCAGCCTCACAGGAATGCTCCAAGCCCCAGCCATTGCAGGACATTTGGGAAATGAAACTGCATTCACAGCAGTAGTGAGACACAAACACTGCCTTGGTGGTTGCAGCTTTACTTTCCAGCGTAACCTCTCCTGGATCATATCTGGTTCCTGGATTTCTCATTAGTGTAAGAGTCTCCTACTACCATCACCTCTGGGAGTGATAGGAATTCACTGTATGACTAGTGCTGACAGGTTCAAACTCTGCTAGCAAGAAAAGCTAGAAGTTTCTGGGTCAGCACAACAATTGCGTGTGTGAGTGTGTTTATGGGTTGCTATTCTAGCTCTTGAAATGCAGCTGACTGCAGCCTGAAGCACTGCAGCTGATTGGAAGGGCAGCAGGACGGGAGGTAGCAGGGCTGGAAGTGAAGCAAAATACTGTAAAACTGAGGAGGGGTACTTAGTGATCACCAACAGCTGGAGTTTTGTGCCTCCTCTGCAGTATAGCAGTGTTACAATGCTGCCTTTTGTTCATGCAATATAATGTATATTCCCATCCTGGCTCGGGATCTGGATCCTGAGATGACACTGTTCTTTCTCATGCTGTAGCAACAAATGTATTCTGGGTCTGCAGGCCACAAAAAATTCAACACACAAGGTCAATATTGAGAGGCTGTGTCCTCCTACGCTCCCAGTTCTGTTCCCATTGCTATAGCTACAGCATCTGTGTTTGCTTCATAAATGCCCTTGGCTCCCCTAATCCCTGCTACCCCAAGCCTCTATTCCCAAACTCAGACACCTCAGGGGCAGAAACTCACAGAGTCTTTGGTGCCAGCTCAACTGCCTTGCTTGTGTCAACAACCTGGGCAGGGAGCTGAGCAGCTTTACTAGCCCCCAAACAGGGAAAAGTGTCCATCTTTCCTGCCCTGATTCAGTCTCCCATCCCTGAAGAGAGGGCTCCCTGCCTTCTGGAGCGAGAAGCTGAAGTCATTAGCAATTGGTGTGGGCAGGGGAATGAAAGACAACAGCTGATCAGAAAATAAAACCAGAGACTCTGGGGAGAGGAACTAAATCTGGCTTTTACTGATGTTACATAAAATAGCAGCAAACTCGTAGTTAGATAATTGCTTTTACAAAATGCTTGGATTTCAACATAATGGTTGAAGGTTTCCTGGTGATGCCACATGAATAAATTTGGAGTCAATGCAGGTACTACTTTCGTCTTAATGAAATGTTTGCTTTTGGTGGCAGGTGACTCACAGTTGCAACCAATGCTCTGTTCTGTGCTTGCACTCAGCTGCTGCAATCTGGAGGCAGGTCTGACTTGCAGACTCTTGTGAAGTGCTCACAGGAGGCATCCATCAGCATCCTGGTCTCTGCCTGCCTTCTTGCTGTTGTGATGGAGCACATCTGTTACTTCAGAAATATCCTTTGAGCCTCTTAGAAACAGAAATACATGGGAATTAGTATATGCTGTTGAAACCCTATCTTCTGCCCTCTGCAGATAGGAGGCAGAAATGGGGTTGGATCCAGACAGGATTACTCTGGATGGCTGAAACGATCCTCAGTCTGGTTCCAGAAGAATGATAGGGAGAAAAATGAATGCAGGGGGAACAGATGTCTGAAACCTTGCCAGTGGAGAAATGTTTCAAGTTAGACACTCAATGAAGAAGCGAAATGTTCAATGCCCCAAGATAGGTGACCTGGCCTGATTTATTCACCTGAGTGGCTCTGGGTGTGAGGAATCCCCTGCCCCAACCTTGGCTGGGACATGGTGTTGCTCATTATCTCCAGCCGCTGCTTCCCTCCCCAGGGATCCTGGAGGAAAGTGACAAGCACAACAAAATAGAACCTGTGGGACTCGGGAAGACAGCAGCAAAGTCTCCAGCCATGAGTAAACTGTGCATTTCTCAGCGCTTTTAATCTCCTTATTATGGTAATGGGCTGATAACTGATTGTGTAGTTAAAATGGAATTTGGCACCAGGGCTGCCGTTTCTCTGACTTCAGAGAGATTCTGCAGTAAACAACCTGGTAAAGAGCTATAAGAGCTGATGTTCTGCTTCAAACCTGTGCTAATGGGAATATGAAGAAGTGCAAGAGAATAAAGGGAAGCTGAATTTATGTGGATAGAGGCATCAAATGGCCCTGGATAAATAAAGAATTTCTTGGCCTAGAAAGGGGATGGTAAGAGAGGTCACCCTGTGGGTGGAGATGAAAAGGCATGGGAAAAGCGGGAGCTGTGCAAATAAAGGGCCACTCTAGGGCCACTGCTTTCAGTGTACAGCATCTGCACAATCCTGCTGCCATGGCTGCACACACAGCCTCAGCAGGCAACTGGCTGAGCTGACTTTGGTGGTCCCATCATTCTCCTGAAGGGGCATATCACATTCTTCTGATATGGTTCCCCTCTGTTAGTCCCAGCTGCTCACCAAGTTTTTTTACTACATTTCTTTTCTTTTTCTGCTGCTGTTTTATTAATTCATAGGTGCTGATTTTGTATTATCTGCTCTATTGCCTGCTATGAGATCCAGTGTGAGCCAGCATTTTGGCTAAGCATTTGCCTTCCATGGATTTCCTTTGAATTTTCTAAACATTTCAGAACTTAGCTCTATTGCTTTACATGATCTGACAGCTCCACTCCTATCCTATCCTATCCTATCCTATCCTATCCTATCCTATCCTATCCTATCCTATCCTATCCTATCCTATCCTATCCTATCCTATCCTATCCTATCCTATCCCTCTGCATATCCCACTGTTCAGTGTAAGACTTTCCCAGAAAAGCACAGACTAATGTCCGTGGTTTGTTCTTGTATATTCACTCCTGCCATGGATTTGTCATCAAGCTGTGTTTCTACAAAGCAGGAAAGGGATCTCTATCGTGGTCCTAGCAATTAAGTTGCAGAGGATAAGAAACACCAAAGTGACAGGGCTGTGAACCTTTTTTGTCTCCATCCCTATATGCACATTTCTTCCACACTACAGAAAAAGAAGGTGAAGAACCTCTTGCCACTCATCCTTCTGAGATAGGTGACAGCTCATAAGGCAAACTGCAAACCCCTCTGAACTGCTGGGCTTCCAGTACTTTTCTAGCTCCTTAATTCTGAGGAATTTCAGGTTGATGACCAGATGGCTGTAGGGAAAATCCTTGAGGAGTTCTCCTGGGATTACCCCAATGAAGATCTGCAGTCATGCTCTACCAATTACTTTGCCCACTCCATTCTCCCTTTGAAGAACAGAAAGGAAAAAACATCATTATGAGGATCTGCTTTTACTTTTTTCTAAACTCACAGTCAAGTACATTTGTGGGGGGACAAAAGACCCATTGAATTTCAAGGTCTCAGGCAGCAGCTATTTCCTCCATTAAGCAAGCGGACATGGGGAAATGAGGGAATGTGTATTGATTGATTTTACCAAGGTCCATTATAGGTTGTGTGGATTGAAATATCAATCTGACTTTGACATTAGGCAGAGAGGAAGCTGGACTCCTGAGAGGATGCTGTAATAAGAAGGCACAGGCTTGGGTTTTTTGGGGGGCTCAGCAAGAGGAGGACAAACAGCATCCCCAGGTGCCAAAACTGAGGCTGTGTTCAGATGGTGCAGGTGGTCATGTAGTGCTCACAAGCAGCCTCCCAGCCCATCCTCTTCCCCCTAGAGAACCAGGGATGGTGTAGCTGTGGGGTGTGTGAAGCCTCAGACCCCACCATGAGCTCATAGGGATGGGATTGCCCTGGCTCCCCAGGCAGCCTCTGCCCGTGTGCTAGCGCTGAGAGTGACACTTAACACAGCTCCTTCACAGGAGAAGCTTGGGGATTGCACTCAGCCTGTCCCTGAGTACTGCATGACTCTGGTGCTTGATAAAATAGCTGTATTTATGGAGGAGTCCACTGGAACCTACAGCCTGAAAGGTGCTTCTCAGGGAAAGTAGTGGCTGTCTGGTGTGATTGGCTGAGAATGCCATATGGAGGCTTTTATCCAGCTGCACCTAGCATTTTCATGTAATGAGAGCAGGATCTGCAGGCCTGCAGAAACTCCTTGCTGGCCTTGCTCTGCAAGTGCTGGGAAGCAAGCAGGTCTGAGGGCATGATATTGTGGTGCCGAACAGGATTCATGGGCTAATGGATGTCTCACATCCACCTTTATTCTCAGCATGTGTAGAATAAGGAGAATTCACTGTGTAAATAAGAGTGAATTCAGCTCCTTTAGGCAAAGCACTACCACAAATCAAGCTGTGCTGATGCACACAGCACATGCTAAGCTGTGGAGCTCCTTGACACAAGAAATTAATGGTGAGAATAACTTAACCAAGCTTGATGACACACATAGATAGGCAAACCAGCGTGTGTAGTAATACAGTCTTTTGATCCACGGCATAAGATGGAGTTTCTGTTCCAGCTGTTAGGTCTAGGGGGTTTTCCCAGCTGTTTTTTCAGCCTGCTGAACACATACACCTTTGCTATATGCATGCTATATGCATGCTTCTGTTTGCACTAATTTTTTTTAGCAGGGGATTAGAGAGGTAACAAATGTTTTTAATCTGCAGGATTCTGCTTGGCTGATGTACCCTGAATCAGAAATGCAGCTCACAGAAGTCTATGAGATTTCTTTCTTTCACAGAGCTGTCAGTTAATCCAACAACACCATCCTACAGGTCAAGCCCCTTAACCAGCCTGGCTGTTGTGTGGGAGAATTTGTGACCTTCAGTTCTGACAGTCAAAAGCTTCCTCTACCCTTCTGCTGGGAGAATCTCCTTGTCCTTTTTTGTCTACACCCCAGTTCCCTCATCCCAAATTTTGAACTTGTCAGACATTGTCCATCAACTTGGAACAAACAGACGCTGTTTGCTGCCCGCTCGGCTGCCTCCTTCATAGCCCTGTCACTGTGGTTGCACACCAGATTCGAGGCGGTGTTCCCTGGTGTGAGCTGGGCTCCTGTCTTTTCCTTCCCCTCCACTGCACATCATTTGTGTCCTTGTCACCTCTCTGATGCCATGATGCCTTCTTGCCTTGCCTTCTCCCTGGCCTCTCCTCATTACATGCCACTTCCAGCTGTCCCTTCCATTGACACAGTCCAAGGAACACCATTAGCATGAGACTTTCCTCCTTGCAAGTCGCAGGCAGACCCACTCCTTTTGGGCTTAGTGTCTAATTTTAGCATTACTTTTTCTTACAGCTACTCTCCCCATAAGGTCAGAAGTGTCCCTGCCCTGTCAGAGACATTATTCTCTTGGCAGCAAGCAGATATTTTGCCATGATAAAAGCCAGGCTTCTCAGAAACAAGCAACCTTTACTAGGTATTAGGGATGCTGTGATGTAGGGTTATTTGGCTAGGCTGGCATGGAAAAGCTTACACACACAACAGCTGGGGGTCCCTCCCCAGCCCTGCACTGGGCAGCAGAGGGGTCTCCTTTTCCTGCCTGGCACTGCTCTATGACTGTGCCTCCCAAGAAATTCCACACATTGGACTAACGCCATCTGAGTGCTGCCTCTGGGAGCAGCTCCCTCTTTTACTTCCCAGTTCCCAAGGTGTAGGTGATCCCTGCAGACTTGCCTGGGGATGGCTCTAATCTTGGTCCTTACCCAAAGATTCTTTTACTTTTTACTTTTTGTGTTTCAGAGAAGCATTTAAGTGCTGGGGAGAGCAGAGGGCAGCCGAGGTCTCCCTTAGCTCCTCTGGGAGAAAGATGTGCTTCCCTAAGTGGGCATTCCCGGGTCATTCTACCTCTCTTTGAGAATGGCTTTTCACAGAAACTGCCTCTGTCGCCTCTGAGCTGACTGACACCCTCTGTGAAGTGAGCTGCCTTTTGGTAGCACTGCACTCATGGTATGACAGGGCTGTGTATTGAGGTTCTTTGTGAAGAAAGGCAGCCTATGAATTATTTAAGCACCTCTGTTTCTGATTAGCTTATGACTAATGCTCATTGCACTAACCCCTGAGACGTAGCACGTTAAAACTAATGCAGAAAATATAATGGATTTAATTGCTTTCTAGGTAGCAAGGTACACACAGAGCTTTTGTGGACTCTTGTGTGTTTGTTTTGCTTTTAGTTTTAAATAGGTATGCTGAAAGAGAGCTCAGAAAGTCTGCTCAGGGATTGAGAGTCCACAGTGGGCCTGAATCATTTTTCAAGGTCAACAGGGAACAACAGGGAGTGAATACCACAGTAGACAAGGGAATAGGAAAGAAATCTTCTTCTGATTTTACATTAAGGTTGTAAAAGCCCTAAGACCAGGAGCAAGGAGGAGAGATTGCCTTGAGATAGGCTAGGGAATGAAGGGTGCATAAGCAATACCAGGAAATTTTACATCATGTTGAAAAAGCACGGAAAATAGTGTTGGTGGAGCTCAGAAACCAAAGCCTGATGTTAGAACAAGTTAATAAATGCCTGGTATGCACTGACCTCTTTGTGGTCTGTGGCTGGCATTGGAGGCCATTTCTCCTGGTACCTACCTCCTACCTAACAGCTCAGCATGTGAGTGTGAGACCTACCTAACAGCTCAGCTACTAACTGCTCTATAGATTGGAGACACCAGCTCAGGACCTGGCAATTCAGATATTTAACTAGCAGTTTCATGTAGGATTTGGATTCTCAACACTACAGTTCCTGTACCTATTAGCATACCCCCTTGCCAGGTGGCAGAGCTATCTTTGGGTCACTGGAGACCACAGATACCTTTTTGTCTGCTTCCCTTCTTTCTGTGGGTCAAATGTGTTGAAAACTCTTAGACTGTGCTTCTTTATTCACATGCACTGACTGTTAGCTGTGTGTCCCTCTGGATACCTGTGTGCTGGCTTATTAATCACCTGAGTTATATTTGCTAACTAAGGGTCTTGATCACAAAACCCAAGCAGCAGCAATAACAAAAAAAGAAAACTTCATTATTCATTGTATTATTCCACAATATCAGAGCCACCTGTGCCATGTTCCCAATGGTGTTAGATTCCTGCAGACCTTTTCCTCAGCTGAGCTCCCTGTAGGTAAGACAGCTAGAACAAAAGCCACTTAGAACAAAAGTTTGGGGTCCAAAAGGGTATCCATCAGGATATTCCCTGCTGGGAACCTCAAACTCCTGCAGCCTCCTTCAAAACTTGCATCTGGTTCCAAAACTTCTTTCTTTTCCTCCATATAGGTCCTGTTTGGGTTCCTTCCATCTGAAGGAGCACTATTTCTTGGGTTTATCAGGATTGTCTGAGACCCCACATAACATGAAGAAAAAGAAAAAAAAAGAAATATGTTACAACAAAGCCAAGAAACAAGGTCTCAATAGCACAATGTGCTATTCATTGAACTAAAGAGCATTTTCAGTGGGTGCTTCATCTGTTCCCTTCATCTGGAATAGATAAGATTTCTCTTGTCCTTAAAATTGCTCTTCTCCAATAAAAGGATCCTGGGGTGAATATTTCACATGGAGACATTTGCACAGCAGACATGCAGAGGGGGCAGGTTTTGCCTCTGGTTACAGAAGCAGATCACAAAGATGAGAGCTGTCACCCAACTCTTCTACTTGCTGCCTTGTAAAGCAGGAACCAAAGCGGTGTTTTCCAGAACAGACCCAACCAGTGAGTCCCTGTTCAGACTTGGGAGCTTCCAGTTTCTACTGGAAGCAAAGGCAGTTTCAAAATGTCTTCCAAGAGCTTCTCAGTGGCTCAGTTCATTTGAGGGATCCCACTGTGCAGTGGCTTGTGTGTGCCTGCTTGGTGCAGGTGAGAAAGTCAAGGGAACATCTGATCCACAGCTCCTTTTCCTGCCATGGGTGCAGAGGGTGTGGAGCACAGGCTGTCCCATCCCTGCTACCCTTGCCTCTGAGGAAGCCAGCTGAATCACAGCTCTGAATCCATGTGGGTGCCTGCTGCCAGTCCTACCTCGCTCATCAAGGCATCTCCTCACTGTGTGGTGAGCGCTTGTTTTCCTGCCAGTTTGCAGAGACTGCATATCTCAGGCTAAGGCAATAGATGTGGTATCTACTTATGCTTGCTCTCTTCTCTGTCTTTAGGGGGCCAACTAGGTCTTTCTAGCCTTCTGAATTCACCAGAAGGTCTTACCATAGTCAGGATTTCACCAGATTTCCTAAAATAAGTAGGATTTTGCCTGGTCAGTGTCCCTGTGGGAAGCCTGCAGGGCACATGCAAAGTGCTAAACAGCAGTGGCTTTCAGCATCACTGACATGGTGTGACATGAAGGGAGGCTTAGATGTAGGATGAGCAGTCCTGTAGTTAAATCCTGAAATGCCGACTGCAGTGGTGCCTTGACAATTTTTAGCCCTGATTTTATGACCATACCAACAAAGCTTGTGAAACTGCTTTGTCCACCATAGTTCCCATTGGGGTATTCATTGTTTCTTGCCTGATTTCTGCAAGTGGTGCCTCACAGTCCACCCCAGGGGCAGCTGCACTGCAGCACAAAGGGACCCTGTTACTTTTGGGAGTCCCCTGAGAGGGGAGATGCCATAGCAGTGTGTTGATGGTGGCACAAGAAGGGCTGTTGCTGGGGACCAGCTGCTCTCCCTCTCTGCCATATGTCTGTTTCTGTTTGCAGCCTGAGTGCAAATACATTTTATTAAATAAAAACGCCTTTAATTCAATGAAACTTCCAAAGCTGGTAGGACTCCAAAAGCAATGTCAGCTCCAGGCACTGCTTTCCTTTTCTCTTTGACTTTTACCCTCTGAAGTCCAAGCGTCTCTCAGATACTATCTCTTCTGCATTTTCAATTGGTAGGGCTCACAGGTTTAAAATATTTCTGTGCTCAGTTCAAGGAACACCATGGCCTCAGCACTGCTGCCAGCAGGATGCATGTGTGAGGCCATCCTGCTTTAGGAGGAGTTACATAGTTCTGCATCGATGTCAGAACCACACCATGCTGTTTGCTTTTCTCACCACAGAGCAGGCCTTGGTCTCTGAGACCAGGGTGTTTTTTCCCAGCACTTCTGGTCTCCTGATGTTCCCTGCCACAGCTTCAGAGCATTGAAGCCAGGCTGGCTACAGTGGGAGATACTTCACCTCCAAAGCCACCATCCTAGAAGGATGGAGCAATTATTCAAGAAGATGAAAGCACTCAAAGAGCAGATGTACAGCATCTCCCTCAACAACATCTTAAAGGCATGGCACCAGTGTGTGGAAGAGATTCCCTTTCTCCAACTATTGCTACAGAAGCAATTTTCTACTCTGTATTGTTGTGATCACTTGCAGGAAGATCATGAGTCTTACTTATGCATCCCTAATGTTCCTTTCAGCTTCTTTTCCACAGTGACCTTGCTACAAAACACCCTGCTGAACCTGTCCTCTCCTTCATCCCATCAGTGTCAGCTGCTATGAGAGGGTACCTGTCCCTTTCCTACACTTTGCTACAGCCCACTAAGGAATCTCTCTTCCCAGAGGTCCTGATCCCCACAGTACACGTGCTGTCCTGACCCAGCTGAAGCACAGGCAGCTGCACCCACCAGCTGCAAGGGACACGTGTCCTGGTGGTGGCCATATGGGCTGGGACCCCTGTAGGGGGACTTTGAGGGGTAACCAGACTCCAGCAGGGCATTTTCTCCATTCCCACGTCAGTCTATGGCCACCACACAAAACTCCAGGCTGTGCTTTTCCCACAGACACCCAGCATTGGAGCATTACAGAGTGATGTACATTAAGCAACCTTGACATACACTTAACCGTTGTTTTCAAACAAAGACAAAGGCAGTCATTAGTGTGCAGACATTATCTCACCCATCCTAGCACAACCCACTCTGGCTTCCTCAGCGTTCCTCATGGCAGCCTTTCCACGATGACAAGAGGATGGCTCATCTGTCTGATTCCTCTTCATTGCACTTAACTGCTGCTCCCTGCAGCCAGCACCACAAAAAAACCTGTTTTCTCCTCACAATACTTTCAGGTTTGGGATTAAAGCAGCGAGAAGCCAGGGATATTTCCCTTCTATACAGTGAGAGCCATTGAGAGCCTTCATTTGACTGGTTGAAACTTAAGAGTGGAGCTTGGGGATCTGCAATCAGAGCCAATTGCTTCTATCACTGGATGCTTTCAGCACTCACCTGGTCACAGTCCCCGGCCATGGGGATCATTTCTTGCAATGAGAGCACTTTGAGAGTTGGCCACGCTGTGCTCTTTGCAAGACTCTTGCTTAATGCGTTGCACAGATCATACGACACTGTCACAAATCCCTGGCATCTTCAGTGCTTGTTTCTGGGGATATTCCAACTCCTTGAGCAGGTTTGGGGTCAAATCAGCCTCACTCTATAATCACTGGTTGGGGGTTGTTTTATTTCCCTGAACACAGAGTACTCGGTTCCTTCATGTATCATTTATATTCCCTGCACCCTGGCAAAGCTCTGGCCATTTCTCTATTCCAGCCACGTTTTCAGAAATGTTCATTTTCTTTCAGATTCTTTTTATAAAAACAGAGCTGCTCTATCATCTCAAATGACTCTGAAGATAGGTGATTTTGTAAATTTTCCACAATCTCAGCAAATGCTTTGTCTGCAGATTTAATTGACACTGTGAAACTATGCAGCAGATTATAAATTTTAGCCACTATTACGGTGAGTAAACTTCCACAAATTGTTTAGATGTTATGCATTGTTTCCTCTCATAGCATAGGGTGAGCAGTTTTCTCCCAAGACACTGGAAAAGCCTGTTTTGCCTACAGCTGAACATATTTAATCCTTTCTCCTTTGCCCTCTGCATGGGTGGATTCCTCACATCGCTGTACCTGCCCTGTGCAGCTCCCTGTGCTGTATCAGTGGGTTTTGTGGCTCTCCTCACTCACCAGTAGCCCAGAAACAGGTTTGAGCTGAACTGCAAAAATGGATGGGGAGAAAATGGCTGTAAGTCCTGAGGGCTGGTTTGTATCAACAGCTTTGCAAAGAGATGATTTTGTGCACCTGTATGGGTGGAAGAACTGTGTCCTCCCCTTTTGTGCTGCTACCCAGGTCTCCCTCTATCTTTTCTGTCTTGCAAAGTTACAGCAGAATCTCTGCCAAATCCTGCAATGGATTTGCATGGCATGGACCATGTCGTGGTTTAAGCCCAGCCAGGAGCCAAGCCCCACCCAGCCTCTCACTCACTCCCCCACCAGCTGGGTCAGGGAGAGAATGGGAAGGGGAAAAGCTGGAGAACTCATGGATTGAGATATAGAGAGTTTAATAGGGACAGCAAAAGACAAACACATAGGCAAAGCAAAAGAAGGAATTAATTCACCACTTCCCATGGGCAGGCAGGCGTTCAGCCATCCCCAGGAGAGCAGGGCCCATCACAGGTGCCAGTGACTTGGGAAGACAAATGCCTTCACTGCAAACATCCCCCTGCTTTCCTTCTCCTTCCTCCCACTTTATATTCTGAGGAGGATGCCATATGGGCTGGAATATCCCTTTGGTCAGGTGGGGTCACCAGTCCCAGCTGTGTCTCCTCCCAACATCCCTTGCCAGCCATGGCAGTATGGAAAGCAGAAAAGGCCTCAGCTCTGTGCAAGCCCTGCTCAACAACAACAAAAACATCCCTGTTACCAGCCCTGTATAGCCCCATACCCCCCAAAAACCAAAATATGTTTTTTGTTTGAAAACATAGCCCCATACCAGCCACTGGGAAGAAAATGAACTCTACTCTAGCTGACACCAGCATGGGCCAGCACCCTCATGTTGGCTGGCACCCCAGTTGCCATGGCTCAAACACTGCCAATCTGCAGGCAGGTTGCTAGCAGCCTGCTGACATTTCCCTGTTGGAAAAATGGTGGGCTCTGTGCAGGCTTTTGCCTTAGCTGGACTATGTTTGAAGCAGAGAGTGGCTGCAAACTGAGCAGGTGAGGCATTACCTGTGCCTCCTCCTTCCCCAGGCCTAGGTTTCTTTCCAAAGGCTGGGTGCTGGCTGGCTCATGTGGCTGTTCTGTGAGCCTGGACATCTCTAGCCAGGAGACAGCTTTCCCACCTCTTTTGATTTTATAGGCTGGCTGATGAGGATCTGAGGATGCTTAGCCAATTAGCACAACTCCAGGAGAGCTTCCAAATCCTCTCACTGTCTCCTAACTCTCTGTCTTCTGATCCCATTGTTTTCACATGACATTTCTTCTGACAGCTGGATTTTTCTCCTGGTCAGTGCTTCTCCTCTTTCTGGTCTCTGCAGCTTGCAGTCAGTTCAGTGGATGGAGGCATTGGGACAGGAGCGGGACAGGAGCAGGAGTTTTTAAGACAGAGCAGTCTGTGAATGTGAGATCCATAGTCCTCAGTGTCTTGTGCACAGGGTGGGACCTAAGAGTTATGGTACTGTTGAGTATCAAGAAGCTGGACACAAAATCCCTTCTCTCCTGTGTTGTAAGATGGAAGCATTGGGATGGCCAAGTCTCTCAGGCAGAAGCAACTGAAGCAGGAGGAGAAGGGCTTTACTGATATCTCTCAGCCCCTGGCCTTCAGACAGAGGTGATGAGGTTACACTGACCATCCCAGTCCCAGTGTTCCTCCAGAGAGCTCTCTGCTCTGGGTTGATGTTGTCTCTGCTGAACCAGGCCCCTGATTTAGGCCCCTGGAGTCCTGGGAGAGATGGATTAAAGCAGAGCACACCTGAGCTGTGGGAAGCCCACAGGCCATGATGCAGCTGAGCAGAAAGGCAGCTATTGAGTCTGCTGAATATTTTATAGTGCATGCAAGTACTGAGACCACTATCAAAGCTGGATATTATCCATTTAGAGCCTTGTCTTCAAAATAAATGATAACCCTTCCAGGATGGGCTGCTGACAAGTGAAGAAGAGAGGTTGTATATCTGATATGGGAAGAGAAACTATACCAAGAAGGCTGAGCATTCCCACCTGAAGGGAAGAAGAGATGGAAAATGAGTTCACAGAGCCTAGGCATCCCTCCAGATCATGGCATCATCCAGAGCAAATTTCTCAGCAAACAAAATTGGAGAATTTTGAACCCAACATTCCCCAGAAGAGAGGGTTAGCTTAGCCTTTTTTTTTTTTTTTTTTAACTACAGAGGTCGGTAAAGCCTGAGTTAGCACAAATGGCTTGGGAAGGAAAGGGGAAATAAGAAGGACTGTGCTGGATTGCGAATGTGATGCCATAGGCACTGGCATGCAAGGGAAGGCAACATGAGGAAGGTGAGGATGGAGCTGTGCTGTTGGGGAATTAATGCTAGGGTGAAGATGTTGTGGGGAAAAAGGAACTGTAGGTGTGGGGAACAGTTAATGGGGTATAGGAAGATTTGGAGAGACCTGCAGGGAGCAGTGGGGCTCATGAGCCCTGGGGGCTAGGGAGACAGCAGTGGGAGAGGGCAGCAGGTGACCATCACCCACACAGCAGTAAAGCTGACTGTGTGCCCAGCCTTGCTCAGACACACAAAGAGACAACTACTGCAGAGAAAAACACATGAGCCATGAGTCCAAGCAGCAAACAAAAGGAGTGAGGGAAGGGAGAACAGGGGACCACTGTGAGCACAGGAGATGCCACACTGGACAACATGAATGTCCCTCTAGGCCCTTATCTCAATCCTGACAGTAGCTGATATCAGATGCTCCAGCGAAAGCTGCAAAAACTATCTTCACAACACATCTGGGCATCCGTGTGATAGCATCCCCACAGGGGCTCTTGCTGCCAGACCCCATTTGCTGATCAGCCTACACATGGAAATCAGAAGACTGAGAGCTCTTGTCAGTTTTGCTCTGGCTGATGTTTCACTAATATAGCCTGCTAGCCCAGCTGGTTTCCTTCCCCACTTGCTCTATTCTGTGCGTGGTATGGGGTCCTCAGCCCTCGTGACAAGCACAGACCCATGAGCTCTGTCCCTAATCCCAGTGTTCCTGCAGACAAGCACAGCCCAAGGTGGACCATACCCTTTCTAGCTCCATCTAATTGCCATGAGCTGGGGCCTCACCCATTCTTTATCCTGCTGTTTTAAACACTTTGTAGCAGCATGCCACCACTCTTTCCCTCTGTGGGGGCCACCCCTGAAGGATGGGTTAGCAGGAGTGTGAAGAACAAAGCAGGCAACCCACATGCCACCACCAGGGAAGTAATGGAATGTCCAACAATGCTCCATGGCCCAGCCAGAGGGTGTCTACAACATTTCCAGGTCCTTGAGGCATTAAGTCTGCTGCCTTCATTCTGCACGTGGCAGGACTGATGAATAGAGGAAATAAATTTGAGGAAGGATCCCAGGAACACAGGACAAGCATCTGGGATTTACTGACAATTGCTGATCTGGGATTTATTGGCAATTGCTGAGCAAGTTGATGGAGTGCAGCATTATCACGAGAGATCTTTGACAGGCCCTAAGATGACATTCCAAAAGATACCAGAGTATAAACTACAGACCTATTGTACATAGATCTCCTAATGGAAAACCAACGCTGTCTGTTCATACTCAAAGCACAAGGAGACCAAATAACAAGAGAGAGAAAAAACTAAAAAGGAATAAAAGAGCTTTAAATGTTTTGTTTGGCTGTAAATGAGAGTTGCTCGTGGTGCTCTGCACATGATACTCTTCTAAAGAATTTCTCAGCAGTTTGGGTGGTCACAAAATCACAGGCGGTGAAACTCTGATAGATTTTCTGGGCTAAGTCCTCCTCATGGATGTGACTAGATGTGAGCCTGGGACTGCCTTCAGAAAGACCTTCCCTCTCCTCAGCACTGCATGGGAAGTTGCAGCATAAACCACAGGGGACCTCCTGGCTCTCAGCTAGTTCAGTTCCTGTGACAGACTGCTGATAACACTGGGAGGTGTGGGGCTTTGTTTTTGGCCCTCCTGTCCCTTGCATGCACACACATACATACATGTGCACAAGTGCCAGTGGTTTCCAGGTCCTTGAATCTGTGATTTCCCTAAACTGCAGGATTACATGCCCAGCCAGCAGAAGTGCTTTTGTTCTATTCCCCATGCCCCTCCTCAAATAGCTGATTTTGGGGAGCACACTGCACCGATTCATTGCTACTCATTGATGTCCCTACTGTACCATCCCTGACCATGGATCACGGTCCCTCTGGCCTGTTGTGTGTTTGGGTTCACACCACTACAGCCCCAGGCAGGGGCTGCATCTCACTGTCCTCGCTGTGCCCCCTCCTGGAGGAGCCCCAGGGAGGTGGGTGCTTGGCTGCTCACTGCTGCCAGCACTCTGGATGCCTGTCCACATCTCCAATCTGCCCTCCATGTCCCGCTGGAGCCCCCAGAGGAGGCGCCTTTCGCTCCCTGACTGACTGACTGCATCACGGGTCACGGCTGCGCTGGCTGTGCATTGTCACTGCATGGCATGGGAGACCAGCTGAGGACAGCAGGCCATTCACAGGAGTTTTAGCACATGGGACTTGGCTGGGTACTCCAGCTGCATTAAAATCCATGGGCAGATAAATTAATGGCTGTCCAGGGATGATCTATCCATGTACTAGCCCCTTCCCTCTTCTTTCTTCTGGCCTTTGTGGTGAGCTCTCAGGATCACAGAGGGGTAAGTAAGGACACTTGAAAGCTATGATTCACACGTTTAGGCCTATGCTGCCTAATTTTTTAAGGCTCTTTTTTATTTGCTGCTGGGACACCACACTTTTAATTTCACAGCTGCTTTAGTGCAACAGTGTTCATGCAAGAGACAGCCCCCAAAGCACAGCCTTGGCAAGAGCCTGCTCTCCATGGGTTAATACTGCCCTTCCTTGGGAGCAGTGGCAGCTCTGCACATTGCTCTCTTAAGTTCAAGGTGACAGCAATAGATAATATTTCTTGAGCTGCTAATGGCTCCTGGTTTGGTACATGTGAGCTTTGTGGTTTCTGGTACTTGTTTGTAGTGTGGCTTATAATGCCTAAGGAAGAGCAGGGAGCAAAGCCTACTCAGAGACCACATCAATGTTTGCACTTTCTTTCCCTTTAAATTAACACTATCACAGGGTCAACATGGAGCTTTCCAGTTCATACAGATTCGGGGACTTTATCTCCACTTCAATGTAATTTTTTTGTCAATACTCATTGTTTGTTTGTTGGTTGGTTGGTTTTAGGGTCTGTGGGGGATTTTTTGGTTTGTTTTTGTGTTGGTTTGTTTTGTTTTTTGGAGGTAGCAATGCTTATTTCTAAGCTGCTTCCCAAACAAAAAGAAGCCTTTAACCAGGCTGGGAAAACCCACAAATGATGCAAAGGCAGCTGAGTGCTGACAGACGTTACTGAAGCACCCTGGACTTCACCACCCCTCCTTACAAGAGCAATGTCTGCCATTAATACAGAGCACAAATTCATGAAGTATTCCTTACATGGTTAAAAGAGTCCCCTCAAAATATGCTCTCCTTTATATAGATTATAACTACCCCTCCCTCCTCTCTTCCCTCTTTCCTCCCCCAAAGTAAAAGTGCAGTTTGGAGCCAGGGTGACCCCACTATCCACACAATGTAGTTCCACAGTTCAGGAACTGCACCAGCCAGCTCTGCACTGCTGCTCTCCAAGGCTTGCAGCAGGGCAGGGGTGCCAGGGGAGCAAAGGTTGTTTCTATGAAAAGAGTTTGAAACAAAATTTTGAATTTTGAGCTTGGCTACTCAGGAAGTCAGAAAAGGTAGAGATGGGAGATGGGCATAATTATGCCTCTGGCAATACTACCATGTAGAAATGTGTTCAGCTGAATAGAGTAAGATCATCCCAGTGTCACAGAATATGTGTCCACATCCAAAAAACTTGCCTCCAATGTTGCTGATGCGGTGGAGGACTGAATGATGGATTTGTAGCTCCCAAATTGCTCATAACAAAGATCCCAGTAGTGATCCATGCAGTGCCTGTTATTTATTCTGTGCATAAACAAAATAATTCATCCTCCGGGGACTCTCAGTCTAGTTTCTTTCATTAAGAATAAATGACATATTAATAACAACAAAAAAAACTACAGAACAAAAATTTTTAAAAGTGTTTTTTTGATTGGAACACATTTCCGTAAAGCACTGGCTGGAATAAGCAGCTTGTAGTGCAATGTATTTCAAATAGATAGAAATAATGCCCTAAATAACTGGGCTAATTAGATGTACTTTCTCTACAAAACCACAATTCTAATGTTCCTGTCTCGCTGTAATTAAAGAAGCATTTACCATGCATTGGAACTTTTAATTAGGTCTAACATCTAATAAACTTGGAGTAAACTAACAAATATTTTCTCTGCCAGTGGGTAGTTTTTAATCAGTGTTTAGAGGTTTAAAATTTCAGATAGCAGCCATGAGCCAGTGTCTAAAGAGCTTGAAGATGCATTTGAGCATAACCATTTGAGTAACTGTTGTGCTCACCCCTGTAATGTTGAGGGAACCAGTTCCCAGCCTTTTCCCTTTGGTAGTTTAATTTTTGTGGGGAGAATTACTCTAGAAACTGTATTTGCATAAGGTTTTCTAGGCTGTGGAGTGGATGTGGGTACCTGCTGGGTGCCAAGTGTGGGTTCCTTCCCCCTTGCAACAGCTGTCCAGAGGCTAGACCAGCACTCCTGCTGTAGTCAGTGGAGAAAAAGTAGGCTCATTCCCTCCTAAACAAAAAGAGAGGTGAGGCCAGCCCCCTGCCAAAGATTCCTCTCTTTCTCCATCAAGACAGAGCACCTTGGTGGCCATCCCAGATTAAATATCTGAATTATAGACATCCAAAGAGAGGTGACAGGCCTCTCCCAGCCCTGTACCCCAAGAAAGCCCTGCTAGTATGAGATGGAGTTGTGAGTTTGCTGACATGTCCCCGTATGGAAATCAGAGCATGGCCCACAGGAGAGCTGTTGGGGAGGTGAAGACATGTCCTGGTGGCAATGGGGTTGCAGGAACCCAGTGGGGACAGCTTGTGCTAGCCATGTAAAGACATGAAAGTCCCTTTCCTCAGGAAGGAGGAACAATGCTGGGGGAACTGGGACCTGGATGATGAGGAGGACAGAGGGACTGGGGGCAGAGCTGTATCCACGTGCTGTGCCTGTATGGGGTAGGGAAATGGACATGTCTCTTGGTGACAAGAGGCTGTGAGTAGGAAGGCTGGCAGTCCATCCTAAGCAGTTTGCTATGGCTGTGTTGAGGTTCACATGGGAGTAAGATGGAAAAAACATTGCAGTGGCCAGACGTACACAGATGGACAGCAAAAGTGCACAGAACTGTGGTGCACAGAACCACCTGTTTGTGGTTGACAGGTCTGGGTCCAGGGAAAGAGGTCACTTGAGATCATTAGGAGAGACTTCCCTGGCAGAGGAGTATGATGCTGCAATGGAGGAGTGCATCCATCTGCTTTTCTGGGGTTGTTTCAGTGGGATCAGACAAGTGCAGACCATTTAGGACTTTCCCTCTCAGGAAGTTCCCTGTGCAACAGGACAACCTTTTAGAATCATAAACCACAAATCCTTTATATTTTCCTCTGGAAGGTGGGGCATGATGCTAGAGCTCCAAAGCATAATCAGCATATTGTGTCTCTGCAGCACCCTAAACTGCCTCCAGGAGCCAGTCATGCTATCTTCCCATGATGAAATAGCTCAGAGATTTCCACATTCTCTGCAGAAGAAGAAAGGGCAGGGGAGTAGAGTATAGGAATATATGTTAAAGGACCTAGTGAGGAAGCAGAGAAGTCAGGAGGCACATGCACAAGGTAAAGGCTGAGGGCACACTCTTGAGAAAGAGAGTGCTATGGAGGATTTGATACAGCAAAGAAAACTCGCAGGATGTGGAAGGGGTAGAGACTTTCTGATTTGGTCATGAAAATGGGGTTAGGACACTTTGGAGGGGCAGGATGAAGCCCAGCAGCTGCTGAAAAATGGGCACACAAGGCAGTGCCCGTGAAGGTAATGTTTGCTTCAGTACAACTGACACGTGCCAGTACTTGTGGAACAGAAGGTCATACATTTTATTTTCTAAGTTTCCTGTATCTAGGGAATTACTTTAACTTAGCTTGAAGTACCGATAAGAGGAATAAATATGTGCCATTACCAATAACAATAACAGCCCAGGAATATTTCCTACCCAAAGATCTCAAAGCACTCCTTTTTGTGATTTATTCATTGACTCTTTTTGTCCTCAAGGAAGGAAGGGATTATAATGATCACCCACTTTGCAGGTGGTGAAACAGAGGGTAAGTAGCTGAGCTGTGAATAGAGCCATGACTCTTATCTCTCAGCATCGTTCCCAAGCCAGTGGTTGGGAAGGAAAAAGTTGCAGCAGGTGCCAGGAAAAGCCTCTGGCATCCCAAGGAACATGCCGAGGGTGTAGCTGTGGAACCTTCCTGATATGACTGAGGTGTGAAGACAGACATTCAGACACCATGAGGACAGAGGCGAGCAGCCTTGTGCCAGGCAGATTCTCTGGTGCTCTGGCTCCTGTGGCCTGGATCCCAGCACCATTTGGAGGTGCTCAAGCTGCAGACCTGTTTTTGAGAAACAGATTTACATGGGTGAACCCCAACTCTCTCTCCCCTCACTCCCAGGTACCAGGCTAGTTTCTTACACTCACAGTGGGCAACTCACAAGTCAGCAAGGGTGTTTGGTGTGATCTTGAAAGTGTGGAGAATATTTGGGGTCTGCTGCCTCTCTCTGGTTATAACTGATGTTCAGGTTGACTCTTAAGCTACCAGACCAAAGAAAAGGGGCACAGTTCCACACAGCTCTGGGTGACACAGTGTGTGTGCTCTACATGCTGTACTGTGTGCAGTACATACATAGTATACAGATTTAAATGGAAATTTGATAGGGAAACCTATCTCTGTGTGTATCTTTAAGAAGCCTACTAGGAACTTATCTGTGAGTTACCAGTGTAGTAGACAACTTCCCAAAAGGCAGCTTTCCACGGTTGTGGAGAAGGTTGTCTCCAGGTGCAGAGCAGAAGCTTAAAACATTCCTGCTGCAGTGGGAAAAAGCTCAGACCCTAACTGGATGGGATACAGTTAAGTTGCTTGGCCACAACCAAAACACTACCAAAGCCTAGTAGGAGGCTGGTGAAGCCTCTGTGTTGGTGAAGCCTCTGTCTTGCTTCTGTCTTACCTCCTGACCCTTTCCATCAACATGACTCCCTCCTCCTTCACTTACTGCCTTTACTGGATCTGACTGAAAGAAACGCAGACAAAATTAATGCAGACCATCAGAGCCAAGCTCCTGAACAGGTTTTTCCAGTGGGGGCCAGCAGACCAGCTCATCCTGGGGGTGGAAGGTGACTTAACCTTGCTTACACTGGCTGGCTCTGTGTCTGAAACCAGTAGAGGCTAAAGTAAAAAGCCTGAACTTGCCTTCTGCAGCTGAGGAGGGGCTGGGGGAGTAGTGTGGCAGCACTGAGAGTTATTGCTGTGGCATTTATGGAGCATGTTGCTATGAATCGATATCTCACCATAATTACCTCATTTGCCCGTTTTTCAAATTAGATAACAAGGTTCAATGCTTGACCAGATCATTCTTCATCCATTTGCATTTCCTCCTCTCCTTTGCAGTGGAGGGGAGCCCCTCTCCTATTAATCAACAGGCCTTGGGGTGAGTGGGGTTACACCCTGAAAACTCCTTTTGTCTCTTATGCCCAAACACTGTCATCAAAAGGTGGGGGGCCAGGCCAGACTGCCCACTCTGGGAGGACAGGGGGTTGTTTGTCCAGCTGGCTCCATGCTGAGACGGGAGGCAGAAAGCAATGAGCTCACGCTCTGTTCAGACAGTGACATTTCCGTGGGGCAGGGCTCATCCATCATGATGTGGTGGCTGAGGAGAGCTGTTAACTGTTTCGAGCTGGCTGCCTGCATCCTGTGCTGCTGCAGCTGGGGTTGCTCCCACAGGGAGCTCAGGACCTGCAGCATCCCTGGGGAAGCAGTGTATGGGGTCTGGGGAGAACCCCCTCCTGAGCAGGGGGACAGTAAGGAGGACAGGAGACTCCCACCATGACTTGGTGTTTGGGAAACAGAATCCATTTTTAGGGAAACTGCTTCTGTTTCACCCCCAGCTCTGAGGAGATTTCTTTTCCCCTTTGTACTGCCTGTCTTTGCAGGGGACAGGCAGGCTCCCCCCAGCATGTTTCCTACCTGTGCAGGAGCTCATGGTTTTCATCACAGACATGCAGCCACCTCTTATCTCAGGGGTTGATTTCTGGCTGAACCCATCACCCTCCATGCTGTGGCTGGGGTTTTTTTGTTTCTTTTGCTCAGCAAAGCATCATGCTCATCTGGGTGTTGACTTGGCTTTTGTGAAAACAGCACTTGCTCAAAATCAAAAGATTATCATATCCTCAACCCCTCTTCATGCCTCATTCTCCTGAGCCATCCTCCAAGGCAATACCTATTACCAGGTATTACAAGCAAAGCAAATTCTTGTAGTCAGATGGCTCATTAGCTCCTGCTTCTCTGGGGACGCCCCTGCGCCTCTCCTCTGCTCTCTCTCCCCTGTGAGGAGCAAAGGACTCCACCTTTGCCAGGGCAAAATAAAGAACAATTAGACAGTCATTAATCTGCAGGAAGGGAGGGCAGGAGGAGCACCAGCTGCTGAACTGCTGTTGCACAGCTGAAGTGTGGTTTTCCAGGGGCACGCGGGAGTGCAGCTTGGATCAGAGATGGGGGAACTGTCTTGTGCCTCTCCCTTGCTGTCAATTAGTACAAGAGGTTGGCCTTACCTCCAAGTAGCCAGAGACCTCGGGAGCAGCTCTCAAAGCTGCAAGCAGACTCCTTGGAGACTAATTGGGGTCTTTCACCTCCTTTTAGCTGCTTCTCTGCAATGCACTCTGGAGTGCAAGTGGGAGAACAGATGCTTATTTTGCCAGGGAGTCAGCAGGGCTTTACCAATTCCCCGTAGCCCGAGGGATAATAGAAAGAGACCTGGGAGACACGGCCCTGAAGTCAGCAAGCCACTTTCAATCATTTACCAGTAGTCCTGGCAAACTGGGGGGGTGCCAGATGACTGAAGGTTAGCAAATGTGATGCCCATCTCTAAAGGTCAGAGGCATGATCCAGGAAAATACAGGCCTGTCATCCTGACCGGGGTACCAGGGAAGGTCATGGAGCATGTCATTCAAGATGACCATGTGGCATGTATGGGACCATCAGAGGATTGGGCCCAGCCACCACAGGTTTATTAAAGGTAGGTGCTGCTTAACAAACCTGATCTCCTTCTGTGACAAGGTGACTCGCTTGGTGGGTGATGGAAAGGCTGTGGATGTGTCTACCTGGGCTGTAGTAAAGCCTTTGACACTATTTCCTCCTGGAGAAACTGGCTGCTCATGGTTTGGATAGGTGCACTGTTTACTGGGCAAAAAACAGTCTGGATGGCCAAGCCCAGAGAGTGGTGGTGAATGGAGTCACACCAGCTGGTGGCTGGTCACAAGTGCTGTTCCCCAGGGCTCAGTGTCAGAGCCAGTTCTGTTTAATCTTTATCGATGACCTGGACGAGGGCATTGAGTGCACCCTCAGTCGGTTTGCAGGTGACACCAAGATGGATGGAAATGTCAATCTGCTGGAGCACAGGAAAGCCCTGCAGAGGGATCTGGACAGGCTGGATCAATGGGCCAAGGCCAATTGTATGAGGTTCAACAAGACCAGCTGCCGGGTCCTGCATGTGGCTGGCAACAACTCCATGCAGTGCTACAGGCTGGGGAAAGAGTGTCTGGAAAGCTGCCTGGCAGAAAAGGACTTATGGTGTTTAGCCCAGAGAAAAGGAGCCTCAGAGGGCACCTTATTGCTCTCCACAACTGCCAGAGAGAAGGTTGTAGTGAACATACAGGTTAGCCCCTTCTCCCAAATAACAAGTGACAGAAAAAGAGGAAATGTTGATGAGTTCTGCCAGTGGAGCTTTAGATTGGCTAATGGGAAAAATTTTACTGAAGGGATAGTTAAGTACTGGAAGAACAGGCTGTCCAGAGAAGTGGTGAGGTCACAATTCCTGGAGGTGCTTAAAAGACATGTAGATGTGGCACTGAGGGACATGGCTTAATGTTGGACTTGGCAATGTTGGGTTAATAGTTTGACTCAGTGATCTTAGAGGTCTTTTCCAGCCTAAATGATTCTGTTTCAATAAGGGGCTTGGTGGCTGGAAAGAGACCCTTGCATGGCAGGGTGGTACCTGCAATGGCAGCCAGCATGGGGACTCCCCACCCCCAGCTTTCAGACCCTGCATGAGACTCCCTGCTCCCTACTTGTGTCCTTCTCTGTGCCCAGGTCCTTGTGCTGATGGTCATCCAACCTGTAAGGGACCACCTGCCTTCTTCTGTACCTTCTCCTCCACAGAAACATGTGTGGAGAGACTTTTATGCATGTGGGGGAAGCTGCTGTTTTGCCAATGTGCTGCAGAGGAGGAACACATACATCCACATGGAGAAGCCCCCCTTCTCCCTCCTGCTGCAGGATGATGGCGGCTTACATGAAACAGTCACAGAAGTGTCCTATGAAAAGGGAAGGGAAAAGACTGCCCAGAGCTCTCCTGCAGGAAAGGTGTTTCCTCCTGGGGAGAGGAGAAAGGGATGAGGTTGCTCTGAAAAGATGCTCTGGACTGCACCAGAATACGCCATGCAACGAGTTTGAATGGTGGCTGGTTATGAGCCCCAGTGGGGAGGGCAGCAGGATTCAGGCTCAGTTATTAAGACCATAAATCATGGAGACAGTCATGGGAAAGGCTGATGAGAAGAGTATGTGCAGCCAGGAATGGCAGGAGGGAGAGACGGTGGGCATCAGAGACACAGAGCTTCTACACATTGTGTTATTTTAAGAATTTTTCTTTTTTATGGCAATGCTGTCCATTTTCTCAGGAGAAGGGTCCAAATGATTTTAAGCTCCCATTTCCTGAAGACCCAGGCATGAATTCCAGGTTACTCCTGATAAGAGCAAGGGCTGGGGAGTGGGGGTGAAACAGCATTGGCAAGGGCTGCAGGGCAAAAGTGAAAGGCAAGGATGGGGCTGGAGTGAGGCACTGAAATACCAGGAGCCACCCATGTTTGAGGCAGGGGCTAGCCAGGATTTGAGATTGCAGTATTTTCACTGTCAAAAGCAGAAGGCAGGTTTTGGTGAGGTGGGGAGGTCAATCCACAGCACTGTCTGCAGTGGAAGGTGGAGCTGTTCGAGGTAGCTGGGAGGGAGGCTCTGCAAAGCCAGGTTTGCTGCAGCCCCTTCCCTTGGGCAGCCCATGTGGCACTGGTGGCTTCTGTGCTGCCCGAGCCCTGCTGCTTGTGGTCAGCTCTGATATCTCTGTGCTGTGCTGTAAGTGTGATGCCAAAATTACCTGAAGGGTACAGCAGGCAGATCCTTGTCCACTTGCAGCTGTCCAAGCCTCCCATATCTCCTTAGGAACCTTCAGGTCCTTCTGGTTAAAAGCTGAGGTGTCTCAGAAATACCTGGGGCAAGGAGAGGCAGTCACCCACAGCTGTGCAGCCAGTGTGCCTGGTGACTGCACTTTGCTCTTGGGCTGAAGGCAACTGCCTGGCTCTGGCTTAGCTCTGACTTTGGTTTTGGCTCTCACTCAGAACATCAGGCACAGCTGGAGCTGCACAGGGACATATAGTGAGCTTTAGGCACTACTCATGTACTGACAGCAGGGCTCTGGCTTGCTGCAAAGCCCATTCAGGACATTGGGTTAGAAGAGGCTGAGTCTCATGAGTGTAAATCTCTTGGATGAAGGATACCCCAGCGATTTTCCTCTGCAGCGTAGCTCTTTTCAGAGGCAGATGAATTTGAAGTCATCCAGAGCAGCCCATGAGAACATAAAAACTGGTCCCAGTGTTTTGAACATGTGAAATGCCAACCAGGCTGAAACAGGGCAGGAGCCTGTCCAGAGGCTGCAGCTCAGTGTTGAGGCATGGGATGGGACCCCTTTCCTTCTCAGTGGTGTGGAGCATTTTCTGCTGCTTGCACAAGCAGGAGGTGATACCTTTGATCTGCTTTGTGGTCTGCTGACAGGCTTCACTTGCAGCCCTGCAGGAGCAGCCCTAGCCCTTCTTCCTTGTCTGCTCTCAAGAAAAGCCTTCAGAGGCTTCAGTCTGGCTTTTGCATGGAGCAATCTGTGATGCATTTGTCTTCCCTCGTGCCCAGGGGCTCACATGGGATGTGGAAAAGCCCTGCAGGGATGGATGGGTCATCCCTGAGCTCCAGCTGCCAAAACCTTTGGCCTGCCCTAACCCAGGGACCAGACTGCACCATCTGCCTCCTTCCACTAAGAGTCCCAGGTGCAGCAAAGAGGATCAAGATGCAGCCAAGAGAGGCTGAAGGGAGTCAAGGTGGCTGTCCTCACACCAGGTGGGGCAGTGCTGCTGGTAGGCCATAGAGGGAGGAGGGTTTCCCAGAGATCAGAGATCCAGTGGTAGCAAAGATCCAGGAACAATCTGTAGCTGGCATCAGCACAGGGCTATTGCTGACAGAAAAGGGCTGGGCTAGGGAGTCAGTTTCAGTGAGAGCCCTCATGGGGAAGAATGTATGGCATGTATATGGGGCCACATGATGGAAGAGTGTGACAGTGTGGAAAAATGCACCTGGAGGGAGGTGCCCCCTCCATTGCCAGATATCCAAGCATATGCTAATCCAACAGCTCTCCCCCTTGCTGTCCTCCCTGAGCTGATGGACAAGGCTTTGCTAGCCAGACTCAGGACCCAGCTCTACTCTGGGGCTCACACGGGCTGCAGCTGCAGCCTGTATCTCTAAATCTTCTCTGCTTTTTAGGTCACTTTGTTCTGCTTATAAATCCTGGTCTTGTCTTACAAACCATAAATCTTCCTCTACAGTCAGCACCATTTATTTTTCCTCTGATCTTGTAAAATAACGGGGTCAGAATATTTAAAATCCAGATTGTTGCATTTTCTGTGGTTTTGGCTCATAACAAATATTCTCTTCCATTCTGGGAAAATGCCACAGACCTGTGGCGAGACAGCCTTGCTTAGGAATTTGTAGGAAGAGAGGAATAGGGGTTCCAAAGGAGATACTGAAATAATCTGCCCTAACACAGCCCTTGCATGTATGTACAATTCCATGCATGTACGTGGCACACCCGATGCACCTGCGTGCAGGCAGCCTTACCTTCCCTGCTTCACACACTTACCACCTCGCTGGCACCCACCATCTCTCTTCACTGAGGCACAGCCTTGCACAGATCAGAGCTACATCTTGTCCCTCCACCTCTCACCCTCATACCTTCACATCCAATCCCAGGCATCTGGCAGGGAATCACCTGAGTGGTTCCCATCCTCTCCCTTGCCAAGCACAGCCATTCACACAAATCTGGTCTCTGCCATCTCAGCTTGGTGCTCTGAGCCTTTACACCCTCCTCAGTGTCAGGAGCTACTTCTCAGCAACCTCCATACCCAGTTGTGCTCCTCACCCCTTCCTGCAAGATGCTGGTGGAGTAGAAACAGCACCTCTCCTCTGCTGCCTGTCCAGGGAGGGAGAGACACTCTGTGAGAGTTGGGTTCATGTGTTGGCACAGCGGTAAATAGCCTCTGCCAAGCACCAGGACAGCCCTGCATGCGATCATGAGTCTGCCAAAAAGTCGCGTCTGATGGTGCAAGGCCAGCACTCCATGCTCAACTAGCCTGGAGCCCGCAGATATGCAGTGAAGCATCCGTGTGTCTGCATTACAGTTCTCTTCTTAAAGACTGTACAGCTCGTGTTTCTGCAGGTTTCACGTGAAGGGCTCTACTCACTTGAGCATGCAGTCAATACTCCTTTCGATCTTCATCACTCACTGTCTGGCTCCAGGCTTTATTTATTGCACAGCATCAAATCACCAAGCCAAAGACAAAAATGGCCAGCTCCCTTGTGGCCCTTTTGGTGGGCATTCCCAGTGATCTGGCTTTAACAAAATTAGCATTGCTTCTGCCTTTGGAGGTGATATTGCTGTCTGCAGTGCATACAGGAGGGAGTGAACTGTACAGCTGTACAATCAATAGTACAGAGCACCTTGCAGGAACAGCCTGAACCTCAGCCTGGTTTCTAATCTGCCAGCACATCCTCTTCTCCCTTAGGGAAGAATTGCAACATAAAGCTCGGGAATGTATTAGTGTGTGGGTAGTGAGAGTGACTACAGATGGGGTGTCAGGCAAAACTAAACAGTAAATTCTGGGTTATCAGAGGTAATCCCCAATGGTGGTGCCCTGTCTGAGAGAGCCAGAGCCCAGGCTTTTACAGTATGTGTCATTTTACAGCTGGCAACACACTAAAAAATTTGAGTGCTTCTGCAAAGCAGACCTAGTGTGGGGACAACTAGAACAGCAAGAATTAACAATTAATGACAAAAATGCAAAGTTCCAGGACAAAAGGTAAGTGGCTGGAGTAGACTCCAGCTCTCTGGGTGATTTTAAATGATCTTACATTTTTCTTCTTTGGCTGCCCCCCTCTACCTTATTTCCTTCCCAGCCTGTGCCTGTTCCTTCAAAATACAGCCTGCTTTCCTGCCCAGTCCCTGTCCAGCCTCAGAGATGTTCTGGCCTGTGTGTGAAGGGAGAGGCACTCTGAGGAAGAGTCATAGCAGACTGGGACTCTGTGTCTCAACATGTGCATGACAAGGGTGAGCTGAACTTGGGCAGGAATGACAGAGATGAGTGCTATGTGCATGCATATATATGCAAATATATAATATATATGTATGTTACATACATATATATATATGTACACACACACACATGTATTTGTTTAATAGTGCTTTCCAGTACTTTGACCTGAGTCACCACAGTAATTCCAGTATCCAGCTCCCTTCAGACTCCCATCTGGAACAGTTATTTTTCATTATGAGCAGGAAAAAGGAAGCATTTACTAGGCATGATTACTTTCATAGAATCATAAACCCAAACATCCTCTTTGCCAGTGGGTTTCACAACTGCTTGCTGTGAGGGAAGCATGGGAGGCAGAAATGTTGGGTTAGTTTGGAAGACCCTTCTGCATTGCTTTGAGCCCTATCCCAAACTTTCTCCAGGCAGCTCAAGATGCCACGGAGTCACCATCATTAACACCAGCTGAAGTGGAGGGTTTGGCAGCAGCTTATGTGATCCACTGCCCCACAGTCAGGGTAGGTACCTGGGTACTGGTTTTGTTTTAGAATCTGGTGAGGTTCAGCCAACAGCAGCTTGTGGCATGTAAAACAAAACTATGTTTGGCTTTCACACACAGATCTCTTAAGTGTTGCTCTTAAGGGCTCAGGTGAGGCAAAGTTAACTTAGGGTCTAAGCTGAGTAGCCCTGCAGAGCTCATGGCAGAGAAGACATGCTCACCCAAGAACATCTTAGGCATCACATGGCTCATGGTTGGCATTGCCCATTCTCTGATGGGTCTGTGGAGTAGCTGGACCCATGCTGGAGACCCTGGGGTGGAGGAGAGTACCAGGACAAGGGGCCCTGGCACCATACTGACAGCCCAGGGCTGTTGGCTTGTTTCACACCTACTAGTTTTGGAGCTGCTGCCTTGGCTCATCTTCTTGTGGGAGAAGTCAAGAGCAAAGGACAAAAGAATCAGTTTTGAGTAGTGTCATCAGAAGCCAGCAGCCTCAACAGCTCCAGGTCTGGAATGGGAAGGAGATTTAGAAAAGGCAGGAGTTATGGGTAAGGGAACATCAGGGGAGGGCTCTGAGGCACTCCCTTCACAAAGGTTCCCCAGCACTAACTGCCCCAAACCTGCCTGTGCCATGTCCTATGCCCAGCCCCTGTGCTGGGGTTTGAGCAAATCCGAGAAGCCTTCCCCTGGGACTTCTAATCAGATGTTTTGGGAAGACTCAGGGTCAAACATTGGCACATGCCTCAGTGCTGGGCAGCAATACAAGCTCCTCCCTACCCCAGCTACTGTGAGCACCAATTGCAGGCTGCACCTTGTCACCCCGACCCCACAGAGAGGGACACACAGGCTCACCCACTTGAGTACTGCAGCTTTATTTGAATGAAACAATCCACGTTGAGAGTCTGTAGGTTACACGGCGGGTGCACAGGGGCTGGGGGGGAGGTGGTGGATGAGGCAATGCTTAAAAACATCTCACCCTGTTTGAAAGGTTCAGTCCCTTTGTGTTTTGTGCTTTTAATGTTGTGGACAGCTTGGCATCATGGTGGCAAGAGGGTCCCAGCTCCACTCAGTGGTGGCGATGGCACTCTGTGAGATGGGGAGCGGGGATGGGACAAGACATGGTGGCGATGAGGGAGGCAGGTGGAGATGAGGCTCTGTCCCAGGATCCCCACCTAGGATACTGATAGCAAAAACCCAAGAGACACCAAGAGGACCCCCCTCCCTCCTCCACAGTATCCCCAAACACACAGACTTTGTCTGTCCCTCCATTTGGGGGGCTGTTTCCAAACACTTCTGTCAGGTCAACCAACACTTTCTTACTGTCCTTGGTGACCTGGAAGTGTGAGGTGATGCAGTCCCACTGGAACTGGATCCCACTGAAGTGGCTCACTGTTGGACCTGAGCTGGTTCTCCCTGCACCTCAGAAGCTGAGATCGGGATTTTTGTGTGATCCCCTTCTAGGGGATCCAGGGATGAAGTTTGCTGCTGTCTCTCCAGGCTGGAAATGAAACACTTGGTGAGGGTAAGGAGCAGGGGGATGGAGTGAGAAAGAGTGTGGAAGTCACTGTCTGATGCTCACTTCTGGCCAAAGGCAGATGTCAGAGTTGTTTCCCCATGAGACTGTTGTATCTTGGATGATGGCCCCTTTTCTATGCTATGTGTATTGTGATACAGGCAGGATGGTTCTGACTGGGGAAAAGGACCCAAGCAAAACCATGCTGGCACCAAATTTCCCATTCCATCTAGAGATTAGCAAGGGCTGTGACTAAAATCACAAAGAAGAACCATGTATCTGTAGCATTCACAGATTTTAGGGAATGTCTGGAGATGAATGCATGCTGTGGAGTCCCCTGGAATGAGATGGTACATCTAGAAGATACCAAAAACTGGAAAACAGGCCAAACTCAGCTATTTGAAAGCACTGACACTAGGCCACTTTACCCAGCTTTAACACCAACAACTACATTAATGTGCTGAGGAGCTGGAGATGGGCAGCAGAGAAGAACAAACAAAGTTTGATGAGAGGAAAAGGTCACCTCCAGCAAACTCTGAGACAGTCTTCTTGTCTCAGGATGCTACATGCATAGGAAAGCTTCTTTGCTCCAAGTATGTAAATACCTTCCCTCATCAGCATCTGAATTTTCCCAGGGAAATGTCTAGTGCTCACCAGTCCCTTGCTCAGTCTCTGTGTGGTACGTGCTGCCAACCCATACAGAAGACCCAAACACTACTCCAGTCAATGCCTGTGGCATTTTATAGACAGGATGGTATCTATATTCTCCTCTCAGCACAATCTAGGTGCTGCCTGAGCTGACCACGCTGCTCCAGCCTGGCTGTCGCTCTGTTTACTGATACCCACAGTTGGTTTGAGAACAAGGCCCAGTGAGACATGATATACCAAATGCCCCACCTGTGAAGGTGCTCTGAGTTGGAGCATGGACTGTGGAGAAGGGAAAGGTGGGGACTCCACCTCCAAAAGGGGCCCTGTCTCCTCCCTGCTGCATTTCTGGCAGCTGCAACACGCCCACACCTCAACTTTAGCTTTGATCCCTCTACAAGCTGCTAAGATAAACACCTTACCAGTGCTGGACCTACAGTGCAAACAATACCTGGAAACAGCTTCATCTCAGCACCACATTGCTTATCAGGGCCACCAAAAGAAAAGCAGTTGGTGCCTGCCTGCAGAGGCTGCAGCGCAGAGGAGGAAGTGGGGTTGCACTTGCTCTTAGCTAGTTTGGGCTCAGCCTTGAGCTGCTGTAACGCTGGGAACTAAGGAGGTGCAGCTCACTCAGAGTGGCAGAGCAGGACTGCTGACATCTGGCACATTCCAGCTCCTACCCAGGGCCTGCCTTTGCTGAGGCTTGTTATGCAACTTCTGAAGATCTTGGAGTATCTCTCCATTGTAACAGCTGGGCTTTACTCAACTGGAAGCCACTTCCAGTTGTCCTAAACAGCAGGACCAGAGCCCATCTCCCCCAGCCAGAGCAGATCCCCAGTGGCTCACAGCAGCAGCACCAGGGGGGCTTTTCTCTTCCTAAGACTTGGTTGGCAGACAGGACAGATGCACATGGGTGGCAGAGCAGACACCTCACTTGGTTCAAAGCTTCAGGCAAGGGCCCAGCCATTACAGCATAAGGCACATCCAACACTATGAGCTTTGGGCACTGAGACTGCCTGGGGACTGGCACTGTATGACAGCTGTCCAGCTGGCCCTGTCTTATACTGAGTTTAGGGCATCCTGGAGGTAAAAAATCCCACTCTAAGTCAAACATTCATAGCCCAATTTCCTTTTAGAACAATAGTTAATGGAAGCACAAAATTTTGTCTCATTCTGGAGGAGCAAATTGTTTATAGGCCATACCAAATGCAAGCAAAACCTGGATTTACCACAAACTTGCACAGCTCTCTACAAAACTCTGATCATCCAGCTCTACCTTTGGAACAGTAAAGACAGCATCTCTCCCTTTCCCTTGTTTTCTGCCCCATGCTGGAAAACCCTCACCATGAAAGGCAGCAGAGAGAAGGACAGTGCTCATAAGCTGGGACCAGCCCTTTGCAGCTTTCCTCAGGGATCACCCATGGGAGGACAGTGGCTTGCCTGGCCTCTTCATGTACAGATGTGCTGAGCATCTGGAGCTGGACTAGTGTATTTTACTGGGAAATCTGGTCTCAGGATTTTCTTTAGTCTCCTTGCCCAGCACCTGAGAAGCCTCAGGTCAGAGCCTGCTGCCTGCCATCAGTGAAACAAAGGACAATGCACTGTGGAGCTCATCTTTCCTCTCTCCTTTTCCAGAGAACAAAAAACAAGTTCTGTTCCATCCTTTCAGTCAGGCATGGGGCTGTTGTGAGCTCTTTTTTGCCTCTGATGAAGCCAGGACATGACCCACTCTAGGTGCCTGATGGAGCCAACATATGCCCTGAAGTGCTCCTGTCCCCCCATCACCACCCAGGCAGCCTCACCAGCCCCTCAGGCTTTGCCAGGGCTGCAGGGAGCAAAATGCCAGAAGGTGCCAGAAAGTGCCAGAAGGTGCCAGAGCAGATCTACAAGCCCCCCTTCCCTGCAGCCACACAACACAGGGACACAGTAAGTCCTGCTGACTTGCTGTCTGTCTCTGGAGCTCTCTTTGGAGAAAGGATGCTTGATGGCAAAGCCACTGAGCATGCACCTGGATCACAGCCCAGGGTGTGGATGTCAAGCACACATTTCAGACAAAATGGAGTGGGATGGCACTGCTTTGCCATGGCCAAGAGGTTGTCCTGCAGACTATGGTTGTCTGCAAGCTGCATCCTCCCCCTCTCTGAATGCCATGTTGGTCAAAAGTGGCCCTGGGCTGTCCCACAGTGCTCCTTGGGGTGTTTAAAGCCTCCAGGACACAAGTGGTCTGATATGATCATACCAAACTATAAGTAGCCATCAGAAGACCCCAAAATCCCCTGTGGTGTGCTGGGTGATGGCAGATGGTCAGCCAAACCGACATGTGCCTTGATCCCAAGGGAAGTACTGAAAACACACATATACCACAGCTTTCATTTGGGATGCTGGGTGTACCAAGGCTATTCAGCTCCCTGCTGGAAACCAACAGCTGCCAGTTATTACCATGGAGTGTAAATTTGGTCAGGTTAAAATGCAATATCCAGAGCTCTCCAGCACTTTTCTTCTGTAAAAGCCTTTTGTCTCAGGATGAGCAGCTATCAATTGGGCCAAAGCAAATATAAATTATGGCAACAGACTCCACAGGGTCCTGCTGCTGCACACTTGTTGTTATGAACAGGGATGCACCCCCATTGAGGGCAGCCTGGAGAAGACAACATATTGTTGTCTGTTGAGGCAGTTTAAAGGACCAAGAGTGGTTTCTCCCAAAGCCAGGAGTGCCACAGAATGGCAACAGACAGCAAGACACAGAATTGCTGTTGGCACCCACTGCATCCCATGACACTGCCTGGCCCTGGGCAACAGTCATGGGTTTCCTGGTCAAATGTGCACTGTGATTGAGGTCTGGGTTCTGGAGGGAGGAGTGGAGACAGGAAATACACAGTCCCAATCCTTGCAAATATAAATTATGGCAACAGACTCCACAGGGTCCTGCTGCTGCACACTTGTTGTTATGAACAGGGATGCACCCCCATTGAGGGCAGCCTGGAAAAGACAACATGTTGAGGCAGTTTAAAGGACAAAGAGTGGTTTCTCCCAAAGCCAGGAGTGCCAGGAGGCCTATCCTTTGCACAGGAAATACTCACAGTGCAACTGCTTGTCATCATTGAAAAGCAGGGTCCTTCTTCCTGGGCGCAGGAGCTGGGCATCAGTAGGTGCTGTGGCACCGTGTCCCACCACAGCCAGCTCGAGGCACAGAGCCCATGGTGATATGCTCCTCCATGCCATTGCTAGGACACCCAAAGACACCCAGGAGGCAAAGGGGTGCTGCAGCATTTCCAGAGAAAAATAGGTATCTGTGTGGTGCTGACAGAGAAAAAGGTGACTAAAACAGCAACATCCTGAAGCAGCAGCTCCCTGAGCTCTCTGCTTTAATGAAAAGGTTTGTCTCTTCAAGTGGGGTGAGGTGACACCATTTACTCCATGGAGGAGGGAAAATGCCCTGGTGCCTTTGCCTGTCCCTGCCTGGGGCAACATGAATGACCCCTTGGCAATTCCCATAGGTAAAATTCCCTGCCTCAGCCTCGCTGAGAGCTAATGGGGAGCAGGGCTTGCTCCTGACAGCGCCTTGCAGGGGGACCACTTCATGCTGGAGACAAGGCTTGGGGCAGTGGTGGAGGGATGCTTCTCCCACAGCACCACTGACTGTCCCCCCCGGGCTGAGAAGCACCCAGCATCAACCCAAAAGCTGGGCGCTTCTGGCACAGAGTGATAGGGACAGCCTGAGGAGGAGGAATCCAGACTCTGCACTCCCTTTGGTAGTAAAGTTTTTTTTTTTTTTTGTAATTCTGGAGTAGTGCACCCACAGGATTTTGTATAGAAAGAAATTAAATTTCAATACTTCAGATAGCAATAGGGAATAAAATACGATTTGTATCATGTTTACTACACTCTCATGTCTCTAAATTATTTTTGCAAAAAATTACCAGCCTAAATATCTGAAGCTCCCCTCCCCCCCCAATTTTTCCCTGATTGCTACCATATTTCTTTCCAGAAGAAAACTAGTTCCCAGAAGAAGGGCTCCCCATCACTGTTGCTACAGCTGTTCTCCAGGCAGCACGCTGTGCAGCTCTGCTGGAGCAGCTCTGCATGCCTGCCAATCACAGAATCCCAGAATATGCTGAGTTGAAGGGGACCCATGAGCAGCTCCCAAACCATTTGTGCACTAAGCAATGTTTTTCATATACATGAAACAATTTTTCACTCCCATACAGCTGGGAAGAGTTGCACTCAGGTGTTCCTAATTACTTAACTCCAGATCATATGGAACATATTAGGTCCATCGCTTTCCAGTGGCTGATCTTTGTGGAAGAAAAACAGTCTATTATTATTACCAGCCAGGAACTGCATTTCAGGGCAAGCAGTAGGAATTGATGTTCATATTGTTAAAAGCCATGGATTAAAGTTCTGTTGATGACCTGCTATTTGGACTTGCACTGAACTGGAGAAAAGTATAATTAAAAAGTATATTTTTCAGAATACGATGAACAACTATAAAAAGAGGTTTTAAATATAAGTTTCTTTGTAAGCCCCACTTGTAACTACACAGTAGCATTCACTACTTCTAATATCTACAACTTATACCCAGGAGCCTGCACACTCACATATTTTCTGTTCTACACCCTGAAAAAAAATGAAATTGAGTATATATCGGCTAACACCCACACAGCATTCTTCCTAATGTATTTCTACAACTACCAAGCAGAGGTCTCCTTGTAAATAAAAGCAGTCTCTTAAATTTATATTGCACTTTTCTTCTGCAGGGACTTTCATACTATATACAGGAATAATATCCACCATTGCTGAAATGCAGCCACTTCTGGAGTGGAATAAAGCAGCTACTTGATAGGCACAGAGCAACATAAAACATCAGGAAGAGAAACGTAACATTGGGACTGCAAGATATATTTAAGAAGACAGACAGTAATTAAGTTTAAGGACTGTAATTTAGCCAGAACACTGTGAAAAGTGCGAAGGGATCTTTAATTGGAAGGGGTAAGGAGCATGGCTTTACATCTCACCTGGGATGCACTACCACCACAAGGAGACTTGCCTCTCAAGCATGGGGTGGTAAACCACAAACACCACTGCCCTCAAAGAAGAGGGACCCTGCCTCCCCTCCACCCCATCACTGCACAGCTTCCCATCCTTGCTGCTGAAGTGCCTCTTTCCCCTGATACCATCTCTCAGCACATCTGCCAGGGAAATGAAGTCTTTCCTTTTGTCCTCAGTACTTCTGAGAAGCAGGGGCACTTGGGTTAATGACTTTTCCCCAAACTCACCACCAGCTGCTTTCTAGCCAGAGATAAAAGAGCAGAGGTCTAAGTGGGATGGAGTTTCCTGAGACTTTCACTGAAGCTGAAGGACACCTGGCAGCAGGAGAAGGCTTCACCTCTGGCTGGGGTAACCCCCTTGCTCTGCCCTGGACCTACAGCCACCAAAGGGCTTCTTGCCCCCTGTGCCATGGATTGGTGTGGTGAGGCTCTTAGATCCTTCCTTGCAAAGGCTGGCATGGACTCCCTCCCTGCAGGCGTCCCTTTCTAAAAGTGTGGAGCCCTTTTGCTGACACTTGCTTCACAGGTAATGCTTTGTCCATCATCCTGAACCTTCAGGCTGCACCTCCCCAGCCCCACAGCACCTGTGATGCCCACTGAACACTAGGAAAACCCAGATGCTTGTGCAGCCTGGGCTGAGCAGTCTGTAGAAGCAAATCCACAAGGGCCTCTGCCTCAGAGCTCAGCAGGTGAGATGGTTGCCCTGGGCTGTCTCTTACCAATGGGGAAGCACTCCTGTCTCCACCTTCTGCCCAGCAGAAGCCTCCTGCAACCAGCAATGCAACACAAATGTTTTGCTGCTGGCAGATCAGGAGCCATTGTGAAGCTCCCAAGCACCCCTGGAAAGCACGGTCTCTCTCCTAGGAGTGAAAGTGGACTCTTACCAGGAGTGGGGTGATGACTTCTGACCTCCAAGGACAGAGGAAAAGAAGAGCACAGGGCTGAGAGAGCTCAGCCTAAAAAAGGGCAGCACTGGCTGCCCATGAAAATGGCAACAGACAGCAAGACACAGAATTGCTGTTGGCACCCACTGCATCCCATGATACTGCCTGGCCCTGGGCAACAGTCAAGGGTTTCCTGGTCAAATGTGCACTGTGATTGAGGTCTGGGTTCTGGAGGGAGGAGTGGAGACAGGAAAGACACAGTCCCAATCCTTGGAAATGGAGAAAAGCAGAACAAGCTGGGGGGACCTGTATCACGTCCTCCCACTGTCTTGCAAGGCCTCCTGTGAAGAAGGACCCCTTGTCCCTCAGAGCTGATGTCATTTCTCTCTCTGATGGTGGCTGGATCTCCTGGAGTTAAGTAAGAGCTTTCCCCCTCCATCAGTGAAGGCAATGAGGCCCCAGCCATGGCTGGAAGCTGAGCAATGCAGGAGACAGCTAATACATTCAGGTGATTTCAGACAAACACAGCTGTCTTAGGGAAGCTGATATATTAATCAGAAATGGGTAAGGAGCCACGGGTACTGGGTCTTCAGTGAGACAGCTATCTTATCTGTGGTGCTCCAGATAGGGATTTTGTATGGGGTATCCCTTAGGAGGAAGAGTCACAATTAATTGCCAGTGTGGGCTAGTAAACCCCAATTCACAGCCCTGTGGGGCTAACTCTGCCCTGTGCAGGGAGGTAAGTCATGCCAGAGCTGCTTCCAGATGCAACAAGGCTATCACAGCTCCTGTTTGGCTGGTGCAGGGCAAATCCTTCTCCTGGGGGTTCATCTGGAGTAGCATGTGCCTCCACCTTGATGAGGTTGGGCCAGACCTGCTACAGGTCTGCAGCAGAGAGGAACACCAGCTTTACCCACTCATGACACCATCAAGAAAAAGGTGAATTTCTCCCATCCCTGTTCCCTTGTTCCCCAGTGGCAAACAGGGCCACAGTTCAGCACAAGCCCCTCTTTCAGGCCAACTTCCTGCCTGCATCCTTCTTGGAGCAGTTTCGTGCCTGTTCCACCTTTCAGCTCCTCTGCCCACTGCCCTGGCAGTGGAAGCTGAGCGCCTGTGTGGCTGCATGTGCTGAAAAAATTCAGCAAACTCAGCCCTGAGCAGTGATGCTGTTGCCATCTTTTGCCCACACTGCAGTGAATGCACTGTGCATGCAGAAAGGCCTTGGGAGGTGAGAGGGCAGCACTGGAGATGCCTGAACTGCCAGCCCAGGAGATGGGTCATGAGCACAGGACTTGCTGCCTGGCTGAAAAACATTTAAATGCCTGACTCTTCCCATAACCCAGAAAACTTGAGGTGGAGGAAGTAATGGAATAAAAACCAAAATAAATAGGTAACAAAATATAGACAGAGGAGCAATTGTGGGTTTAGGGCTGAGGCGGTCATCATCCCAATATTCACAGGGGGAAGCCAATGTGCAACTGCTCCACCCTTCCAGTCCCATCCCGTCACATCCCCTGCCTCAGCCCCAGAGAGACCAGATTTTCTGTCTGCAGCTCAGACCTGATCCCTGTCCAGCAAGAGTGCTGAGAGACAGAAAGAGGCTCTTGGAGGCCCGTGCTGCAGCTGGATCCAGCCAGGACTTCACCACTCAGCGTGGTCCATGTCATCGGTCCCTTCCTTGCTCCATCTTCTTCAGGCTGGGGGATGAGGAGAAGCACAGAGCAGTGGGGAGAGGCCAAAGCAAACCACATTGGGGGCAATTAAGTACATGAGAGCCTGGAAGGTGTGGATGGATGGAGACACTGAAGCACATGCGGTGCGAGGAAAGGCGCTCCGGCCGCCGGCATGCGGGGCGGCTGCTGCCCCATGGGCGAGGCCGGTGTCACTGCAGGGAGCTGCAGCCGGAGCGGGGCAGCCCCAGCCAGTGGGAAAGCATGAGGAGACAAGGGGAGTACTGCAGGATATCATCCACTAAGCTGTGGGCTCTGCAGCAAAGAAGGTAACTGTTCTGGTAGAAATTTGTGCTTTAATATATTTTTGTTTGTTTGTTTAAAACAAGTTCGCACTTCCCTGAGGAAGCCCTGTCCGACATTCCCAAGGAAACATGGGTGTGGTTTTTTTCTTCCTTCATTTGCTCTTCACATTTCTTGTGTTTCATTCCTTCTTTTCTCTGTGTGTGTTTCTTCCCTTCCTCTCTCTCTCTCTCACTCTCTCTCTTGTGCACGTGCTTTATAAAAAAAAGTTTTGTCTTTATTTTTATATTTTGTTCTAGACATTATGACTTTCTCAAGGAGTGCTCCAGTTCTGAACCAGATCCCTTTGCATGGTCATGCCTGTCAGTCTTTGGTAACATATGGACACTTTGGTGTGCCAGTGAGGAGGGGAGGAAGAGGAGCAGAGGTGGCTGAGTAGGAAAGGAGCAGGAATGTCTTGGTCCGAAGACAGGAGCGCTCGCTTGCCATCATCTGAGCAGCACATAAAGGAAGAAAGTCAATGGGCCACAAAGCCAAGGGCTGTGCAGGGCTGGGACACCACTTCCTGGAAGAGCAACAGCTGTCAGCCGAGATGGGAGAAAGAGAATTAGTGATGGGACAGATACAGATGTCATCAAACCAGTCAGCACACATCCATGTCTTCTCCCACCCTGAAGCACAGAGAGTGCCCTTTTGGAAGATACTTTGAGCCTTTCCTGGATGTTCTCAAGGTTCCTCAAAAGTAACTTTGGAAAAAAGGTTGAGTCTTAGACATTTTGCAATCCAATCTTTTCTTCCCCAGACCTTTCAACCTGAGTCAAACAAAAGACTCTCATTGTGTTATGGTTACATCCTAGGCTAAAAGAGACCTTTAATTGCACCTAAAATTTTGAAAATTTTAGGGTGTTCTGACTTTTGTTTCCCTCTTCATCTCTGGAGTTAAGAAAATTGCTAGAAGTGACTCTTACTCTGAAGGCTTTCTTGCTTCAAAAATAAACAAACCAAACTGAACCTTGCTCTCAAGTGCCTGTCTGGCTCTGGTTTGCATACTCCGAACATCTGCTCTCTGGCCCACCTGAGGTATGTTATCCAGGGCACAGGCAGGACTACAGCAGAAGGCACACCAGTGATTCCCACCCAATGCCTACGAGCTGCTTACACACACCTTGCCGTGGCTTCAATCCTCGGTGCAGCCTAGTGAGAGTGGAGGTGTCTCCATCACTGCAGTGCTGGCATCAGTTTATGTGGGTGGACTGGAAAGGGGCTGGTGGGATTTAGCCTGGCTGTGCCTCTCTGCTCAGATGGCGATGGAAGGAAGCACAGCCCACCCTTGTTCGATGCCCCAAAGAGCTGTTTTTTTTTTTTCTCAGAGTAAGACTGACTTAACACTACAGAGCCCATTAAAGCCTGCAGAAGGTCCTTCCCTTTTCAAAGCTTCCATAACTAGAGTTTCCAGGAAATGAGATATTGCAGAAGTCCTTAGCTTATTGTGGATGACACCTCCTGGTTGCTCCTTTGACTCTTGCTAACTCTCAACTGTATAGAACAAGCCCAAGAGTCACAAGAACAGCCCCTCTGGTGACTTCTGCTGGTGGGGTCAACCATCCCGTTGAGTCCCACCAACACATCAGTGTGCTCTGAAATGAGCTATGCAGCCCTAGCATTTGTGAATGCACTCCTACCAATTTGTTTGCCTCTGAGGCAGACACAGTCTCACCCTTATTCGGTCCAATTGGCTTCCTTGGGCAGTCTCCCTTTTTCAGAGTGACGTCATCGATGGCAATGTCCCCCTCGTAGCTTGTGCCCCGGACACCTTCAAAGATGATCTACAAGCAGAGCATGGGAGAGAGCCCAGTGTGAGGCTGCAGGTGTGGAGGGCCCTTCCTGCACTGCGGGGCTTTGCAGAGGCGAGCAGGACACAGAGCAGATCTTATCAGGCCCCTAAGAGAATTATTTCCTTCCTGTTTCTCCAATATTCATAGGCCTTGGAAAGCCAGATCCCACTGTTTACGGGACCAACCTCTTTATGCTGAGTGTCTGTGCAGTAATAAATGGGCATTAGGGCTCTGCTTTATTACGTGTCCTGCTCTAACAAGCCAACCAGTACTGAACAGAACTTGCAAGAGTAACTACATTCTTATTTACTATTCTCAAGTATCCAAAAGCACACTGAGCATTTTGCCACAGTGCCACAACTTAACCAGCCTGTACAGAGCAGCTCTCGCAAACAACCCTACAACAGCAAAGTAGCCTGTTGGGTAACAACCTCAGCCATAGAAGCAGCCCACTGCCTGGGTACACATGAACAACTCCATGAGCACATGCAGAGTGCCCAGTTCATATTCACAAGTGCTCCTGGAGTCCTAAGCAAGGGGCACAGCAGAGGTGGGCTCTGCAGCACATGCTAGGAGAAGCCTCTAGCACTCAGTCACTTTACACCAACAGGCCAGCATCCCCCAGCTGCTCAGCACCGAGGCGCCTGTCCGTCACACAGACATATCCAAAAGGAGCCCTCTGACATGCAGTTTCCAGACCAGCAATAATCAGAAAATTTATAGTGCCAAACTGATGCTTGCACATAAAAACCTCAGGGAGAAGTGGATTTGACTTCTGTGCATCCACTAAGCCTTTGCCTTGCCCCAGTGACCCTGGGGGTTGAGAGCTCCCAGTGCCCTCCCTTGTGCCCCACTGGCCCCTGTGCTACAGAGGAAGATGTCTGTCATGAAATCTACATCCATGGCACACAGACAGGGCAGGTGGCAGGTGGCTCCTCGTCTGTGGGCTTGGCTTACCTGGAAGGGCCCAGGAGGGTTGATGGGCACATGTGCTTGCTGCCACATGTTGCCCCGATTCCCACTGAGGGACCAGACCTGGGTGTCGATGGCTCGCTTGTTCCGCACGCGAACTAGCAGGTTCAAGGAGCCTGTAAGAGAGAAACGGGCCTCTGGCATGCTGGGGCAGGCAGCCAAGCCTGCCTGCTGGGCTGGCTCCTGGCACAGCTCTGGGCTCAGCCTGGAATCATGGCTGTAAGCCCCAGCTGGCCCAGGGACAGCCTGCAGAGCCCCAGCGGTCATCTCTGAAGGGAGCCAGCTTTCTCCTGTGTTCATGGATAAGTGCCACTGGCAGTGTTTCATCCACCTGGGCTTTCCTAGGGAAGCACAGACCCAGACAAAGAGGGGCAGGATGGGGAAGAAGCAGTGTGCAGCATGGCTGACGTGGCATGAGAAGGGGCTGGGAGGAATGCTAGCTGCCAGGGACCTCCAGAGGCATCCCATCCAACCTCCTGCTTGAAGCTGTCTCCTGTTCTATATGAGAGCAGCATGGTTTTGCCTGGCCAAGTCTTGAACTTCCCTGAGGAAACCAAGTTTTCCTACTGTCCAGTATGAACCTCCAGCACCACCAGTTGTGGACACTGCTCCTTACTATATAATTTAATACTATGAAAAGATTTTGGTTCCATTGTCTTTGAATTTGCCCTTGAAACAGTTGGGGGCCAGCAGCCGATAGCAACCTCCTCTTTGCCAGACTGAGCAAATCCAGCTCCCTTAACTTCTCCTCCTAAGGACTTCTGCTCCTGGCCCTTGACCATCCTGATGCCCTTCTGCTGGACCCCACCAATTTCTCTACATTACACTTGAAATGGGGAGCCCAGAACATTTATTTGCCTCCCCCCATTCACCACTGACACCTGAAATATGCAATGCAGCTAACAGGCCTCTCCCTGCTCTGGCCCTGGCCATCAGCTGTGGAAATGTGGCCAGTGCCCTCATTCACCACTTGCCCTGGGAGCAGCCTTAGAGTGAGCAGCTGTTTGAAGCACCAGACACTGTTGCCTGTTCCACACCACCTGGTTCCAACACAGCCCAATGTTTTGAGAGGTTCACTAAGATCCTGTATATCAATGCCGACTTCAAGTTCTTCCAAAAAAAGCAATTCCCAAAAGGTTTTGTCTATCATTAAACCAAAACCAAAGCCAACAAATCTCAAAGCATTTCCAGTTCTCACTTTCAAAACAGTGTCGCAGCTTCCTACCCTACACCCACACACAAAACTATCTCAGTTTTTCTTACTGCAGCATTTTGTTAGTATGCCCTCAGATTACTTCTTTTCCTTTTTTGCTTCAGTGAAAAAAAAAAAAAGTTAAACATTCAGTCAGGGTTGACCTGAAACACTTTTTTTTTTCCTCTCAAGAAATCAATCAATCACAACTCTAGTCATGCTGTTGCTCATCAGGGTTTCTGGTCTCCATACACAGATATATTACACCTGAGAGTATGGAGGAAATAGTAACCCTTACTTATCCATCTGTAGTCTGTCTGCACTTGGGATGCTGCATTCCCACATGGGTATGCCCCTCAGAAAAGCAGCAGAAAGAGGTCATGGGAAGAGACAGGGAAACAGACTTTCCTGTATAACCTCCCTCCTACACAATTCCCCCAAATCCTTCTTTCTTGGCACATCCACCTTAGGGGCACTGTGTGAAGGACAGGGAGCTGGAAATACTCCCATCAAGCACCTGGCTGTCAGAAACTGAGAGATACATTGCAGGGAGTTCAGATCATGACAAAGATGATGAAATGTTCAGATTCTTAGTGAATGACTTACAGGAAAAGGTTAAAAAAATGAAATATGTATATAATTTAGTGAAATGAGGATAGAAAACACATTATTGTCTGGAAATATTCAGAAGCATTAGCTGTAAGGCAAGCTGAGAAAACTAGATGAAGGCCTGACAGGACATAGACAGCATATCCCATCCCCTTCCCTGGTGGTACACAGTTTGGGATGCACACCACAACTCAGGACAAGGAGAAAAATAGCTTGTTTCTCTCTCTCTTGAGACCAGCTGGCACTGCACAACTTCGGGGGATCCAAGCCAGTGAGACCTCCCTCCTGGAAACACAGTGCCACAGATAAGAGAAGTCACTATAGGAGCCTCTGGCAAAACCAGCTCTGAGCTGCTGATTTCTTGGCATCTTCCCTGCCCTCAGCAGCTTCCTATGAAGGAATGTCTCTCTAAGGGTATCTAGTCCTCATGGAGCCCCTTGTCCAAACTGACAGCTCATGCAGGAACTACATAACCACATAGATCAATGTCAACAGGAGTGTGTTCAGAGCAGCTAATTACAGACACCAGAGCTGGTGAGGTGAGGGATTGAGAGCAAATGAAGAATTAATATGAAGCTGCTAGCAAGCAAGGATTAAAAACAACCATTGTCTATTCTATCCTCATTTGGGGACTTGTAGCTAGGATTTGCTGCACAATAGCCTGGCTGAGTAGTCAGCACTGGGACAAATCACGCAGCAAATGAACTTTGATGCCCTAGGAAAAAAGCAAAGGCAAGATAGAAAGGAACCCAGAGAAGCATCTGGAATGCAAATTAGTGCTTCCAAAGCACTGGCTGTGAATGCCTGGCCTAAACCCAAACCAAGCCTGAGCACATCCTGGCTGACAGCTCCATGTCCTTGCAGCATCAGGAAAAACAACCTTTTGGCCTCCTAATTCCTTAATACAACAATACTGAATACAAGCAGGTATTCTTCAAATGGTTTACAATTGGAAAGGAATCTCCCTTATCTACTCACAACATGCAGTGTTTCACTACTGTATACATGTGGAAAACTGAAGGTCAAAACAGAGGAGCAGCAATCCCATGGGTATCTGAGAAATCAGTCAGAGTTGTGAAGGGCAGCCAGCTCTCACAGCCCTACCTGCAATCCCTGCTAAGTTACAGAGGTTCTCTGAGACTGGGAAGGAGCTACAATACCTCCATTTTCCAGTAACGCTGTCACTGGGAATATGCTTCTGGGAGGCATAGAAGAAGCTCCTGGACTTGAAAACAGTGATGAAGCCTCTATCCCATCTGAACTGAGTCCACAGTGTTGTAGATGTTAAAGTTGTGCAGCTCTTCTACTTGACTCCCTTCTACCAAGTGTCAGTCTGCCACCAGTTGCCTGTCAAACTAAGGGCACATAGCCTGTGATGGAGGTACCTGTAAATGAACCTCCAGATCTGCACTCTAGGCAGAGCCATAAAACATTGCAGACTCTGACTATGGGAATGTCCAAGTCATCTTCCTTTCCAGTGGTTACAAACTGAAGAAGAATCGAAGTGTGACCTGCTCGCCAACTCCTCATCAGTGGAGATGAGAAAGACCCATCTGGCATGGTCTCCAGTGCCAGTTGTTGCAGTCACCTCTTTTTCCTGGTTTTACACTGCAGTCATGCCTGGTTTCCTCTATCAGAGTCCAAAGCCAGCTGGACAGTTTTGTTGCCCAAGTTTCTCTCCTTGTTGCCCCTTCCCCATCTCCTCTGCCTGGCATTTTCTAAGGGCACCTGCTGGTGAGGCACACAAAAAGTTAGACCATCTATCTGCTGCTATATCTCTCCAGCTGACCAGAGACAGACAAACAAAAGGGAAATCCCAGGACACCTGCAATCCTGTTGTTACCTCTTCCCATACAAGGCAATCTTTGCATTTGTCTTGTAATCTGTATTATTCCTTCTTCCCAATCAAAAGGGAGAATAAAGGCAAGTGATGAGTGATGAGGAATTAATTACAGGCAGAGCCAGCTGTACCTTCTGCTGGCTGCCTTGAAGACCAGAGCTGGCATTTCAAAAGACGGGCACTTACACAAAAGACCAGCTGGGCTGCCAGATAGAGTAACCCAAGGGATGCCTTTAAATGTTACCTTCTCACAACAGAAAAAGGTCTTCACTCAGTTTCCACAGGACAGGGACTTCACTGTCACACTGAATTGCAGTGTAGCTCCAGAAGAGCTGGTGCAGGCAGCAGTGGGAGGGATGCAGGGCCTGTATGGGCAGGGCCATCAGCACAGTTGGTGTGGGATGGCACAGAAGGCAGAGGGTTTCCTCAAGAGTTCTCTTGGGGAGTTAATGCAGGGTGATGGGGTGGGGAAAAGGCTGAGGAACAGCTCAGTCTACATGGCTCAGATGGAAGGCAGGCAGCTGGAGTAGCCAAGAAGCAAAGGAAGGATGACAGTAAGCACTGAGAGATGGGATGCCATGCCAAGTGCAGCAGAGCTCCATGGGATGGGTAGGGAAGGCTGTTGGATCCACAGCCAGGAGCTGGCACGCAGCCTGGTCTCACTGCAACTGTCTGCTGCACTCCTGTAAGATCCCTGCTCCAGTACGGGGCACTTTCAGGATTGATGAGAATTCCTGGCTGCAGCTTCAGTTTAGATTTGGCACCCAACTGGGAATTCAGTTGGGTGCCAAATCTTTGTTCTGGAAATTCCCATGGTATTTCCAGTGCAGGCAAGACAGATTGAGGTAAGAAGCTGACTGATTTCAAGAGATAGCCAGTAGCTAGAAAGAGATTCACACTGTGGAGAGGACTTAGACCTTGCACAGCTTAGCAGAATCGCCCGTAGACCCAAAACGAGGGCTAAAACCAATCCAGGCAGAAAAGAGCTCTTACAATTCTAACAGGGGCTCTGAGCACTTCTTTGAGTGTTTAATGTTAATGCCACTGATCAGAAACCAAAAGCCCAAAGCTTAGTACAGGCAAATACCAGGAGCAAATGACAGTCTCCAGAAAGAATCTATTACTATTTATAATCCCCACAACAAATACAGGTCTCTCTCATTTAAATGGATGTTAATGAATAGCAGTCAGCATCAGGCTGGTTACAGAGCTGGGGGGAAAGTTATTGCTCTGAAAGCTAGAGAGCAGAGGGTGGAAAAATAATTGTAGCACAGATAGAGATGCAGAAATAATACCAAGTGGTACTGACTCATAATTTCTAGGAATGGAAGTTGTCTTTGTGCCATGGTAGGATGTATTTACTCTTTCACAATCTCTCAGGATGCTTCACACATTAACATATGAGGAGTAAGACAATTAAAGCCTCTGGGCTGCTTTCCACTTCTGACTACGGAGAACTTTGTTTCTACATGTCTTTCACTGTTCTCAGCTTGGTGTGCAGGGTCCCCTCTGTCCAGCCATAGGGTCACTACATAAACGTGTTTCTGCAGCCACCAGTTCACCAACTTCAGAGTAGGAGGGTTCAGAGAGCTCATCCTGGTCAGAGTTTGGAAAGCACCATGATCCCACCTCTACTCACAAGGCATCTGCATTGGGGCATGGAGAATGCTCAGCCTGTGCTGCCAGCTGATTGCTGTGGGACACTCCATGCTCTGGTACAGTAGGGAGGCTACGGAGAAAGGAATCAGGGGAATCAAAGCCTCCTGTTTCCCACTGTGTCTAGGACTTTCTGGGGATATAAACAGCAATAAAGTAAGTTTTGATTGGCAATGTTTCCCTTACAGCAAACCTGTGAAAATTACTTATATATGGCTACAGGGAATTTTCTTTGGAGTTAACTGTAGATTTCAAAAACCCAAAGAAACAAACACATTTCCACCTCTGACCTCCTAAACCATCATCAAATGAGGCTGGGCTTGAAGCAATATTCCCTGACATGGCAAAGCCAATTGCATGGATTGATCTATGATCCATCACTATCTATCTGACCACTCTGGCATGTACAGGAATTTCAAGATGGAGAGAATGTACCAGCAGAGAAGCAGCAACACTCTAAAAAGGCAAAGTGGACATATGGCTGGGCCCCTGGGGAGACACACTGGGCAGGGGGGACCTGGGCCCTGCAGACAGTGGGGTAAGTGCAGTGGTATTGTCTTGGCTGTCTCGTGATGAGGAATAATGGGAGGAAGGCAGGCAAGCTACAGCTATAGCTCCTTCTCTCCAGCATATCCCCACCTGTCTGTGTACATAGAGAGCAGATGGTGATATGGCAGGAGCAGATTCACAGTGGAGCTATGCTTGAGCTCCTTTGCTCATTTGATCCACCAGTCTAATTAGAGAAACTGTTAGCATAGAAAGATGAATGATACAAGACTTCCATCTTTGATACTGTGTTTATACAACAAAATCCTGGTACCCCTTTTCAGGGAAAATTCCCTCGAGGTTGTTTGTGACCAGTAACAGGCTTTATATGTGTGAACAACAGGATGTGGTTTAAGAAATTCAAAAGAGAGAGAAAAAAGATCTCCATGCTCCATAATGTTAAATTTATGCTATCTCAGAAGAACAAAGGCCCATCTGATATGCAGCTAGAACAAAATACAGGGAGGGCAGAGGGAGGGTGACTCAGGGGTAAGTTCAGAGCTGGTCACTTGTTGGGGCCATGGCTGTGTAGGAGCCCAGTGCTGCTGGTGACTCAGCTCCAGGCAGGGCCGGGGGAGCCCCAGGTGATGGGCAGGGAAATGGATGCTCTCCTTCATTTCCCCGTGCAGCTGCTGGCAAGCAGGATGGGAATGCCCGATGGGGGCAGCTCCTTCCCTCTTTCCTGCTGTAGCTGCTGGTCTCCAGAAGTGCTGGATACTACCTTAGAGAGGAGAGGCCAGCCTGGGCCAAAATCACAGAATTGTTTACATTGGAAAAGACCTTTCACATCAAACCATTAAAAATTAGAATATGATAAACCTAGCAAGAAGGAGTTCATTTATGGGTAACTTTTCCCACCCATTTTGCAGACTCAAGAAGCAGAGTGAACCACAGTTCATCTGTGAGGTCTGTTTGCTCCTTGTTCACCCTCTGTTTCATGACATGCCCAGATGCCTTCAGGCAATGCTCTCTCTCCTCCCAGCTTTGATAAGGGGCCCTTTGATCTTTGGCACTGGAGGCAGCTGGGTCCTTTGCGGAATTCATGTGCTCAGCTCTCAAACTGAGAGCACAAACTGTGCTCAGCACTCTGACGAGCTGAAACAAAGTCTGCTTCATAGACACTGCCAGGTTTAAAAGAGCACAACAGCCAGACAGGGGATTCTGTCTGTCTTCCTTCTGTGGGCAGGCTTTGCAAAGACCTCAGCAAGAGAGGAGGGAGCCTCCCAGAGCCCCCAAAATACAAAAGATGTGTGTGAAAGGGTTCCTGACAAAAACCCTGCAGACACAGATGTACTTATGCTGAGGAAAATTTTGCCTGTCTCTTCTCTATCCCTATTAACAATTTCCCTATTTCCCCATCATCACCCTGTCTGTGGTGTCTCAGTCCCGGGAGCCAAGCACAGCAGCTGCACGGCTGCAGGGCTTGGAGCAGATGGGCTGTTTTACTGCAATGCTGAAGCCAGTGAGACAGCAGGAAGGAGCAGCTGAGATCACATATTCTTCCTGCTGAACTGAGGACACCACTCAAAAGCTGTTCTCTGGCCTCATCCTCTGCCTGACCCAGGGAGATGTGAGAGGATGGATGGTTCAGGCCTTGAAAGTGATTTTCTGCAGGAAGGCTGTTTGTTAGAAGAGGCTGTGCTCCCAGCTTTGAGCTCATTATGGCTGGGATGCATTATAGGATGCATTATAGAAAGAGACTTTTCCCACTTCCTGCCTGCCTTACTTGCACAAAACTTCAAGGTGACTAGCTGAGACAGTGAGACTCCAAACCTGCAACTGCAAACTCCTTCAGGTGTTGGGGTGCCCATCATCCTTGCAGAGCTCTCTTTGGAAGAGGAAGTCACTCCTAGAAGTGATGCTGGTGACTGACACTTGTTGAGCATTTCTTTGATTTTCTGGGATGCATTTCCATACATTACAAATTCACGCCTGTTTGAAGTACAGATAGAGATGGATGCACAAGTAGTGTATCATAGCTTGCACTCTGTCCCCATAGCCTTTATCCTTTCAGAACACCCAGGGAGGTGTCCAGCTGTGCACCTGGAAGGACCAACAGTGAAATGGTTAATGGTGTATGGAGAGAATAGAAGAGTGGCAAGGGAGTGCTAAAGAAGTAGCTGGATATGCTCTGAGAGCTCCTGTTTGCTCTTAAGTGCCTGTTAAGTTTTGTATATATCAATTTCAGAGTCGGAATAATTGATGCAACACCTGATTTCTCAGGAGATGATCAGGTTGTGGTGTATCCTTACAGCTCCTCAACTTTGCACAAGGCTGCTGCTGTGACTAAAGTCTGAATGGAAAGATGTTCTGCTGAATGAAGGGAGGGGGGATCACAGCAACTGTCCACCAGAGGAATAGCTGTGTCTCCAATCAGGTGATCAGGAACAAAGAAAATCTGTGGGGATTCAAGGCATCTGCAAATGAATGGGTGCCAGCAATCTGTGCTCCAACAGCAACAAAACCTGCAGCAGGAAAGTCCCATGATGTTCAACTGGTAAGACAGAAGAGGACTTTTGAAGAAGGTAACATTTCAGTGCCTATCTGCACCAAGAACTTGATTCAGTGATGCCTTTTCAGTGAGGGGCGAGGAAAGGCAGGGATCAGTGAACCCACATTCAAGGTACTAAACAGAATGCCTGCATCAACATGAAGGCACAATATTTGTGGAATGAAAATTAAATGTAGCCAATCCACATCTGAACACCTTTCCCTTGTCTCCATGTCTTCTTCTTTAGATGTTAAGCTCTTTGGCTTAGGGATGATCCAATTCTACATATCAAACATGCTGTTGGTGCTCTTTGTAAGTAAACATCTAATGAAGGTATAAATACATAGTATTTATGGCTCCAGCAAAAGTAACTGAAGGGAATTCTCTGCCCTTGGTTATGCAGGAAGTTTGATTAGATGATGTATCAGTACCATTGGGTCTTAATAATCTTTAAATCTATGCCTCTAATCCAAAGTTCTCTGAATTCTTTAGAAAAACAATGACTTCATCTGTCTTTGGTTCAGAGCCACTGTATTGAACTTACAGAGGTTGAATGACACTTTACAAATATGTGGTCTTCTTGCTAGGTATTTATAATCCTTGCTCATGATCATGGTATTTGACTAACCTCCCAAAAAACCCATGCAGATACTACTAGAAGAGACCACACTCCATCAAAAGGGTCCATACCACAGCCCACAGGAAGGTGCTGGATCTCTTAACAAATCATTAGTCAAATACGTATTTATCGATGGCCAAGAACACATCTGAATACGTGGAAAAACAAAGAGTATTTAAAAAATTGAATACATTTGTTCATTACAAACTGTTCACTTAACTCAAACTGCAACTTGTTTTCAAGAGCCTAGAGGGAACTGAATCATACTCATTAGGAAAATCAGCCTCTCCTCAATCAATCCAGTGATGTAATCTCTATTGTGTAGAGTTATTGCACTGGAGATAATGGCATAGATTTAATGAACGACACATTTCTATATAAGGCAAACTTCATGTATCCAAAAGAATGCAGCTACCTCCAGGGTGCCACCTGTATTACTGTGCAGTGGCAGGCTGCTGTGTTCATAAACAAAATTTGGGTAGAATGGGAGCTATGATGTTGAATCTTAGAAAAATGATGCCTTTGTGGTTCAAGCTGCTTTTTCATTGACATAACTGGTACTTCTCAATCTGTGTGACCTGACAGCTCTGACTAACACCACTCATCAGAAACAAGTCGAAGCCACACGGCACCTGGTGGCTCCCACGTGTGATCACCCACCACGGCCTTTTGCACACACCTTTGCACTGATTGTCTGATCTGAGCTGAAGAAGTAAAGAAGCAATTCAGTTTGGCAGGCCTTCCAGACCTGTGATTCCTCCTCATCAGGAGGGCTTCAGTGGTGACACTGCCTGTGTAAGTGGCCTGCCCACAACCCAATTCCCTGTGTGAAACAGCTATGGCCTTCTTGAACTCAGATGCTGTGGCAAGCAATCTGATCAGGTCTCATTGCTTCCAGTGACTCAGAACCAAAATCCTTCTCAATCAGTCCCCAGCACTGTTCTTCACGGGATCTTAGAATAGAGTAGAAGAGAAAAAAAAATAAAAGGAAAATGAAGGGAAAGAGAAGTTGGAAAGGACCTACAACCACCAATTGCCTGACCACTTTCATTATCTCTCTAGGAAGCCCATTTCAGTATCTGACCACCCTTTCATTAAAAAAATTTGATCCTCCTCTGGTGCAGTTTTGAACCATTCCCATGCATCCTGTCACTGGATACAATGAATCAGCACATTTCATCCCCTTTCCCTCCTCAAGAAGATGTAGAAATTAATGAGTACTTTATAATTTTATTGGAAGCTTCCCATCCTGATTATTCATAGACCAGACTTAGCTGGGGTGGTCAGATAAGGTCTGCGTCAGCACTGGAACAATCACACCCTTAACTCTCCATTCAGTGGCTGAAATTTCCATGTCTCTCTCAGCAACCTTCATCCTGGAGCTAACCATGAGGACATCTTTTGCTGCATGGTCTGCAGGAGCATCCAGCATTGAGCAGGAGGCTGCACAGATCATAACCTGGCTACCACTGAGTTAGGAGGCACGAGAGAAAGGTGGCAGGGGACTGTGGTAAAACCAGTCTGTCAGGGAAACTGTCCTCTTAAAGCATCCCCCTCTCAGGCAGTCCTTGGGAAGGGAGGAAGAGGAGTCTGATGGCTGAAGCAAGGACTTGAGGATTTGCACCCAGCCAACCTGGCAAAGAGGCTTTTTGAACCGGGCGAACAGTTGCTAGCTGCCATGGCTAGTTTCCTCACCTGAAGAAAGCAAGCAATTCCTCAGAAACACAGAATCATGGAATATTCTGAGTGGGAAGGGACCCACAAGGACCATCAAGCTCACCTCTTACGTGAATGGCCCACACAGGGATCGATGCCACGATGATGGCACCATTAGCACCAGGCTCCAACCAACTGAGCCTCATTTGACATTTCTACCCCAGCCCCAAGTAAGACACCCTTGTTCTTGAATGGATGGTGGAAATGAGAATTCTTTTCTTCCCCTCCCTGATTTTTGTGTTGGGGCTGGCAGGACCATAGGGCAATGTGAATGCTTGCTACAGAGGAGGCCAGAGGAAGAAAAACAGATGACCAAATAACTTCAGAAGAACAGGGATTGCCTCCAGGGAGCTCCCCTTCATCCTGCTCTCTCATCAGCGGAGAGATATTCAACAGTGTCCTGCTCTGCTAGTCACTGAATATTTTATATCATGGCTACAACCAGGGCATTTGTATTCTGTTTCTCTCTTTCGTCATATCTATTATAAACGAGTAGTGTCTGGGAACTCTCCCAGGGAAGATTTGCCTGGATGGCTATGGATATTTTATAGTCAAATTGTGAGAGTAAACCAGCTTTCAAGTTCTGTAGTGGGGGAAAAAAAGGTAATAAAAGAGTTATTAAAAAAATAAATAAATGTCGGGATTTTATATGGCTACTTCTTGTAGTTACAGAGCTTCAGTTTGCTCCATGATGGAGCTGGAGCTGCTAGAAGAGGCTTGGAATGGGAGACACCTTCTTGCTGGCATTTTCTGCTGACAGGAGCGATCTAATACACTCTTGCTGGCACCTGGCTTGGCAGGATTGAGGTGGCACAAGATGAGCCAGGGGTTGTGGCCATGACTGCAGGCATCAGGGATAGCCGGGTCTATGGGAAGCAAGGCATGGCTCGGGATTGCAGCAACCCCACCTTTTACCTTCACATTGTTGCATATGTGAGATGGATGGGAGGGCAGGGTCTGCCTCCTCATTTCACAGGAGAAGTCCTACTGAGTCCTACACCTTCCTCTAACCCAGGGCTAAAGAAGAAGAGCTGAATAAACTTGCTTTGCCCTAAGAATTCTGAGAGGACTTCGGCCAATAAGGGCACCGAGCCTGGCATCAAGGCACTGAGTTTCAATTGCAGGCAGATACATGGTGGGTTTGCTGGACTGAGTCATGTATTCCACAGGCCAAGAGAAAAATAACTTTTTTCTCATTTCATTCTCTTTCAATCTCTGTTTAATCAGTCCGATTTAAAAATTTGCTCTCAGCTAAGCAGCACCCACCATGGAAATCATGTGGCATTAAAGAGTCTATCCACCTCACAGAAATTTATCAGCCTTTGTACAATGAGAGGAAAAACAAGGATCAGACAGGGGCCATAACATTGGGTGTAAAGGGAAAAACCAACAGATATAAAAGGTGTCTGAAATTAAGGAATAGAAAACGGCACTCAGAGGCTTTTTTAGGTCTCAGGAGTCACCATCACTTTCGGGTAATTTGTGGGTAGAGCAAATTGGTAAAGAGTTAAAAAGTTAAAAGCAAAAAAAACTGTAATGAATTGATTCTCTGGCATGTCCAGTCCACCCCGTCTCTAGACAGACCACCACAAGAGAACTCTTAAACTGAGCTCTCTTCCAAAGCAAGAAAATGTTGATGAGCTTTCACTTCACCTGTGAAATGAACATGGGAATCTGACACAAGAAAAAAAGCAAGAGAGGCCTCCTCTCTCCACATCTTTTTTTTGCCAATCTCCCACCAGTCTGGGCCATTCTTCACCAAAGAATGAGACCCCTTTCCAAGCCTCCAGGAGAAGATGAGCAGGAATTAGGCAGCAGAGCTGTCTTACCATAAGGGCCAGCTGCAGGGAACACATGAGTTAGCCAGACAGCATTAGCAGCTGGACTCTAATGTCAGCTAAGCAGGAGCAGCAGGTCCAGGAAAATCTGGTGTGAGCCAACACTGACAGTGCTCTGCCTGAGCAACCTGCCACCGCAAGAATGACTACAACATGGAGCAGCCTGTCTCCAGGAGGAATCCAGGTGTATGAAAACACCTCTGACCTAGCCCAATTCCAAGTGCAGAGAGCAGATATGAACCCTCAAAACACAGACACAGATGGAGACCTGCTCAGTGAACTGCAGCCCAGCTCCTAGCCCCCGACACCCATGGTGTCAGGGTTTCAGCCTTGCCCAGATTCTGCAGTTTAACCTCTCAGCCATGCCACATGTGCACAGAGATGTGGCCAGACTCAGGAGCATGTTCCCTCCCAATGACATCTGCAGTACTGAGCCAAGAGCTGTTAATTAACCCCGCTTATTAAAGGGCGGACACATTCCTGCCTGGGCCCTGATTTTTTAGTCAGGCTCTAGTCCAGCAGGTGATTAATAACCCTGTGTGCTGTGCAAAGAGTGCATCTATTATTCAAATTAATGAAATTATAATCAAGAGGTGACGAATTAGCAGTTGCTCCTTGACTGGATATGGAAACTCATTAGTTTGCCAGGCGCTTCTGTGGTGCTTGCTACACTGGAGGCTTACAGCAGTGAGAGGAGGGAGCCAGGCAGGGCACGCAGCCCCTTGGCACGGCTGGGGGAACACACATCCTGTGCACCCCAGTGTAGCTGTGGCCACCCCAGAGCTCTCTGGTTCACAAAGCCCCTTCACCCTCTTCTCCTGTCCAGGGGACAAACTGACTGTAAGGTGCTGCCCCAAGGACAGGCTGTGACAACCTCACAACCCTGACACTGCTGGGCTACGGGACAAGAATTTGAGTGCAGCAGCCCGCCCTGCTGCTTGGAATACTGGAATAGGACTCCCACCCTCTGGAACTGCTGGTTGCAGGCACAGCTGCTGGAGCAAGAGGCTGGAGATCTTCCCCAAGAGCCCAGGTGAGGCTGAGTTCAGAGGGGACTCACCAATGTGCTTCCCGTACATGTGGTAGTAGAAGGAGACACAGTAATACTTGGCAGTGATATTGTAGAGGGGGCTGATGAGCCGGGCTTTGTCTCCTGTCACCCGGGGCCGGGACGCCTCGATGAACATGTAATAACCTGCAGAACGAGAGGGAAAGGTGGGCAAAGGCAGCATGCACTGGGTCTCCCTTCCTCCAAATGGTGGGATGTCAGTGTGGCTGGGAGACCACCCCTCCTCTGGGAGACATGGCCTTGCTCTGCCCAACTGCTCTGCATCCACTGTGATCCTGGCCAGAGACACTTGTGGGATATCCTCAGTGCCTCCCCTGTCTCGGCAGTATTTAGGGAAGAGCAGGAGGGACAGGCACCTGCAGACCTGCTGTGAGCACACGTAGCAGGTGAAACCCTGAACATGCACGTGCACATCTGCCTGGGTGCACAAAGAGCCTCAGAGATGACTGCACTGGGCAAGGAGAACAGCAGAAAGAGAAACCATTCCAGACTAATTTCTCTGCCTCAAGTAGAGGGAGAGAGGGTTCGGTACATCTAGCCTGAACAATATTGTTGTCTAAAGAGAACAATACCAAAGCAGTTGTTAACAGCCCAGGGAGGAAGAGATTAGCCATTTAATTTGTTAACATCATTTTCAATGCTCAATCAGGTTGGTGTACTGAACACTAATGGGAGAAGCCATTTCCTTAGTGGGCCATTGGATGTTTTTCCATTTTTTTCTGAGTTCAAAGATATGTGTTTGCATACAAATTTACTTTTCTTATTACAGAAAGAGGGACGTAGTATCCAGCTAAACTGGGAGCATGTACTCCACACACAGGTAGGGTGAGCAATACATAACACCAGTCTCCTCCAGCTATAGGTGAGGCTTCCTCCTGCCCCACAGGCAGCTCCTCTCTGGTCTCTCATGCTTCTGTTCTTGGTACTAAGGAGATCTGTTTGCATCCCTGAGAACTTCTTTGAGGAAACAGCTCACTAAAACCTACAGGGTCTTTTCTAGGTGTTAGAGATATTCTCCTACTTGTTTATCCATTTTTTTCTTCAAAACAAGCATCAAACAGTGCAAGAGCATTAGGCATCAGGCAATTAGCTGACAACAAGAACTAATGCTCACACTATTCCCTTCAACAAAGTTGTGGGTGTTTTAATTGTGTGCTTAATTCCAATCAGTAACATGCAAATTAACTGCCTGCTCCCTGCACCTCATGTGAAGTAGAAAGCAGATCAGCCCTCCATCAGCTCCCAGAGCTCTAAGATTGCTGACAAGAGATGGTGTGCACCTCCCCTCCCCAGCCAAGCCAAAAGAAACCCAGACTTGTGCCTACCCTCCGGCGTACCGCTGATATCCGTGGGGGGCCCCGTGTTAACGGTGCGCTTGGGGTTCTGGGTCAGGGCGTTCTGCCGGGTCCAGTCAAAGTTGTCCATCTTGTCCTGCATGAAGCCGCAGATCTTCTCGTCCTCAAAGCGGCAGGTGTTATCTGTGGGGATGGGAAGGGAAGGGGCTGCTCAGCTGTGGCTTTTCAAACACCCTCCCCAAGCTGCCTGGGTGCTCACAGCAGTGCTGTGTCACCCCTGAGGCTCGGTGTCAAGCCAGGGGCAGATGGGCAGCCCCTGAGCTCAGGAGGAGGCTGAAAAGGAAGGCATCATAGAAGTCATAGAAATCACAGAATGGGTTGAGTTGGAAGCGTCTCAAAGTCCATTCAGTTCCAAACCCATTGCCATGGGCAGGGATACCATCCCCTAGATCAGGTTGCCCAGGGCCCCATCCAACCTGACCTAGAACACTTCCACAGATGGGGCACCCAAAACATCTCTGGGCAGCCTGTTCCAGTGCCTCATCATTGTCTAAGTCAGGAATTTACTCTTAAAATCTAATCTAAATGTCCCCTCTTTTATTTAAAAATGTTCCCCCTTTTCCTATCACTACCCATAATACATCAGTGATCAGTGTTACTACAGAAGTGTTAATCCAGGCTGATAAATGTGATGGTCTGACAAAATGAAAAAAAGCTATTATAGCTAAAGAGAGAGAGATTCTCTGAGAGATCTGAAGGGGCAAATGTAGAGGAGGGTAAAAAGATCACCAAAGGCAAACTGGTTACATGGGCTTTTAGATCAAAACAACTTGATGGTAGAATAATTTCCCCAGGAGAGAGGAAAAAGTAGCAGCAGATGACCCCCCTTCAGGCTATATATTTAACTAAACTATGACACACATGAAAAAAAATCAGCTGTGGAGAAGAGGTCAGCTCAGCAAGATAAACGTGTCATTTAGCCAGAGTACATCTAATTTACAGCAGCTAAAAGGCACATTTGATTTTGCAGCTTATGCTGGTTCCCCTAACAAAATAAAACACTTAGGTAAAAGATTTTTATGTAGGATCAACCATACGTGCAATAAGGCTCACTTTTATTACTACTACAAGACAGTTACCCCCTACAGCAATATTGTAAGACAGATGAAAAATCTTGTGCATAGACATAACCCAATTGGACTTGCAGAGATTGGAGTGAATTGGACATGACCAGGTTGAAGATTGTAACCTTTGTGTTAAAAAGGTAGTTTTGAGTCACAAAAGCAAAGGTCAAGAACCTGCTTTACACTGCTGACACAATAGGAGAGGGATGGATAAAAGAGGCAAAAGAGAAAGAGAAAACATGTCCAAGAACCGATGTGATAACTGCTGTGTGTTTTGAAAGGTCCCTGGGCAGAAACCAGAGCTGGAGAATGAACTGGAAGTGGGATCTTGGACCTTGTGAGTGATGTAGATATGGCAAGCACAGATATCTTTAATTGCTGCTTTTAAGTAAGAGCAAGGAGGTGTGCTATGAAACGAAAAGATAAAGCCATGAAAGAACATATACACAAAGGAAAACAAGGCTCTCAGCGAGGGCTTGGAATGTGCTAGGAACCTCATCTGTGGCATGCTGGTGCAAGACTCAATTTTTGGGGTTTACCTCCCTCTATTATTTATCATGCCTAGATGAAGAGAAGCCCAAATGCCTCCTGGGGCTCCTGCATTCTTGTATCTTCAGTGATGACTTGCTCTGGTTCCTGGGCAGGAGGCTTTTTCTCCTAGCACACATGACTCTGGCAGGACATGCAGGACAGAGCAGGGTCCTCAACCTATGGGTTGGGTGCCAAGGATGGGACACACAAGGGAATTTTTCTGCAATGCCAGGGCCAAAAGCTCCAGATGCAGTACAATGTGATGGTAGGAGCTTCATACACCTACCATACACAACAAAATCTGTTATCTTGTACCAGAGAAGAGAGACTACCCATGAAATGAACAGAATCTTGACTCTGAGATGCTGCACCTTCTGGTGGCTGCCCTACCTTTTGGTGGTTAGCATCCTCCCCATCCCCTCCCTTTGGAAATAAAAACAACTGTAAGCCAAACAGATATCAAAGGTCTGCACAGCCCTGGGGTAGGGAAGTGAGTTCCCCCTTCTTGCCCATCTCTTTCCAGCATACCATCAAAGCAGTGAGAAAAGAGGATGCAGCCTCCTGGGGTAACCTCCAAAAATGTCTTTGCCAGCATAGCTTGGACAATGTGTGGCAAGCCAAGGGCCTGGTTCACAGATCAGGGCAGCTGGGTTTTCAGTAAACTCAGCGAGAAACTCTGCATGCCCACTCCTTTGGGCTGAGCACAGCCATCGGGAGCTTGTCTGGGCTGATTAACCCTGGCTAAGTGCTTTCCACTCAATCTGCTCATTTCTAATTAGCATCCAAATCCAAATTAGCCACTGCTCTGCAGTGCCTAACACAGGGGCCCAAATGGCATCTGGAGCTGAAGGAGAAGGGAGCAGAGGACAGGGCAGATGCTTGCAGGGTCTGAGACAGGGTAACTATGTGGGATAGAGGGCCTCTTTCATCCCACAACAAAGAGATAGAAGGAGAAAAGAGCCAGAAGGCAGCTCCTAAGGGTCCTTCCTCAGCTCTTTTGGCTGAGAGAAGGGAGTTCATGGCTGTACCAGATCCCCAGTGGTCTTCAAAGGACAGGCTGGAGCCCACAAGCTTGCTGATGTTGCTGGGTGGTGTAATATCCCTGCTTTCTCTCACTGGACCAAAGCCATCTGCATGACTCTAGCTCATGGGTTTCCAGCTGCAGTTAAAAGAGACACATTTTCTCTTAGAATGGCATTATCTTACACAGCAGGATCCACAATGACTGTCCTTTTGCAAAAGCACCTGGGCGGTTTGCACCTCTGACCCTGCTGAGCACATGGCCTTTGAAAGAAAGATGACATCCTTCTCCTACACAGAATTACCTTAACAGGGAATATCAGGTGGAAAGCAGAGTTGGAAGCTGTAATACAGAGGTCAGACAGGCAACTGATTGAGAGGGAACAAACCACAAATGAGGAGGCACAGAAACCAAGGGAAAGGCAGATTAAGGAGAAAGCACAAGCTCAGGTGGAGAGCAGAGAGAGTTGTGCAAAACAAGATGACCTGAGGACAGCATTCCAAACTTAGCACCAAGGCCTGGTTCTGTCAGCCTGGTGGACTACTGTGCCTTCATTTGTGAGAAGCCACACACATGGGATGAGACTGCTCAGAGAAGTTGACTCAAAAGCCAATAGAGAGCTCTTTAAACATTCGAATAGGGCCCTGAGTGCATTTTCTCTTCAGCTCCTTCCAGAAGGCAACGCTTCTAGCAGAGCACATAAAATAGAGAAGGGTCTCATGCATCACAGATCAAGCAATGCTGTTGCTTAATCAAGAACATGATCCATCTTGTGTGCAACACCACTTGCTGTGCAGGAGTTTGAACCCCCAGCACATCGCCTCTGCTTAGCTTGGGAGCTCAAGGCACTTTGCAACAACTAATGAACAAGGCTTCTTAATTTCTCTGTAGCATAGCAATGCCTCTTTGTAGATATCTTCTGCATTACATATGGGGAAATAGATGCACAGAGACACACATTTAAGGTCATAGCAGGCAGTGCCTAAGCTGGAAACAGAAGCCAAGTGCTCTGACTCCTGGTCCTTTGGTATAAAACAAGCCACAGGAAAGCAAAGCTCTGTGGTTCCTCTGAGCTACAATGGAGGTGCCATGAATAACTAGAAGTGTTCACTGTCATTTGGGACAGTGCCAGCATGTCACTTCTGGATGATTATCAACAAGGTTCACCAGGACAAACCTGGCAGATCCAGCCAAGAAGAAAACCTTTAAATCACCTGCTATACCTCAGAGACCACAGAGGTGATCTGACTTTTGACCTTGACTGTGTGATGCAAACCTTCTTGAAGACTTTTGCCATTTGGCAGGGATTCTGGCTCATTGTCAAGGTGTAAAGGAAGCTTCATGTTTAAAATTTAAGCAGTGGATTTAAATATGAACACAGAAGTTGTTCTCTGGATTGTTACAAGTAAGGTGGAAGTGGCAGGGGAGCTGGCTCCTCAAAAGCTGGATTTAGTGCTGTCTTCACCACACAGATTTCCTTGGCAGGCTTTGCAGTGGTGGCAGCTCAGAGTGCAGAGATGTTTGTTCTCAGTTACAGACACCTCCATGCATTCCCAGGGGAGAGACCCTCTGCTGTGGCTATCAGCATTTCTCGTTGCTTTGCCTTCTTGAGAAATATAATGGAGGTTTTCCTTTCAAGTCCTTAGGGGAAAGCCATCCCTGGTTCTGAAATTCTGGCTGCCAGATGAAGGCAAAAAATAATAATCCTATTCTAGCTGCAGACTATGGGTGAATAGCAGATGGAGTGCACTTGAACAAAATTGCCTTCGTCATTTAGCTGTGGCACAACGACTGACACTGGCTTGGAGCATAAAGGACCATGCTCCGAGCCCCAGCTCTCTTGCAGACCTGCTGTGTCACCCACAGCCTATCATTTTCTGGACATCAGTTTCCCCATCTAGAAAATGAAGACAATGAGAACTGTATTGAGACCTCAAAGTATGTCATGATCTAAGAAAGAATATTTAACAGGCTTTCCCATTGCAATTTTCTAGGGATTTCATAACTAATAATGGAAGAAAGCTTCCCAATGTTGTAACTGGTTAAGTCATCCTATTTGCCACCAGGATGCAAGGAACTGTCACCTCTTTTAACCTTTGCATTACAAAACATTCTTGAAGAATGGGCACAAACTTGAGTAATCCAACTCTAAACACAGGCTGACATCTCATTCCCACACGTTCTTACCTGAACAAACTTGGATTCCTCTGGACTCCGAGCATTATCAGAGACCAGACACACCAGCAATACATGGTAAGCAACAAGCCAGGCTAATCTACAACAATCAACATCTGCCATGGATCACCACCCACTGTACTTGCCCATGGTCCCAAAATCATGGTTTTAGCACCACACACAGCCAGACTGTAGGTATGTCAGAAACAGTGTTGCTGCTCTGAAAGGGCAAGACACCTTGGCCAACCAAAAAATAAACCAGCTATTTCATATACTTCTTAATGACCTCATCACCAAGGTTATAAGGTTACATCTCATTAAACAAGGGAAACCAAAACACCCACAGAGGAGGAGCTGTAATGGCTTGTGGGTCAGCACTCCATACAAATCAAAGGTTATATCCAAATAAAATTGCAGAGGAGGGAAGGACAGAGCAGATTTCCCAGCACAGAAATATGGTCATGACATTAAAACAATCAGTTATTCTAAGAGAACTTTAAGGTAAAATCTTAGAATTCAGATAATTCTTAGGCAGTTTTTCAAATACAAATTCTGGTTTTTAAAACCACATTAACTGATTTTTAAGAGTCAGTCACATTGGCAATCTTTAAATATTTGGAATTACCAATGTCTTTTGTTCACTTCCTCTGCTCTTCCTTTTCTTTTCCTTTATAACCCAATACCTGGCTCTGTAACTGTGCCACACGCATGCCTGCCCCAATGTTATTAACATCTTATTAGGCTGAGAGAGAAAATGCATGAAGAAGTAATTGTATTAAGTGACTCTCAGAGTTTGTAAATTAATCACCATTGTGCATGCCCTTGGATCAGGCTGCCAGAGGCATTAATCATCTAATCTTTGCCTTTCACTCCAGAGCTTTCAATGTTTGCTCCCAGAATTTGGCTCAGCAGCCTAGTGTGAACTTTTCCCTAGGGGTGGTGGTAGCAGGGGAAGTATGAAAAGAAGAGGTAGCAGGAGGGATTTCCGTATTTTTGGGATGAGAGTCGGGGAACTCAGCTGTGGTCCAAAGAAAGCTAAAAGCCTTTGGGCTCATATTTCACTGGCAGCAGGTCTGAAAGGAAAGGGTGTATCTGGAAGGAAGTGTGGTAGCTCCGATTTTAGGTAATCAGTCTCAAGGTGTGAACTCACGGGCAAGGCCCTCACAACTGGCCCAGAGGTCCCAATATCCACCAGAGGCTGGGCAATTTATATCAAGGGGAAATGGTAAATGCTGGGTTTACTGCATGGAAAAGCATGAGTGGCTGAGTTATGTTCCACCATAGGCAAATTTCCTGCCGTTCTTCTGGACTCAATCAAGCTGCCAAAGCTACCCCAGGCAGGCAATCTGAAGGCTCAGTTTACAAAGACCCATGAGATTGACATAATTAGGACTGAAGTTGCTCTGGGTTTACCAGTGATTTATGCAGTGTAAAGGCAAGTGGCAAAAGGCCAGATTTTGTCACTTCCACCCGTGGGCTGGGACGCTTGCCTCCTCCAGCAAGTACTGAGAGACACATTCTAGAGTATATCCCTGGCAATATGCTCTGTGTTTCCCAGTGAGTCTTCTATGGAGAATATTTAAAGTAGATCAGGAAGTGAGGAAAAGGAAGCAGTTGGATCAGGAATTAGAGCCACAAAATCCCTCTGATTCTGTAAGAAGCTCCTACTCTCAGGCAGAGTATGGTTCATCAAACCACCCTCAGAGTGTGAATGTGCAAGAATTAACTCCTTGTGGCTGCCTTAACAAGAGAGCTCCCTATCCTGATTCTGCCATCACCTAATCCTGGTTTCTCCTGCCCACTGCTACCCTGCAGTGCAGCAGTAGCACTTACCTACACATAGAGAAATACATAAAAACACTGAATACTGACTCAGCAGCTGGAAACAGGGAGAAACAGCCCTATGCTCTCCATGAAGCCCTAGCAAGCAGATTGTCCCAAGAGCTTTGCCTGGGCTTACATCCTACAATCAAAGTGGAGGGACCTTGTTGCATCCCCTGGGGATCATTTCCCAACAACTTACAGCAAGCTAGAATTCCTCTTTTATGCCTAATGGGCACTATCATGCTGGTGTTAAAGAACATTGTTCTTAGACGTGGTGTATTCTGCTCTCAAAATCAATGGGAACTCTGGATGCTCAATACAGATGGGCCTCCATCTTGCCAAGAATAAACAGAAGGTAAAAAAGCAAGTTAACAGTGATGACACTGAAGGGGGAAAAGAAAGGCACCGTGCTCGAAGAGTTTGCAAGAAGAGACAGATCTGAGCTGGAGGCTGCTCCATACAAGCCTGCAGAGATAGCGGGTGGTATCATTCCTAGTCAGAAGAGGATAGGGAATAATCCTAAACACAGATATTTCGGGGAACATTTAGTAACCTGCTTACTGGAATTAATTGTTTGTGCTGGGGTATGGGAGTGGGTGTTCAAGATCACAGTCTACCCCATCACAAAGATCTCAGGTGTGAGTGAGAAGCATATCCCTGGCATAAATCTCCTGGCAATAACTCGAAGTACAACAAATGGCAATATTTACTGGAAGCTTTAGTGTATGCAATTTCATCCTCTTCTGGGGAAAAAATATTTGACAAAGTCAGCTGTGTATTCCAGCTGCTCGTCTTGCCTGATCTGCTGAAGCACTTGACTAACATACATTACATTCAAAGCATTAACACAAAGGTCTTGTTGCTTACCTGTTGGATTGGGATAGTTGATTGCTGGAAAAAGAAACAGAAAAACAAGTCAAAACGAAAGCACAAATCATAACCAAAGTCTGAAAATAAAACAAACACATCAAGAAAGGTCACAAATGCATGAATCTCCTGGCACTATCCCTGTGAGAAAGTGATGCTTGGTACCTGTTTTGGTGACGGAAAAAGATGCTGACACTGATCCAAGCAGCAAGAAACCTTAAGAAAATCCCACCCAAGGGGTGATCCTGGGATCAGAGGGAAACCCTTCTGGCAACCCAAGTAGTTTCCTTCTGGAGCACCCACTTAGATACCAAAGCTTGGTATCTAAGAGGGACATCAAAGCAGTTTGATGTACTGTGGAAGAGTGACATGACAGGTATGCTGGGGACACCGGACACGCTGTCAGTCCACGGGACAAAAGGGTTGTGTGAAATCAAGCAAACATTACAGGAGAAGGATCTGTACTTTCTGCTGAAATAGAGGGTCCAAACTCCTGCTGGAGAGTAAAGGAATCATAGAGTTGTGGGAATAGAGAAAGCTGTGAGCTGTCGGGATGATGGGGGGAGAACTATGGTCAATGTCTACCAATGAGATAATCAGGGATTCAAGGAATTGGACAGAGCTACAGCTTTATGAGTGACTAGTTAGGAAAGGAATCATGCATTCAGCTCTGGAAATAACTGAAGTCTCCCGAAATCCTCTGAGTTTTATGGGTGTGTGGTTAATACACAGCATCCAGTGGCTATCTTGTATAATAAGCCACTGTACCACGAGGAGTTGCAGCATGGCCTGACTGGGGTTTTGGGGATCTCCTTCCCACAGACTGCGAGTCAGAGCTGCTGAGTGAAGGATGAGTGGAGACTGACCTTCAGAGGTCTCTAGTGCTCTGCATTGATGGCAGCATCCAAAATACAGTCAAAAGTGATAGCGCTGTGCCATCAGAACTCCTCAGAGCACAGAGACCCACCCAAGGGTGAGAGAAGACCACCTCTCTGCATGCCCACATGCCCAGGCCTGAGGCTGGGACCTGCTCTCGTAGGCAGGACCGAGGAGGAGACACCTACGTTCCATGTACCGGATGATGCGGGCAGCCATATCTCCAGCCCCAAAGCTGGTGATGGGCGTCAGGCGAACTTCATAGCTCTGAGGCACTTTCAGGTTGGGTAAGATGTGCTCCAGCAACAGACCTTTCTCCATTTTCTTCACAGGAATGAAGGTTTGGATGGTGTTTCTCTGAGACAGCTGCATAGAAAAAGAACCCATAGTGTTATGAAAATCCTGAAACTGGAAACCTGAGCAGTTTTATCCATCATCTAACACCCTATTCCTCCTCTTTTTATACAGATGTACACCTGGTTGCTCCATGAGATCTTCATGCAGTATTGGCTTGAAAATTGCCATCCCTGGTACAGAATAGTGATCAGGAGCCTGAGTTTCCCTGGAAGGGAAGCCTTGGTGTCCTCCAAGGGAGGGACTGTAGGGACAGTTTGAACTACAGGTCCTGAAGCAACTTTGTGTCAGAAGCAATGGTTTCAGGAGGGAGAAAATGAATCCAATTCACCCCTGTTAGTGCACTCAGGGGTCCTGTGCAAGCACAGCATGGCACTGCACCAAGGTACCCTTCAGTTTACAATCCCTGCTGCAGAATTCATTCATTTGCTGCCTGGGCCATGTGGCACTTCATCTGGTCTCACTAATACCAAGCAATCTACTACCATACTTCCTCAGAAACCTTCCATAGGGTCCATCCTTGTTCTGCCTCCACAGACCAGAGCAAGGGGTCTATTTCAAGTTGATGGTTCTCTGGGGTCACTCACAGGCTCCCTCTTCCTCTGATTACCATTGGAAGGGGCTGAATTATGTTAGCTGAACCATACCAGCTAAACACTGTTCAGTTTGCTAAGGCAGCAGGGAAGTTTCAAGAAAACAATGGGGAAAATATCGTTATCAAAATCACCACCACTAAAAATGATGAATTATATGTCAGTGAAACTTCCCTGCCATGGTCATGCTTGCTTGGCTGGGAAAGAACAAGAACGAGGATTGCACTGTGAAGATACAATTTCCTGCCTGTCACTGTGCAGTGCCTGGATCCTTGTGGCAAGATATGTTACTGGGGATGCTGGTGCTGGTAAAAAGAGCTTTGGCAGGACTTTCCATAGTCCAGTGTTCACTAAGCTTTCCCTTCCCTCTGGTACATCCTCTAGGCTGAAGTTCTCATTGCAAAGGCAGCTCTCCTGACGGGCAGTCTCAGTGTTCGTCATTAACTCTGACGTTGCAGGATTACTGGAACCGGGATGCATGGAGGAAGGTTTACAGCAAATCTGTAAGTGTAGACAGTGTGGGGCAAGAAGATGGAGTGAGGGCACAGCAGAAGCAAAGGCCACTATCAAAGCAGGGCAGGGGGCAATGCTGAAGTTGCACTTTGTAAAAACAAGCATGTGCAGTCCCTCCTCTGCCTGTCTCCAGCTCTCACGTACCTAACTCTGAGCTCAAACTCAGAAGCAATGGCTGCTGCTGTAGAGCTTTCTGTGCCAAAGCCCCATTCATTTCCAACACAGTCAGGACCCATTGACTCACCTCCTTGATCTGCCCACAGTTTGGAAGCTGGTACCAAGTGAAGGGGCAGGGACTGGTTCCCTGGGAACCTGTGGTTCTCATTCTCTCTTCATGAAAAACAATTTTGCACCAGCCTTACAGATTGATGCACTGTGTGCCTTACAGATTGTACCTAAAGGAGACCTTTGTACCTTCACAGATCAGGGTGTAAATTGCTTGAGGCACTACTTGCTGCTCTGCACTCTCCTCCTCCACCCCTGGCAAGACGGAGCAGAGAGCTGGGAGCTGTTCTGGTGCCTCTCCCCATCTTGGTGCCGCCCTACAAGCACCTGGGAGCAGTCCTAGTGGGCAGGACCAGGGCAGTGGCTCCCAGAGGCATCAGGATGCTGCTAGGATCTGTTCATATCAACAATGCCCTACGTGCACACATGCCAGCTGGGGTCTGACCCAGCTGGCATTCCTATTGCTCAGCCCTCCCATCTGCCAGCCCTCCACACCATCGCTCCGGCCAAGCAGTGGCAGAGCTGGCTCCCAGAGGCAGGGACTTAAGCTGGAATCTTTAGCATCAGACCCCAAATTATCTGGGAGAAGAGGAGCACTCAGAAGCCAGAAGCAGGAGGCTGGAGTGGTACAGCTCCTGGCATGCGACTTTTTGGGGAGTAGAGTGTGGCTGGGAGGGCTGGCAGCAGCTCCTCCCCACAGGCTGCCATTTGCTGGGGTGTTGGGAAGGCAGCCAGCAAATAGGAGGAGGTCAAGGAGCCATTTCCCTCGTCTAGACATAACCTTTAGAAGAGAAACAAAATGGAGAATCGGAGAGAAGCTTGAGGGTGAGATTCAGACAGTGCAAATTCCACCTCAGCTGGGAGTCAGGTGGAATTTGGGCATCTAAAGCCTCTGGGTGCAAGGTCAAATCATGTACTCTCCCACATCAACGAATCCAGGACAAAAGAAGAAATCAGCCTCCAGTCTGGACTGCACTGCAAAGCTCTGGATCCCCTAGTTGAGTCTATCCTCAGGGGCTTGTGTAACCAAATAAATAACCGACTGCCACCCAGGTTTGACTGCAAAACATAAATAATTAAAGGCACATATCCTTCCTGTGGGTTGCAACCTCCCTGCTTTCTAGAAGAGACCTGAATCACTAGGTAATGGGAAAGGCACAGCCAAGGCTCAGCATGTATCTCCCCTTGGTGCACAGAGGTAAAGTTTTAAAAGGGTCTTTTCCCTCCACCAAATACTTCGTAGCTGTATCTTCTCCCAGTGTATGTCCTGTCTCTAACCAATATGCAACTTGGACTGACACAGAAACTGGCTGCCAGCAAGAATGCCCTCTGCACATCTTTACTAGAGTCTCTACAGTTCTGGCATCACAACAGAACTGGCTCTGGATGTCTTTGGAAAGACTGGCTTCTCTGTGAAAAGCAGCATGGGCCCTGAGCTAGCTGCAGCTGTCAGTAGAAAGAGCTAGGTGTGCTGCCAGCATAAAGGGCATGAAATTAGTGCAAGGGAGAAAAGGGGGCAGCTCCAGCCAGCTGCTTGCTGTGTGCATGTGAAGCAGGTGCTGGCTTGCAGTCACTAGCACAGGTCCAGCAGACAGAGACATAAAGGCCAAGGGCTGCCTCTGCATCCCCCTCCTTAAACATCCTTTGCGTCCCTGATTGCCTGCAGCAGGTCTGTGCAGAGCTGCATGCATCAGTCCAGTAGGAACCCATTTTTCAATCCACTTCAATTGCCAGCTGTTTCCCTTTCTCCTGCTCCATGTGTTCTCATGCTATCCTGGTATCTTCTTCCTGCCACCCCCTCCTCAGCATCTCTCCTCCGATCACGTTGACCCAGTGTTCCAGTTTAATATTGCTGCAGTGCAGTTAATAAAGCAGAGGCTGGCGCAGAGGACAGGGAAACACTGGCCACCTTATTAGAGATGCTGAAGCCTCAGTGGAGGAGCTCATGCTACAAGCTCATTCATCACCAGGCTCAGGAAGCTGGCCCAGGGGCCAGAACAAGAGCACTGCGAAAAGCACAGACTCACCTCTGCCTTTACCTCCTTCCATTCCCAATAATCCAAGTAAGGGCATGGGAAAGGAAAAAACCCAAACAAATCCACAGTTTCTACCAGCTGGCTGTGAATATCACACGGGCTGCAGAGGTGAGAATGTTCTTGTAGAATGTGTTCTCTAAAAACACCTTACAAAGGGCAAAGTCAGCCCCATGTGGTTTGTGTGTATTTATGTGCAGTGCATGCAAGCTGTCCCTTTCCCTATCACTGTAAGCAGTATTAGCCATCAGGGGAGAACTCACTCACGTGCACTCAGCCACCAAACCTCTGGGAGCTGCAAACCAGGGCTCCCCTTCCCCATTCCTCACCATCACCTACCCTGTTGGTGGGCACTGTCTGCCCTTTCCCCTGTTGTATCACTTGAGCCAGCTTGTGATGCTTGCAGAGTGCTTGTCCCACTGTAGCCAGCTGAGCTGGCCTACGGACCAGGAACATACACCAAGAGTCTCAGAGACAAAAGCAGGATGCCACAGTACCCCTGTCCCTGCTTCCATTCCCAGCTGGGGCATTGTCATAGCAGAGGACCCAAGGTATGACACTGCCACACCTACATTTTCTGTTTATATAGGCTGTTAAAGGAAAAAAAACCAGGATGATATTTTCAGACTGAATGATGTTTACGCCAGGTATGTGCCAGCTAGAGGTCTTAATAAAGCTGAGGGATATTAATAAACACATCTGTCAAGAGTTAGTGTCGTGGTTGTGCTCTACACCACCACGACAACCTACCTGTGCTGGGACTGGTGTGACTTGGGAAGCCATGCACGTGGTCTCACAACCAGCTGTGTATTAACGCTTGTTTGAAAGGAGAAATTAGAAAGAAAATCTGTTTCATCACCAAGCCCCAAGGTATTTCTAACAAACAACAGCTACAAAAATGAACATTAAAATCATGTAGATCCCCCAACAAGCTGATCGGGGCAAAGGAACTGTTTTGCACACATCCAGCTTCCCAGCATTGCAATTCCCTCCTGATGCTCTTTCTTTACTTGTCCTGCTTCTTCAGCAACTTCTCAGTTCAGGGCACAAGCACTAGCTCTGCTTTCCAATATCTCCATTCAAATCCTTTCCACACATGCTTGCTCTTTCCTTCTTTTTTCTCAGCCTCATTCAAATTCCCCTGGCTGCTCCTTCCCGCAGCACAAAAGAGACAGGGGTGGCTGCCTGCATTCCCACTCCATCCTCACTAACTGCAGATATGGGCTGCAGGGACAGCTCCCAGCTCCATCCACAGCCTCTCCAGCCTCTCTGAAGGCAGAGGAGGCAGCAGATAAAAGCAGGCTGGTGGGGCACAGCAGCCTTGCATGCAGGCTCCATCCCTCTAGCAGGCTCTTCCTTTGCTCCCTGTGCAGCTCTGCACACCAGACAAATGCTGTCTCTGGCATGTGTGCAGGTGGGGTGTCCTAAACTTCCCCACTCTCCCCCTCCTCTCTCATCTGTGAGTGTCAGGACACTCTGGGAGAGCAGACATCCACCAGACTGTGGAGAGCCTGGTGGTGCAGGAAGCACAGGTATCTCAAAAAGGTCTGAAAAGAAGCATGGGGCAATAATCTGGACAAAAAAATCTTCAACTGCCTGTGCAGCTGGTGGGCTGCACTCTTCAAGCAACCAGCAGTCAAGGTGGTCTTCAAAGCTCAGTGCCAAGCTTCCCAGTTTCTCAGCAGATATAGACATCCCTGTTTAGCAAGGTCCAGGGGCCAGGAGAAGGTGAGAGTAGTAGAAGGGCACTTCTGGCAGGCAATACCACTCAGGGTGTGACAGAGCTTCCCATTTGTTCAATTTCAGCCTGTTTGCGCTGAGTCTTGGCTTCATTACATAGCTTTGTCCCAGAGTGCTGCAGGCATCATCTCTTATCAGATTTCCCCAGTGGCTGTGACTGTGATGGCCTCATCCCAACCAAGTCCAGCTAAGATACAGCTGCTCCCTTCCTAAGGGAGTGTTGCTCACAAAGACCAGAAACAATCACACGACTGTCCTCACCCTGAGATTGGCAGTGTCTGTGGCCTTAAACTGGTGACAGCCAGGAATTATATTCCCAAGATACTGGAAGGGGCTGAGCTTGTGTATGGCACTGGTAACAGCTCCTGGGATGAACATGGGGCTCTGCAATGCCAAACCTCCTGCTACTTCATCAGACATTCCCTGTCCTCAATTCCTGCCCCAACTTTGCCTCCAAAGCTACAGGATATATGGCAGAGAGGCAGCCTCAAAGAGTTTAGAAGCCACAGACTTCTTAAAGTTAAAAAAAAATAAAATGGAAATATGATTACAGAATTTATGTGTGTTGGAGTTTATAGTACCAAAGATTGAAAGCAAATTATCCAATTCTCCATTGCTGGAGAATGAGGGCTGAGCAGGTGAGTTCCACAGGTAGAAGGAATTTCTTGGGAAAGGAGAATGAAAAATACTTAGAAACAGGGTCAGGAGGGAGATGGGGATAGGAAATTTTAGGGAACTCTCTTGAACATGAGGATCCAATATGTTCCACGCTGCTGGAAAAATATGCCACAAATCTGGCCCTTCCTTTCCCCTTCTTTCTATTCACTCTGACACACAGCAGTGGATTGAGGTTGTGATCCTTGATGTCACCTTGGCACCACAGGGCAGAGCAGAGGAAGATATCTTTGACATTCATTTTGAACACCATGAATTGGATGTTTGATCTCTGTATTTTGGTGGAGGGACAAAACCCCTCTGTCCCCAGACTTCAGAGAAGGGCAAAACATGGCTACAATCTAGGACACAGCAGGGGATGTACACTCCTGGCTGACAGGATCCAGTCCCCTGTCAGCAGAGGGGCTGCCTCTGCTTATTAATTTTATGTATCACAGCTTATCTTAAAAGTGGTTTGTTCCCTTTAGGCCTGCTCCTCCCCCTGGACATCTGTTCCAGAGCCTGACCGCCGTAATGTTCTCATTTCCAGACTGAATTTATTTACATGCAGCTTGCACCCAGTTATCTTGTGCCAGGATTGTCCTTTAGCTTCAATGGCTCTTCTCCCTTGCTGCTGCTTGACCCCCTGATGTTTTACAGACAGGAATCTCACCACGTCTCAGCCTTTGCTTTGCTGGGCTAAGCAGGCTGAGCACTCTGTGACTGCTCTTGTAACACAGACTCTCACTTTCCACGATTGACTCTACAATGTTTTTCTGCATGATCCCACTTGCTGGAGTTCAGTGCCCCAGCCCTGCATATAGGATGTAGTGGCACTTTTCCACCTTGCCCAGAAGTGCCTCTAGTTTCATCTAGGAGTACATTTGCCCTTTCTCACACCTGCATCTTATCAGCAGCTCCTTGAAGTCAACTCACTTGTGCACTGCACTCATTTTCCAAAGATGAGCTCCCAGCCTTCAGCACCTTCTGCATCTATGACCCTGCTTTTGTACCACTGCATTGCATCCCACCAGAACCCTCAAATAATTTTCCATCTTTCAGGTCTTTCTTCCAATCCTTCCTAATCCTTCACCAAGGTGGCATTGTCTCCCGGCCTGGTGTCAGCTGCACAAAATTTCAAGAGCAAAATCCTAATAGGGGATTCTGAACTCTGGCTGGTATCAGCTGCAGGGAAGATGCCTGCATACTCTGGAAAAACTATTTGGGTAGTGAAGAAATTTGGTTTGGATATGAAGATAGTCATTGTGATGCTTCTTTATAATCTTTCAACAAACTTTCTCTGCCTGTCACATTGAATTAAAATATTTTCTTTGGTTAGTACTTAATCACCATCTTGGATGTAAATGATGTAAAGCATTAACCTCATCAATTAAAGGGTTAAGGTAAGTTTAAAGGTGGATTTATTTAATTTTCCTTGCTTGATAACCATTACTCCTAAGGGGTTTCCAGAACTAATAATCACATTGCAAGCACAAAGCTGGCATTTCCCAGACAAGCACATTGGTGAACTGAAATTTATGCCTATGTTTTTCATCAGCCAAGCACACAGGTTCAGACCCTGGGATTAAGCAAGGATGGATGCCCAAACCAAATCCATTATTCAGTCTAAATGAGGAGTCCTGGAAGCTTTTTTAGCTTCCTGGAGTCCTTTATTAGGAGGCCCAGTTTCTTGGCCGAAACATTCCCAATGCCAGAGAGAGAAGCAACTGCAACCTTCAGTGGCTTCTGAGGACAGCTGGAGCCATCAAGGCTGGGAGTCAGTCTCTCTTCCTCTTGCACAGGCAATCAGCTGCCCATCCTCATTAGGTGCCAAGAGCAGCAGTTTATGGCTTCCTAGAGAAGCCAAATTGGTGCTGTCATGAATTACTGTAAGTGCTTGTTCCACACTCTTCAATAATGTCTTTCATTAGGATCTGATCAGAAAGCAATATGTATTTTATTAGTGTATGTTCCCTGGTCTAAGGAAGAACAGACCTAGCCTTCACTCTGTCAGAGAGGCAGTCAAGCACAAGCCTTAACTGAGGCTCTCTTCTACTGTCTCACAGCCTTATTTTCAACCCTGAGGGCACATGCAGTCCTTCTGCTGCAGACTGGAAGCTCTCTACCCTTACTGCCAGTTCCTACCTGTCCTGACTCTTGACTGTGCACTGCAGAGCCTGAGATCACCTCTCTGTCTATTGTATGGGCACAAGCTGGGTAAGAGACAGTATCTCTCATCTTCCTCCACATCCCCATCTTGCAGAGAGCAATGGTTCCAGACTCTTTTGAGCCTCACATCTGAAAACCAGCACTGCTCAGCACCTTACTGGATCCAATCTTATACCCATCCCTACCTCAGTAAGCACAATCTCCTCTTCCACCAATTTCCTTGCACTGGACACATCTGGTTGCAGCCAGACCCACACACATGTCTATGCACTGTGCTGTGAGCACTTCTGGCTCCAAGAAAAGAAAAGCAATTTGGCTCTGCACAGCCCAAGTCTACCTAGCTGCAGTTAGGTTGAACTCTGAGCCACTTTGCCTATAATATGGGTGTAACTTGCAAGCAGGACATGCTCCACCAACAGGAGCTTCATTGCTTTGGTTCCCTACAGACCCCGGCAGAGCCCTCTGTTAGGGCACCTTCACCCTTGAAAACAATTAATAAAAGATTGGGCTGACGCTTCCTGGAGCAGAAATAGCCTTTTTGTGGGACTCTGGGCTCTCTAGTCTGGCACCTGTAATGAAGGTATGTAGGTAAGTATCATTCCAGAGCCTCTAGGCTGTCTATAAAGAAGAGGCAGAGGCAGCACAGGATATGCAGGGAGACCCATAAGGCCCTTCACCTTACTCCATGCTGCCCTCTTCATTTCTTTATGGTACACAGCCAAAACATCCATCTAGTGCCTACTCCTTTCATCAGTGACTAGCTATGGGAGAGACTACATCTCTCTTCCAAACTCTTCCCCTTCACACACTCTTATCTCTTATCTCCAATGTGTTCTTGGAAGTGAGAGCCAGGGGAAAAAAAAGAAACAAAACCAAGAACAAAACCAAAAAAAGGAAACAGAAACAAAAGAAAGAAGAGGTGAAATATAGGAAGGGGAGCAGGAAAAGGCACAAAGGTCCACAAAGAAAAGACAGTGAAGCAGTAGGGGGAACATGGACTGACTACCGAAAATAACAGATGAGCAGAGTAAACAGGGGGAAGCCACATCACAACCTACCAACAGGAACTTTCAGAAAGACTCAATACCAGCATGTACCCCTTGAAGCCGCTGAAGGAGTGTGGATAAGAGATGTACAAAAAGGACTGACTTTGATACCTGGCAGGCATTTTTCATTCTGTACTCAGCTTTGTAAAACACAAGCCAAGAGCCTGCTGGATACGAATGAGCACAGTGGTGTGGAAACAACATCTGTATCCTGCAAAGCTGCTATGGGCGGTCTATTGGTTTGGGGAATCTGATTATCTCTATTCTCACATTTTTCTTACCCAAAATGAGCACTGAACAGTGGTGTTAGGAGCTAGAAAGACATGAGGTTTTCCTTCTAGATGTGTTTTGAGATCATATGAGCCTTTCCAGCAAGATTATTTGAATTGCTCTTCTCAGTCACTGTAACTGTTCTGAACACAGCTAAAACTGGGACATGTGTTTGAAATATTCCCTTGCACTAGGAAAGCTAAACAATATCCTGCTTTCTCTCTTGCCCAGTCAAGTACTTGAACAGCATTAGGAGCAGTACTTACAAAAAGTTAACATTAAGATAAAATCTCTCTGCAAGGCACCTTATGAATGGCAAGACACCTTGTAACACTGCCAGCTACCCTGTTTTGGGCAGGTTACCTTACGCTTTGGGTCTGGCTTAGACAGAGGTAATTTTCCCAAGAGGAGCCCTCACAATGCTGTGCTTTGTGTGGGTAGCTAGAAGGAATTTGATAACACACCAGTGTTTTGGCTACTGCTAAACAGAGTTCCCACAGCACCAGTGCTGTCTCTCCAACACTCCCCCCTCATCAGTAGGCTGGGGGTGGGCAAGATCTTGGGAGGGGATGTCATATCCAGGACTACTGTGTCAAATTGACCAAAGAGATATGAAAGTATGGTTGTGACATTTGTCTTCCAGAGCAACTGCTACATGTACTGAAGGCCTGCTTCCCATGAAGTGGCTGGACATTGCTTGCTGATGGGATGTAGAGAATCAATTGTTTGTTTTTCTTTGCTTCTGCACATGGCCTTAGCTGTTGGTTATTAGACTGACTTTATCTTGAGCTATGTGGTTTTTTCAATCTTATTTTCTCTCCCCCCGTCCTGCTGAGGAGGGGAGAATGATAGGGCAGTTTGGTGGGCAACTAGCATCCAGCCAAAGTCAACCAACTACACTTTACTTACTTTGGCTAATCACAGAAGAGAAATGATACCTTAAGACTGAAGCACAACTAATCTGCTACTGAACATATTACTAATTTTCTCAACTAACTGATTACAAATGATCTGTGGACTAGGGAAAACCGGCTCAGGAAAACCATGCATCATACTGAAGAACAATTTGTGAATGCAAAAAGACAGAATTAATCAAACTAATTCAGTAGTTAAGCATCATTTGCTAAGCTCTCACGGACAAAGGGAAGAAGTCCCAATAGTGGCATTGGAAACTGTTAGACTACTGAAGGGGGAAACCTTATCCCATGGCTACCAGTCCTTTCCACTGAAATCACACCTGACCCATCAGTGCTGGTCAGGCCTGTGCCAAGCTTTCCTGGCCACCCTTGTAGAAAACACTCTGATCCTCTGGCTGACAGAGCCAACAACAGCCATGGCCAGGCAGACATCTCCACCTGCAGTGAGTAATGGCCAGGGGAAAGCTCCCTTCCTCTGTGCTGGTGGAGGCTCTGCTGTTGTCAACTTAGCCAACACACAGTACAAATATGAAACATGGAAAAAGCTCCTTGTTTCCACCCCCACCAAACATTCAGCTATCCTGGGATCTTCCCTTATAACAGAGGTGGAGAAGACCTTGTTCTAGCAGCATCTTTTGTGACAGATTGCTAGGGGTGAAAAGAGAGATGGCTCAATGTGCTATCAGCTGCAGTGACTGATGGTGTGTCCCATTTCCAGGCAGCAGAGAGCACAGCTGGGGTAAGATCCTGCTGTCTTCGCTCCCACACGCCCATGGCAAAGTCACCGCTTCACTTCCAGGTCCTGCACAGCAATCTTACTAAGCTTCAAGGACTGCTTGTCCACCATTTGTTATTGATCAGCCAGCTCTCCTTCCACTGGCACATAGCTGAACTCAGTCCCAAACCCCTCCTCCTCTTGCAGCCTAGAAAGGCAGTGCCTCCTCTCCCCTCTCCTGCTTTCCCTGGCTTTGCATCATGATGGCTGTTCAAACCATCCACCAAGCACACCTCCCACTGGCACCGGCTTATTTCTGCATTCTATTCCACCTCTTCCTAAGGGATGAATCCTGCCCAGCATCACGTAGGCCACTAGCACAACTGAATGCAATTGTCTTGAGAGCACAGATATAATCTGCCTATTCTCACTGCCTGAACAGAAGTTGAAATAAAAAAAAAAAAGAGCATCAGTAGGGAGATAGGATAGTTAGAACTAAAAAAAGACCTTTTTCCACTACAGAGGATGGTTCTGCAGGTAGATGGAATTGTGTTGATTTGACATCCCATATGACAGCAGCCTGTGATCAAACATCAAACTGGCAGACAAGATAGGCAAAAAAAGAAGAGAGGACTAGAGAAGCTTTCTGACAGATGTGACTTATAAGCCATCCTGCAACAGAAGGTCTGCTTTGAGATTCAGTGCGGGGCAAACACTGTGAAGCAAAGCCACTGGAGTTCCCAGTCCTAAAACCAGTGAGAGAGGACCAGCAGAGCCTATATCAGGTGCAATGATGAACAGTAAAGGGTTGTGGTTTGTCACACCCCATGAGTATTTTGGTCTGCACAGCATCTCACATGCAGCCAAGGCCACCATGTCCTGCTTCAGGAAAAGCCACACTCCCTTCCTGGCTGCAGCCAGCTGGGACTGTGATGCTCTAGGTAAAGGGACTCACACATCCCTGTTCCATGTGCCCTGTCTGTGTCCTACCCTGGACATCAAACTGGCCTGTGCAATTAAGCACCCTGTCAGCTGGAGGATTTTTGGTGGATGTGGCACCACATTCCCTTTTTCCAGGTAACACCAGGAATGTGCACCACAGAGCACATTTTATCCAGAGCAGGATGGGTACCTCCCTAGCTCAACAAGCTGCACCTCTTCTTTAAGCTTTTCATTTTCTAGCATGAAGACTAGGATAGCCCTGACTGCTTTTTAGTTAAGTCCTAAAACAGCTATCACCTCCTCAGGTCTTGCAGCATCCCCCAGCTGAACACCTCACTGCAATACTACTGTGGGAATGCACAGGATGGGGCCAGTGGGGTGACAGTGCACCAAAGAGCCTTGGGATGAGGGCTATGGACCCGTTGCCTTGGAGATGGCAGCGTTGTGCTGTGGAGCCAGCAAAATGTCAGAGCTCTTGTAAAGCGAGTTCGGCCACCCTGAACTCTGCCTTGTGCAGAGCTGCCTCCTCACCAAGCCTTTGGTGAGCCTCCTGTACTGCCCCCCCTCCCCGCTCTGAAGTGCAGCCCCCAGGCAACCCCCAAGGTGCCAGCTGCTCGTTTTCCCGGAGAATCTTTGCCTGAAGCCATGGTTGCATGTGCAGAAGAAAAGGAATTTTGTTCACCTCCCAGGATACGCGGCTGGGCTGCTGCAAGAGCTACCACCTGCTCAAGTACATCACCTTTCAGCAGTCATAGCCCTTTCTAACCTGGGACCCAAAGGCATTCCCAAGCAAACATCCATGGGAAGGTGTGGGCAGGTGCCCTGCTCATTCACCCTCCCTTTCCTGCAGTACCACCCCTGCTCAGTGCAGAGGCACAGACCTCCCTGCCCTCCAAGACGCGGCCGGCTCCGGGAGCCGATGAAGCCAAGGAAAGGCAGCAGTAGACAGACACTGCCCAAGTGGGCTCAGAGGAGAGAAAAAGAACAACTCAGAGGTAGAAATGAAGTGATACAGATCCACAGTCCGTGGGCCTCGGCATAAAACCTCTCCCGCTGTGTTGGGATGGCCATCGGCGGAGTTAACCTTCCACTCTAATCACAGTCATTAAATTCCTGCTAATGCCCCTGTCCTATGTCTGTCCCCACTGCTGTTATCTGTCACCTCCCCACACGGTATGCAGGCCCCCCCACTGCCACAGCTCTCATTAATGCTGCTCTGGCTGGCTGATGAGGCAAGTGGCAGCCGGCTCCCAAGCCCAGATGAGTTTTGTAGACAGCAGGGAATGTTTATCCAACATGGAGGGGATGAAAGTACAAACAAAGAGAGACCATACAATTACTCAGGCATTGCACAGGGCCAGTCTCATTAAAGACAGTCCCCCTGACAGGAATTAATCTGAAGTGACAACCCAGGGAGCTAATTTAGCAAATGGGTCTGGGGCCTGCCCCAGTGCAAATTTCAGGGGTCTGTCTGGCAGGTAGACTCAGCCTGCTCTGAGGAGGGGAAAGCCAGGAATATATAAAGCTGGTCCAGTTCTGGCCCGAGCCTGTGTTTGAGAAGGTACAGAGGAGACAGCAGCCTCAGGTCGCCTTGAGGGGAACAATGAAGATTAAACTTTCCTACTGCACCAAGAGCTTCTCCCTCCTCTTTCTCTTACAGCCTCAGGTCACAGATGGGTTCCAGCTCATTAAGTGCACAGTTATTCTGCCACTATCCCCCAGAACCATAACCACCGGCCCAACTTAGATCTTTCCTCCATGATGCAACCTGCTTGCAGTATTAGATGGCTTTTCATTTCTCTTTAATGTTAGAACAGAGCCCTGGGACGGGTATAAAATACACAGAGAGAAACAAGCAACTTAAAAGGCTTTTTATTTTTTAAGCAAAGATCTGGTTTGGGGAGGCTGCTTTGAATCCCCAAGCAATGAAAATAATTTTCAGTTGGAATGCAGTACTTCAGTGCCTTTTCTATACTGCAAGAATACATGGAAGAAAAAAGAGCTGACCAAACAAATAGCCCAAAATCCTGGTGGCATCTGCCCACAACCAAACGACCCAAGGCTGAGACCTCATTGAGGTCACTGGCTAAGGTGAAGTAAGGTGGTTGGCATTTGGATCAGTTGCCTTGCAACAAGAAAGGAAAAGCCTCCCAAGCTGCCAGGACAGACAGCTGTGAGGCCCCCGCTGTTCTTCATTGGGCACGTTTTCCCCTCTGCAATGTCGCTCAGCAATGCCACTGCCTAAGCCCACCTGAACGATACCCTCCAGGAAATTACAGCCTCTTTGCTGAGGCATAGAGTAGAGGCTTCATGAGAAGCTTGCTCCAAGTTGCTATCATATGTGCTTTCCTGGGTCAGTGGCTTCAAGCTGTCAAGCTGCTTATATGGTTTTAATCAAAAGTTAATTCTTATTCTATTGGAACTGGTGCGTCTGTTGTGCCGCTCAGCCTGCTCTGCAGCGCTGGGAACAATCAGCTCTGGTGGAAGTGCATCTGCCCATCTTGCTGGGAGCCCCCACACATTGCTTAGGAAACCAAATTCCCCCAGACTGCTTCCAATCCCCCCAGTAATGCCCTAGGAAGCTGCTGAACAGGAAGAATTGGAGGAGGCACGGGGCCAGCCAATTAATAAGCAGCACTCTGATTCTCACCCAGCCCCATTTTCAGCAGCTGCAGCAGGCAAATTTAATTCAAGCATTCCCAGGTGCCTTGCAAAGCATCCTGCTACTTGGGGATCTTCACATTACATATGCCAAGAGCTCCTTGAGCAAACCAGGGAGTGTGAAATGAAAACCAGCAAACTAAATTGCAACCTGTGGGCATCCCAGCTGGTTACCTTTTGGATTCCAGCTCAGCAAGAGTTAATTCTCCTCTTTCCCTCGCCTCTTCCCCCTGACAGCCCCTGACCAAGCCAAGACTGCAGGCTGTCACGTACATTCGTCCTGAAGAGCCTCTGGTGTGACCACTGAGGCTGCAGAGCTCTCAGGACTGGGGGACAAAGTGGGCTGGCTGGCTGGGTAAGCTTTCACCAGCTTGATGCTGGCAATAAATAAATAAAAAATAAAGTTGTGTCTGGCTGCATGTAAGGCCAGTTTCACCTAAGGAGAATATTCCACGTCAATCCAAGCTCCCTAGGAGGATTTTTGTGCCACCACAGCTAGTGCCTGGAAAGCCACTGTATCCAGTGAGGAGTGTGTGCAGGCGAACAGCAGCTCCACACTCAGGCAGACAAATCCCCTTTCTTAAGAGCTCTCCAGTCAGTAACACTTTTAGGCTTTTGAGCTTTTCAGTTATATTTGTAAGGCCACTATGTTTTGCAGTCCAAAAATGGAACAGAAGGATGCACAGCTTAGCCCAGCTGCCCCAGCACAGAGAAAAAGGTGTGATAAAGCAGCAGAATCTGCAGGACATGGGAGAGGCTGATGGAGCAAGGGAAGGAGTGAAAGGTCAGAAGGTGTCACAAGGCTGCTTGGAGCCCAAGTGAGATGTCACAGTGAAAACACCGGGAAGGCAGCACATGAACAGAGGGAAGCAGCAGGCTGGATGGGAGAGGGGACGTGATCCTCTGGGACAAGGAAATGAAAAGGGCTCCATAAGACCTCAGCATGGCTCATGGAGGTGGAGACCTCACCCTGAAATGCAAGCGTTTTCATTGGAGAAAAGCCAGGAGGAGGCAATACCATGAAAACCTTTTCCAGTGTGTCTTAGTTTCAGCCAGGACAGGGTTCATTTTTTACAGTAGTATCACAACAAAGCGTTTCCTTCTCGTGCTTGACAGAAGTGGGAACAAAGCTTGCCTCTCTCCTCCTCTGTCTGCCTTTCCTTATTCAGTCCCAGGCCACCATGATGACACCTGTAGCCATTTCTGAGAGCCTTCCCATACATATGACTGGGCTACAGCAGGGCCTGGGTATCATGCTCCTCTAAAACACAGCATTCAACGCTCACAACTACATCGTGATGCTGCAAAACATTAACAGCAGTAACCAGTGGGGTATGAACCAAACTGGGTGTGTGTGTTTAAATTTGCATGGCACTCAGCTCCCTCCATGTTAATGCAGAAAAGTGATTTTCCCTTTTCTTGATCCCTCTTAGTAGGAGTTCAGTGAAGGATTGAAGCAAGATTACTTTTAGACACAGTGCAAAAAGGAAAAAAACTGAAGTTACTGGAGAAGGATAAAACCCACAAATTCGTTCATTGAGTTGCAGTGCTGATAATAGCAAAACTTGGCTCAGAGGGAAGATCTACTATGACAAACTGCCTTCATTATTAGAGGCTCCCCCGGGTCCTGTATTATTATTAAGTACTGACAACGTGCTCCATGCGGTGTGAGTAACAAACAAAGGCTGTCCCACCCCAGAGAGCTCACAATCAAATGGAGACATAAAACTAGAGCCTACTGTGCAGAACTAGAGGAAAGAGACACTTGAATCTTTTTAATTATTTTGTTTTCTATCTACAGTAAACAAAATTTTCATTGCAAAATGCATTTGCTTCTCAGCTACCACCAAATGGCATGAACCACCCATTTTATGTGTCCCTGTTTTTCAAAAATATTGAATGTGGGTGCTTTCCTGGGCGAGGATTCAAGTATCTGGCAATCCTGCTAAGATAATGTGCTCTTTAAAAACATCAAACTCTTTTCCCTAACCTTCTCCAACCAGTGATGTCTTCAGATTTCACTCAGTTCTCTCCCCCAGCCCCCAACCCCCAGTATGATTTCCCTTCAAACTCAGAAACCTTGAAATCCACTTCTCTTCCCCTGCAGAGTTCATATAGTCCAGATAGCTTAGTTAGTGTGACAGGATGAAAGCCCTTCTGCAACACAAACAGCCATTGACTTTTTCCTGCAGTTCCTGCCTGGAGAGCTCTTCAGCTTATTCCCTTTTTTCCATACGAGTGAGGAGGATGGAATTCCACTCGTTTTAATCTTTGGCCTACAAAATCTACACCACCAGCTAATGACTATAAGGCATTGTTCCCACTAAAACCCCATTCAAAACACTGAACATGAACAGCCCAATGGGAACTGCAGGGCTTTGAAAGACCTCGACTGCACCCAGCCCCAGAGATAAAAAAGAACACTGAGCTGTGCACATGGCCTGTTTCTTCCATTCAGTGGGGAAGGTGCAAGGCCATAAGGATCTGCCATTTTCATCACTTTCAGCTCTTATTCAGCAAGGAAACGTTGATGTAATTGCCTCCTGAAAGGCCACATGCTGGGGCTCCAGGAGAGCAGACCTTACCTGCCGGACTTCCAGGCGGTACTTGAGGATGGGATCCACAGCATCAGGCTCCTTCTGGGTCCACTGCAAGACGTAAGAGTAATTCTTGGATTGCTTCTGGCTCAAGGTGGGGTTGGGAGTGTCATAGTAAAACTCTGGGCTATAGGCTTTTGCTGGAGGGGAAAAAAAGAAAAAAAGAGGGAGGAAAGTAAAAGAGTGGGATCAAGGGGAACAAAAATTACAAAGAGACACGGTGAGAGTGGAAGAGCTCCACTCACCCAGCTTATCGACCTGCCTCTAAACACAATGGACACCTTTACTGTTGCACAAATGTGCCACTATTTTCTGTCAATCACTACTGCTTTCACAGCCTAAAGTGTTGGGAGGATTAGCAGCCCTGCAACACCAGTGGGACATGACCAGCACCTGAGAAGGTGGGAACGACTTCAGTTCTCCAGCTGGAACCAGCTCTAATCTTTTCTCTCTTGCTTTGTAGTTTAGATTGAAGTAACAGCTTTAAACTGGCATTTCTCCCATTTCATCTACTGCTTTACAGAGACTCCTGCTAACAAATCCTGAGGAAAGATCATTTGGGCAGTAGGTCATAGGAAAACTGTTATTTATCACACAGAGACCATGGCATTAAAAAGGAGACCTTGCTCCTTCTGCATCTCCCCTGCCTTGGCAACACAGTATTCCAGCCTCTTTGTAACACAAGAGTCAACTCGGCAGCAAAGAGGACACTGACCTCAGCCTGGGTAAAAGCAGTGGGAGCTTTGGCAAGGGCAGAGATGTCTTTTTCAAACCCGCATCTCTCCTTAAAAACAAAGTGCAGCAGGAGAAGGGAAACACAGAAGGAAAGACGTACCAGAAAGAAAAGAAGAGGAGACTACCCGTCATTTCCCCAGCAGTTTCTGTCCTGAATCACTACCAAACAGAATTTGAAGGCTCCTGCCATGCAGCCCAGCAACTGGTGGACTAATGCACAGGGAGCACAGGCAACTCGAAGTCCTACCCACAACTGATTTAGCCCTATTTGAAATTATAATCATTTCACCCAGTGAACTTCAATTTTTGGTGGGTCCTGTCCTGAGCCAGGGAGGAGTTGGACCTGAATGAAAGCTCAGGTGTCTGGGTTCAAGTCCAGTCTGAACCAGCAGAGACCAGAAAGATACTTGGGCAGCCAGGGATGCTGGAGAGCAGAACAGGAATAAACACCATCTCCTCAGGATGTCTGCTGCACCTTTCCACTTGAATCACAGACCCTGCCATTCTGTGTGGTTATAATTAGGCTTGACAGGATTCAATGTTTATTTTTTATGAACTCAGAAGTATAATATTGATATTTATTTCCAAGTCCTTTTTCTCTTATTATTTTTATTGACTTGAATTTTTGTGCAAGCAAGAAGTTCAGAACCACCTCAGAGACTAATTGCTGCTTATTCAACTTGTATTGACTATGGAAGTCAAGCTTTATAACAGATTTTGAAATAAAATCAGAACTGATGATAATCATCATCTTGCATGATATTAATTCATTATTAATTGACTCCAAGATGGAAATAGAAGCTAGGAAAAAAAAGCACTTTTGATAGAAATGCTGCATATCGAAATACTTTCAGAACTTCCTTCTGGCAGCTTTTACTACTGCTGGAAAGTTTTGTCTTTTGCTTACAGCTGATGGGAAGAGCTGAAGATTATCCATGTCTCTCTTTCAGGCTCTTCAGTGCTTTTGGCTAGTGGGGGAGCTGATGATGAACAGTATGGGCTACCCTGATAACTTCCTCGAGAGGAATGGGTTGGATGTTTCATTATCCTTCCAAAACATTTTGGGAAGCATGAGGAAATCACTCATCCATAGAAGAAAATAATCCCATCCTGGTTAGATACATGTGCTGTATTTTCAGTGCACCTGAACACCCCACAGTCAAAAATGAGTCACTTTCTGTCACATAGGAAGCTTTATGGTATTTTTTTTTCCACAGAGAAGAAACTAAAACAAAAAGAGACCATGCCATTTTCGCTGCTCAAATAGGAAGGCTGTGGCTGATAGGAATTAAAACTCCAGCAATCCTGAGTCCAAGTAGAGCAGTCTAGTCACTGGAATATTTTTCAGGTTGCTCTATAGGTTCAGAAGGTCTAATTAATTTGTAACTGTCCAGGACACAGGCAGAGATGTCTGGAGTTGAACAACTACTATCAGATATCAGTGTCTCGGAAAAGGAGAAGGGATGCAGGAAAAAGAAAGGCTTGCTGCTTTCCTGATCAGGGCTCTCTAGGCATGAATCCTCCTTTCTGCTGAGGTGATCTTATCTCAGGCACAGCATGGTACACTGGGTGCCAATATGTATGTGTTGCTGCCACCAGTGAGAAATTCCTGGGAGCATTCCCAGGCTTGACAGGGACACAGCTTTCTCTGATGGCTCATAGAGGGATATGGTTTGCTATCACTTGGTGATGTGAGAGTTACAAGCATATGAAAACTGTAGAGAGGGTCAAAGCTCTCAAGCAAAATTCATTGCCAGACAAATGCCAGGAAATCTCAAGGGGTGAGAGCAAGGTCCTGAAAAGGGACCCAAATAGTAGAAGTAGTTTGAGTTTCCCCATTTTTGTAAGCATCTCTGAGTTACAGCATACCTGAGCTTTCCTAAACCCTAGGAAAGACCTGCTTCAAAATCAGGCCTCTCTGGATGTTATTCATTCTCATTTTTTCAACCTAGGCTTGAGAAGTATTATAAATTGGCCCTGGACTCAAACCTGAGTATTTAGACTGAATTTATTGCTTATTAAGGCAACTTCATGGGAGAGCTTTTCTAGAAAATTGTGCCCAAGTCAGTTCTGGGGTCATGGGAAAAGCAGATTTAATGATCAGCTGGAGAGGCCAGGTCAGATGTGCAGTTTTAGATGCTATAAGTCTGCCATCCCTCTGTGCAGTTGCAGGTGCTGGAGAGAGGAGTCCTGTTACAGTGGATGGTAGATTCAAAGAAAACTGTGAGCAGCAAATCCACTGTGTACTAGTGTCCATTCCCAGCTCATGTTTTTTCTAGAAAGCATTGTGAGACGCAGACAGACAGGAGTCATAGGGAAGGCACAGGACTACATAATACAGTTTTTGTTTCTTTGTTTGTTTGCTTTTAAAGAGGAAATCAGATGGTTTGGAGCCTGTTGGAGGGATGTACAGAGGTTTTCACCTCCCCTTATCAGTGATATAGGTTGTCCAAGCTGATGGTGGCCTTGAGTTTAAGTCCTGTAAGTGGTTAAACGCTGCTAAAATGTAACAGTGGCTAGCACTTAGCTGCTCCAGGTCCATCTGCCTGAATGATGGAGACAGATCTCCCTGCTGGCTTATGGAAAATCATTCCTCCTGAACAGAATGCACAGAGGAAGCAATAGAGGCACTGTACTGGCACCAGTTTATGAGGAGCAAGCTTCCCATGACCCCATCCAACAGCTTGCTCTGATGTGCATTCTGTGACTTACCAGACACCTGGAAGAGGCAGGTGGAGGCCCCCACGTCGTTGGAAATGCTGCACTCGTAGCTCCCACTGGTCTCCCGGCTGACGCTGTCCACCTTGAGCTCCGAGTAGTCCTGCTGCTCTGCCAGGGGCTGCGCCAGGAGGCTCCCGTTGAAGCGCCAGACGGAGGTGGCCACCTTCATGGGGCTGCCCTTGAGCATGGTGCAGCGCAGGGTGACGCTGTGCCCCATGCCCTGCCGCACGTCCTGGAAGGCCGGCTCCACCACGGGGGGGACTGGAGACCCAACAGAGCAACAGACAGGGATGCCATCAGGGAGCAGCTGCCTCACCCAGCTGGGTCACCCCGACCACCTCTGACAAGACAGGTACCTATGATTTCCAAGGGGTTAAAGCCAGGATCCATTACACCAAAAGCAACAGTTGTCTGACATTCCCTTCTGACCGGGCTGGGGCCCCATTCTACCTCCCTCCCACTTAGGAGGTAGGGGTAACCTTTAGCAAGTACTCATCCCACATTGAGCACTGCTTGGAGGAACTACCAAGCTCTGCTTCTCACGTGAAAAGTGCAACACCAGCAGCTGTGTCACAGCTTGGATTCAATCCTCAGATCTAATCAGAATGACTGGTCCTCTTATACAGCATAAAATGCACTCCTTGAGCAGGCAGGTAAGTTCCCAAGCAGTCACTTCTTCTTGTCAGTGTTTGGCAGGGTTACCAAGGACACTGTTTAGATGGAGGGATCTGCACTGGCTCTCCCCACAGACCTGAAGGGGTTTTGGAGGGCCTCTCCCAAATACATCAGTACAACACATCATGGACTGGCTACAGGGACTCTGGGTCCTATTTTTAGCTCTAGTAACAATTCCCTGATGTTGGGAGGTGAGTCACATCTATCCATGTCAGCTTCTCTGCCAGTAGTGAGAGAATGGGAATGGTGATGTGTGTTCACCTCCTTAGCAAAGGGAGACTACTATGTCTTTTGCACTTCTTTAACATTTGTAAAAATTTATGGGAACCTCATGTTTTGGGCATGGTTGAGGCACAGCAAGGAGAAAGTCGAATTGGTATTGTTTGGGTTATTCCTTATTTAATGCAATGAGAGAGGACTTAAATCTCCACTGTCTCTGATAGACATGTTTCACTTGCAATAAACTCTTAATTAAAACATTACAGAGTGGGGATAAACAGAAGCTCTCCATCTAAAATGAGAAAAGCTTCCTGAACACAAAACAGCTGTTAGCCTGAATGTAAGAGGGAGTACTGATTTATAGCAGCTTCAGCACAATCACAACTGACCTTCTCCAGGTTCAAAGCAAGTGCTCTTCCACAGTTTCTATGCCCTACAGATCGACAGAGCATCTACCTCCTCTGAAAGTCCATAGAGTTGCCAAGCACAGCCAGGCCCAAAAACCTGCAACACCCAGCATCTGCAGTGCCACAGACACAGGTCCACCAACAACCACTCAGGGATGCCACTCAGCATCCCTGCTGCCCTGAACAGAGCTATGCTGGGAAGGGCTCCAGCACACGAGTCTCCTCCCATATCCTGACCCCAGCAAGACCCAACAGCTCTGTGACACTAGTGGCATCTCTATCTTCACCACAGATGAAGGTGGTGCACACACTGGCCCATATGTGGGCATGCACTATCCCATCTCCAGGGGGCACAAATGCATCTGTAGGTATCCCATGTACAGTCATCCCCATCATCCCCTCCACCTGGCAGCCTTTGTTTGAAGTGGCTGATTGTTTCCAAGGTACCTTGAAGTACCTTGAAACTTAGTTAACTCTAAGTCTTTGGCCCTTTGCTGCACTTAGGTGGATTAAAAGCAGCCCTTGCCTGAGCTGAGGCTGCTGTGCTGAGTGGCATGGTCAGCTCATTACAGATGGCTTTCCTGGGGATGTGTCTCTGCGAGTGCTTCAAGTGCTGACTTGCCTTTGGCTCACACGTCTCCCACCTCACAGTGAGAATAATGTGAGAAGTTGTTTGATTAGACCTAGTGCCATGCATGTGTCATCTCCATCCCTAGCTGCTATCCCATTTCTTCAGTCACATCTGATCCTTAATTGAAGCCAGTGGGGTCTCACATTATAATCTAGGTCAGCTGGTGATACAGGGAAAAGAAAGAGGAAAAGGGGAGAGAAGAGGAAAAGGGGAGAGAAGAGAAAAAAAAAAGGCTCGAAAAATGGCACAGCCACTTCAGATGCACTCAGAGCAGTCTGTCTCATGAGGAGGAGAGAGAGGGGTCAGAAAGCAGCTTCCCTCACTGAATCTGGCACTAACTGTGCCAGGTGTGGGGCTGGGACAGAGTGTCTGAAACTGGACAAAGTGCCACCTGCAAGGACATGTGCTGCAAGGAAAGTGCCCTCCTGGGCCTCACTGTGGGACTGTCTGGGGCTGGTAAAGGGTCACGGAGGAACAGGGCTGGGATGCTCCAGAGGCTTCCTTAGGTCACTGGAACAGGAGGGCAGCCAAGGATGCAGAAGATATTTAATCTTCTTCAGCTGGAAAATGGGATTTACTTGATTTGCACTGGGACAGGCTCTGGGACTATGTTACCGTCTTGCAAAGGGAATGTCTGAAAGTGTCTATCAATTAAAAATTGATTACATTTTCTCCTCTTGTCTCTGGCACTAGGAAACACCCAACAAGCATTAACTCTGCAGGTAGTCCTGGAGCTCCTGCGTTTTCTGGAGAGAGAGCTGAAGCAGGTTATCCCATCACTACAAAGTATAGAGAACTACACCAGGAGTCAGTTATTCCCCAAGGTTCCCAGTGGATATGAAAAAACAAAGGAAGGTCAACAGCAATTACAGAGCCAGACATCAGCTCTGGCCTCCAGTGCCTACTGGGGAGTTGACACTTGTTCAAGGAGGTTAAACACAAAAGGCAGACTCACCACAAAGGCAGGGATTCAGTCCGTAAAACCTCACCACTAACAACACAGCCTTTTCTGTTTCTGTTCTTTTTCCCTGGCTTAAAGGCAAAAGAAAGCTTGTTTAAATGAGCTGGTGCTGCTACTGCCCAGAACTAGGAAATGAACAGCTCCAGTACACCTGACATGGAGGCTGTCTTGGAGGAGAGACCTGTGATATGAGCCCTGCACAGACACCTTTAGGGAGCTGCAGAAAGGATAATGATTTTCAAGGTGCCTCTTACACTCACAGGGAAGCAGCATTCCTGCTGGCTATAAGGAAGTTGTGTTTGGCTATTCTGGCTTGCTAAGCTGCTATGATGCTCTTTAAGTTTTTAGCTGAGTTCCAAAGGTGAGTCCTCATCCAGGGGCTCCTCAAATGCCTTCCTGTATCTCCCTTGAAATGCAGCACCTGTATCAGAAGTGCTCTTTTAAGCAGCCTCCACACTGCAGGCAGCAAGTTGCTAGGCTTCCAGAAGGTAAAAAGCCCTCTGTGCACATAGAGAGCTTCAGAATCCCCTGGCAAGAAACACAGCAAACAAATATAGACAATTACTGTTCTCTCTCAACACACAGCTTAACTCTAGAAGAGTTGCTGGCGAGAGCAGTGATGAAAGAGGTAAAGAGGCAATGTTGAAGTGAGGGTCCTCCACCAGCCTTGTTAAGATGCGGCTGTTGCGAAACACAAGGCAGGGCTGTCTGCCTTTGCAGCAGAATTAGCTAGTTAGGAGCAATTCCAGTGAGCCAAACACAGGCAACCTACTCCAGTGTGCCAGGCACCCTAAAGCAAAGCTAGGCTGCAGGCAGCTCCTCGCTGTGAGCCAGAGCAGATGCTCTGCACCAAAGGGCTGGTAAGCTAGTGTTGCTCACAGCGATGAAGGGCAGCAGTGAGGGAAGTACAACAGCGAAATGTTCAGCACCAAGGAGTGTTGCTTTGTGTCCCAATAACCTCTTATTTTCTTAGTTTTACTGGAAATAACCAGAACAGAAATGCTTATCTTGCTAGGTGAGTGAGAAGTGCACTGCCTTCTCACAGTTTAGAGTTATGGTCTGCTTGGTTTAAGTTTTAGCCTTGAGAAAGGGTAAAACTAAACTAGGGCTTTTCCTTACAAGAGCCAAAGAGCTCTTGTAAGCTCTTGTAAGGAACAGTCCCTCCTTTCACTGTCGCTGTGCTGTCCTGCTTGGACATAGCTCAGCAAGGAATACTTGGCCCTTGCAATGCTGTCAGATTGCTGCAGGTTCCCATCAAATTCAGATGCCTCCAGAAGGCAGAGATGTCTCTTTCACCAGTGGTGAAGTCAGAGCATCCCAGGATAGCAGAGATGCACTTAGAGACTTTTTACTTGTGGGGTAAAGAGAGAAAAAACATTTCCCCCCACATTAGAAACTGGCAATGTTGTCATGAGGCTGCTCAATCCAGTATGGATGAAAGGCAAAGAAAGGCTCCTATTGGAGTGGACTCATGCACAGAAATCAGTGACAAGCTTAAACACAAACCAGTATCTGCAGAACAGGGGAGCATTTAGAGAACAGACCTCACACAAATTGTTCAGACAATAATTGAGAAGGTTGAACATCCTAGACATCACAGGACAACACTACTATGCAAGACATGCAAACTCTGCTTCCCCACTGCAGTTTGATAACTGTGAATAGAATAACCTGATCAAATCTCAAATGCTGGCTTGTTTTGGAAAGGTTGTCAGAGCTAGGGAGCTCTCTGATAATCTGCTTTCTGACTCACAAGCAGCCTTGTCCTCCATGTAGCCATGTACAGCTGACAACAGCCATCTCTGTGCCTGGTGAGCTGCCAGCATTGTACCGCCAGTGTGTGCAGCTGCCATGGGCTGCTACATTCTTATTTTGCTACAGGAATTTACTTCCCACAACACTTCCTCTGCTGCAAAGAGCACCACAACCCAGCAATGTCATGGGGAAAAGGAGAGGCACAAAGAGAAAGGTGCCCTAATCAAGGTCACACACACACAGATCAGACAAAAGCAGCACAGGAGTCCTGTATCCTCACCTTCACTATACCTTCCATATTGGGACCCATATCCTGGTCCTTCCACTCTTAGCCCAGTCTTCCTTGTCTGTGAGAAACAGCCTCTCCTCTATCCTCCAGAACCAGTCTTTAAATTTTTACTTAAATCTGGACAGTGTGGTATGTAACAAAAGTGATGAAAACAGCAAGCTGTGCTAGATTAGAAAGCGGCTTAATTTCAGCAGCTCTCATCCCACCCTCCTGAGTGACTGCCTCAAAGCTTAGCCATGCATCACAGCACCAGTGGGACTCCTGACTTTGGTCTTCACCATGTCCCTTGGTGAGACCCAACTGACCACCCATTTATAGGATTAACATTACAAACAACACACAGATAACCTGGCATGAAAGACTGCACATAGTGGTTAGTTACAATTCTTAGCTGTGTCTTGTTATCCGAAGAAGCTAATGACAACAGGAAGTAATTTCTTTCTCTAGAAAGCAAATCAGCACAGGCAGCTATTTGGACCTTATGAGATCTGTATGAGTCTAACCAGCATCCATTTAATTTCTTATAGGTATCCTTTTGCAGTCATGCTGTGTGCAGTCTTCCCTAATCTTCTCTAGACAACCAAAGCAACCTCAGCAAAGGATGCCTCCCTTTTCCAGCCCCCAGTCCTGTAATCTGGGGTAGTAAAGATACCACAGACATAGAATAATACTGCAGGGTTGCAAAGATACTGCAACCCTTTTCTCACAGCAGGTAGAAAACTCCATGGTTTCAGCTCCAGGAGAGACCATAACTCTCCACCTGAACAAGAGGGAAGCTCTTTTATTGTCGCAAGGCTGGGAAATCACAGCTGAGCACTTCTGTTCCTTGCAACTGCACCCCACACCCTAGGAAAACACATTAGGCACCAACAGTTTTCCGTGTGGAGACAAATATCCAACCCATATTTACAAGCCCAGTCTCATATGCTTGTTTAATATATAATCGAGTAGTTAGAAGGGAGATCCAGGAAGGTTTGCTCAACCTGTTTCAGCTAAAAGCCAAATCTCATTCTTTTATCTCATATGACTTTTGCCTTGGCACTTCTTTCTCTCCATGCATGAAGAGATAAAATGTGTGGTTTTTGCATAGTGCTTGAAAGCCAAGTTGAAAATATTGTTATTTCAAAGAAAACAAATTTGTTTGAGTACATTTTCTGCTAGACAAGTGAGTGCAGGGTCTGGAGAGACAGGGCTCAGAGAATGTTTAGTTCTGTGTATGTTGACTGCTTTTAAAAGAAGAGCAAATGAAATGTATTCACTACCAGCTTTTCTGCTTTCCTCTTCCCTGAACTTTCCAAGCTAATTAGCTCAACCAGTCTTCACCTATTAATAAAGAGGAATTTACTAAAGGATTTCCTCTTCTGCATGATGAACTGTGCTGATTAACACAGGAGACCCCTTGCTTGCTTTACAGAGTGCTTTGAAGAAAGTCTGTCCTGGGTGGGAATTTCCAGACCTTTAGCCTCACAGATATGCCTACTCAAAAGAAACCTATCCCAGACATGCTGGAATGCCACTCAGACTCACTGCCCAATTAATTCACGCTAACAAGACCCTACAAAGACAAGTATTCTTCTGCAGTGTAAAGCCACCTCATTCCCATGCCTCACTTACCTTCTAGTGTCTCATTTTAAAACAGTACACTCCCCTAATTGAAAAAGATAAGTAGAAAAAGATGGTGCATGTACAGAAAACATATACACATTTATACGTGAAATGCATGCTGCTAAGCCTTTCCCCACCCATACACCACCCAATCAGCCACATTGTTCACAGGAGAAATATAGAGGGTGAGAGTGGACATTTCAAAACTAAAACCTTCAAGTACTGCCAGACCAAGGGCATAACCCCAAACTTAGATTTTTTTTTCACAGACTAACATGAAAATATTTTCTCTAGCTCACAACCAAGTCTGCTAATTGTGAAGCAATGGTGAAGCAGCATGACAGCCAGGGTGGATCTGCCCAGCCTTCATTCTCCTGCCCACGCACATACCCACCAGAGGGGAGCCCTCCCATGTGTAGCACTGTCAGACCACCAACGCTTCACTCAGGTCCTGCCTGTCTTCTACAAGATAACAAGGTGTCACCTCACACCCATGCATCTGTTATTACATGCCTCTGTTTAGCAAATTTGGCTGGCAGCGACACACCGCTCCCAACAGCATATAAATAGTTTAGATGCAAACATTCACTAACAGTCAACCAATGATATTTTTACCCCAAAAGCATCCTATATGCATTAACTTTTGGCAGAGAAACAGTTATCTTACTATTCAATAATTCATTGGTGAGCTACTCAGCTGGGCAGTTCTGGGAATAAAGCAACTCATTGCCAGTGCAAACTAAGGAAAGGAAAAAACCCCAAAATCAACCCCACAAAAAAGAATAAATTAGGTTCTTCCAAAGCAAAGAAACTACATCTTTTCTCTTACTTTAGAGTTTATCACTAATTTTTCTTACCATCTAACCTAATTCCCTTGCTGCAGTTTAAGCCTATTGCAAGTCCTCCCCGTGGGTGTTTTCATGTCCTAGAAATCAACTCTGTACTATCCCCAGGGTGTAAAGAAGGGAAAATAGAGGCAAAAGAGCCAATGTATGAAGTTCGTCATCCTAGCATAGGTCCTCCACATTCCTGAGAAAGATTTGGAACAACTGGGAAAGAACTGATAACCTCCCCTCCCCAGGTTTGACAGCAAACCTGGTGCTAGCTGAAGCAGGACTTTAAAGTCCAAATCTATCACGTTTTTCTTCATTGAAACATTCATCTTAGGAATGCCACCTCCCTCCAAGGCTATTGAGTGAGAGGGACATTTCTAGAGGATGATTCAGATGGCAGGAATTCCTAGCTGGCATATGAGCCTCTGTCCTGTACCTGCACAGGGAGCTTAAGGTGATGTCAGCCCTCGCAGCTCTGCCAGGTGGGACGAAGGCAGAGTGAAGCAAATGCATTGAAGTGGCCGGTGCCCCCCTTCCATATGAACCCCTCATGGGCTTCCAGTGTGCCTTGTTTGATGAGTTGATCAGTAAGCTAAGTCTAATACACATCAGCGTATCCTGCTCTTGGACAGGAGAGACCTCCTGTGCTCCAACTGCTGCGTGCCACAACAGAGCTCAGCTGGGCAGGAAAACAGACACCAGCCTGCACACTCCTCATAGTAAACACAGTGAGAAACCTTTGAACTCCAGGAAATGTCCAGTTAGTGCCACCACCAGGGCTCATGTCCAAAGTACGAAGCTGCCTCCTACAAGGAATTGTCTGAATTCCCCCTTGTCTCCTGGAGGCTCTCACCCCCAACCAGAGGAGCAACTGAGCAGAGGTGACTGCTGATTCCAAGCATCAATCCAATAGCTCCTGTTCCATTGCCAGCTGCTGTAACAATTCAATTACTTTCATATATTTACACCTCTTTAATAAAATAACTGAAATTTAAAAGCAGGGAGGCTGCCAGAGAAAAGTACCTCTGAGGACTGCAATCCTGTCAAAATGGAGAAGAGCCCCTGCTTTAGAAATGCAGTTATTGTCAGGGCTGCAGGGGATCAGAGGCTTCTGCTCACAGCTGGACCACAGCATTACCTCACCTTCTGTTTTCAGCTTGAAAACTAAATTGGGACCACAAGACAATCCCTCCACAGCTGCTTTCCAAACAGGCAGGGAAAGTGAGAGGCAGCACAGCCAGAATCAGAAACATTGATTAAAAAATCAGACCTCCTGTAATGTTGGTGTGGTGAGATCAGAGCTGGAAAGGGGAGAGATCCAAGTCAGAAAGAGCCTGGTAGGGGAAGGAAGGCTATCCAAAGCAATTAATATAATCAAATACTAACCAACACTCCTTAATATGCTTACTTTGAAATCTTTGCTCACAGTAGTAAACAAAAAAGATGCATGGGGCAAAGCTAGGCCAGGAAGAGTTAATACAGTGGTTCACCATTTATGTACAGACTGGAAAGAGGACAAGCTTCCCCACACAATACAGGCTTCTCCTTCAGGCCTAGCAGGGAATTTGGACCAAGGATGAAGAATTCTGCATAGAACAATGCTCAGTTCTCCATCACTTCTCTATCTGCTACCTCAGAGTTCTGCTGCCAGTTGTTTAATATCCTGCTCTACTAACTGCCATCATTACCCCATTTTTCCATCCTTCACCCTTGATTGGCCTTGATTCATCGGAGGAGGATGACGACAATGAAAACGTAACTGTTCAGAAAGAGGCTGAAAGGATGCTCAAACGAAAAGATTTATGGCAAACGTTCAGTCTCATAGATGAAACAGCTGAGGTCAACAGATATCAAAGCAATTTTTCCCATAAGAATTAATGTAACAAGGGGGGCAGTGCATACAGGAACTCAAGAAATGCATGCAATTTAAAAACACGGGATCAGTATATATAGCATAGAGAAAGGAGAGGCAAGAACATTTTTTACTGTAAGCATTTTTACTGTCATTCTCTGGATGGTTACCGCTTCATCATTGTCATCATCATTTTCAGATGAATCAAGGTAGATCAAATCAATCACGGGCAAAGGATGGAAAAATGAGGATGGGTTCAGGAGGTCTTCAGATGAAATGGCTGAGGTCTTTCAGAACAGTGACTGGCTTCAAAAAGCCAGCTGCCAAACAGTCTCCATCTCTGCTATCTGTACGTCCTGTTTTTCCCCTCCATCCTTCACACCATTACTTGCACGCATTTAAAATGTGTGACATCCATAAGGACCATTGCCCAACTCCTCAAATTATTAAGTAATTACTAAAAAAATACTTGATCTGTCCTATTAGTATTGTCATAGCTTTTCATTAATGTATCTTCAAGAGATTGCTGGTTACAGAGAATCATCTCCCTGCACTTTATTCCAAAAGATGCTGCCTGTCTTTGGAGACAGCAGAGGATCTGGCAGTCCCATTTCTTCAGGAATGGGTGGTATCACCCACCTCAGCGAACAATATGGATTCAAGCTATAGAGGACTTACTCCTGCATTGGAAACCTCCTGCCTTCTCTTGATGCTGGCTCCGTGTTTCCCAAGGCACACCAGCCGTGCTGCTGAAGCAGGTGCATCCCTGTAGCCCCTGTCTTTCCCTGCATGAGGGAGACCACTTTCACTTCTGACACTCACAGGTGCTGTGGGCTCCCAGAAATCACTTTTCAGGGCTTGGGGTCTCTTCTGCAGCAGAGGGCACAGAAAGGAGTCCACTAAGAGAACTGGCAACCATTCAAGGACAGCAGCCTGCTCCTCAACCTCCCCATCTGGCTATCAGCTCTGTCCCATCTCCTCTGGACTTGGACCAGGAGAGGGAAGTTTATTAACAGTCCCACTCACTGGATAAATCTGATCTGACATTTGATTTTCCATGACTGACCTCAAACTGGGCCAGTACAGCAGGAACTCTTTGGATGAGCAGCATCCCTGCAATGTGGTCACTTGCCTTTCTCACACAGACACTTCTTTGCCTTGGCCAAGGAGAGCTTCAGCTGCAGCCAAGGTGATATGCAGGACAAGTGGGAAGGACACACTCTATTTCTTCTCCCAATTCTTGGATTTTGGTCCAACACATAAACATCTGAAGTTAGTTCCATAAGTTTTCATTATTCTCATTCTCCACACTCCTGGGACACAAAAGTTAAGGCTGTTACCTTCCCATTCTGACCCACTGCATCAAGATCTGAAAGTGGATCCTGGCCTGAGTCAATTCACCAGCACTCATCATTCTGAGGGGTTGCACCAGCACACACTGCAACTCAGCATCCTGCTCCTTCTGCCCTCTCCATAATAAATAATAATGCCTCCCAGAATCAGCTATCCCAGGTAAAAACGGACATTTAAAATCAGTTTCAGCAACGTTTGCTGAGACATCCCACTCTAGTGGACAGGAAGTAAATATAATTCTGCATACAGTTTTGGAAAGAACCTGCATGGACTTAAATCTGGAAATATTTGTGGCTAAATCTGTGATGCAAGCCAGAGAAGATAGAAAGACAGGCTATGTCTGTTTGTAAGACTCGAGCTAGGTCTACGTACCCTGATCTGAATTCATCAGTGCAAAAATGGCAGACTAACAACAGATCATAAAAATCTTAAAAATTATACAGAAAGTAGTAAAATATCTACTTTCTGTAGAAAAGGGATCTTTTCTGTAGAAAAGGGAAAATTTCATCCAGCCAGGCCTTTTAGGGGAAGTTTGTGATAGCACCTTGTGAACATCAGAGGAGATAAAATTATTCTGTACCCTCCATGTATGTACTGCTGATGGAGGTACAAACACAAATCAATTGGGTCCTAAGCAGATGAAACCTCAGAAAAAAACAGCAATAAACCTTTCTATTCCTCACCAATTCCATAAAAAAACTCATGGAAGATGAATGTGGGATGCAACATCCCAAGTTAAAAATGAATGATGATTAATATAGTTTTATGGGTCCTTGGCAGACAAACTGGGTAGCGTTTGAGAAAGCAACAAGAAAAGTAACTATCTTGTCATAACATCCTCAGGCTTTGGAAAGAACCTGGCTTGCTTCCACACGACAGACTAATTGAAGATGTAATACTACTCAAATGCAGCCCACATTAAGCAGATTAAAAACACATTAACTGAAAGAGTTCAAAAAGAAATTTTAAATGGCAGCACATACCATTGGGATCTCTCTAGTGAGAGGGAATGCCTATTCTAGGAAGACATCTCTAGAAAGAACCCACATGAACCTCTTAAACTGATGCTATTTCACATCTCAGTCAAGGTCAGAGATCCAGAGAGCAGGTTGGCAAAGCTAAAGTATATCAGTTATAAAGCACTCTGTTCACTGTGTAGCCAACATCACACATAACCACCTTTAGTGTCTGAATGACCTTACATCTGTTTGCAGCTGGTGTGACTGGGGGCACACTTTGGCACATCTGTGGCATGTGGCTTGGGCTTTGCTTCCTTCCCTCCCACACAAAGGCAGTGATAACTCACAATCACCATCCCTAAGCTCCTGTGTCAATATAAGAACCAACATTTCTAGAAGATACAAAATACATAGCAGTAAATAACGCACTAAAGAAGTACCTCTTACAGGACAATTTGGCTTGCCTGATGGAATAGTCTTTGGTAACTTCATTCAATTTGTCCTGGATATTCACAGAACCATAGAAAATGTGGGGTGGTAGGGACCTTTAAAGGTCGTAATGTAGAGGTTCTTGAAAGAAAACTGTTGAGGAAAGAATGCGTCACTCTTGCAAGGAAAGAGACAACGACTCCAAGAGGAGCCTGAGTTAATGTAACCCATTAACATCAGCTTTCAGCTTAATTCTGTAGTCCAGAGATGTCCAAATCCTTGGATGATTAAGACAAAGCTTACTAAACATATTGTGAGCTGGGCATCACATCTGCACTGGTGAGATCATTTTTGAAAGCCTGTTTAATACATGTGGCCATGCTGACAGAATGATGTTGAGAAAAAAATTAGAAGAGGGCTATAAAAATAAATATAGGACTGGAAAACATGCCTGGTGGTGAATGGCTAAAGAGACTCTTTCTGGATTGCATACTGAAAAGGCTAAGAGACTACTTGTTCTGGTGTCTGAGACTACATGAGGAAGAGACTGCTGATAACAAATAGCTCATTATGTGAGAAGACAAAGGCATAAAAAGAGCTTGTAGCTGGAAACCAAAATGAGACAGGCTTAGATTAAGTGACGACAACAGAACCATGAGAGTGAAAAAACACTGGAACAACTTACTGAGCAACACACTGAATTCTCTGTCACTTCAGGGTGTGAGGAGATGCTGCACTGAAAATGTACAAATAATCCAAGTTTACATGCACAAAGGTAAACTCTCCTTGTTCCTCAGCTCCATCACTGATAGGGGCTACGTTTGGCATATAAATAAGTCTCCTGTCCAGACAAACAGCACAAAATGGTTGGAAAGAGATCAAAGAGCTCTTGTTTTCTCATAGTGATTGGAAGCTGGAGTCACAGCATTTTTGATAAGCAGATTGGAGCACAAAAGCTTCTCTAAAGGGTTTCTAAAAAAAACCAAAAAAATCCCAACACAAAACCCAACTCTTTCCTCCTCTCTTTAAAATCTGTAGGTAGTTTCATTTGCATTTTTAATTTATACATGTAAGTTGGTTCCTAGAATCAGTATGAAAACTTACCCACTTCCATGCATAAGTTTGGACTTTTGCAGAGCCTCATTACAAGCAGCCAAAGGGAAAGAGAAGTATTTCTGAATCACAAAACCCTATTTTGAGTTGCTCTGTTTTCCTCTGATCAAGCCAACTGCTGCCATTTTCTTATCCCTTTAGATCTACTATAATCTCTCCAGCAACCCGTCTTAGATGGAGGACTGCTCACTTTCCCTCAAGCTCCATTTCTCCGTTTTACAGCATACCAGAATGTTGGCTCAAGGGCCTGTGTTATGCATAAACTATGAACTGCTCAGAAAATCCCAGCAGACTTAGTGCTATTAAGCTCATCTATATTGCATTCAGTTATTAGATACTGTATTCTAGCTTGTGATTAAGACAGTGGAGTATCTCCTTGCAATCAGCACTTTGTAAGGAAAATCCCTGTTCTGTGCAAATGCTACTGTCATTCATTGTTCTCTTGACCTCAATCATAGCCCCTGTTGGGAACCTCTGTTAGTTTTGGCACTCCCAACAATTCCTCCTGTGAAATGCTTGGCCAAATTGGGCTCAGAGTTGTAGCATATTTGCATGGGATTTGCAGCACTCGTTCCACCACCTGTGAGAGCAGGTCACAACAGACCAAGAATCTTATTTTTCCTTCCACCTCTTTCCAGTCTGGGCCACCTGTAGAATTTGAGATCTCAGTCTGAATCTCAAACTGCCATTTATGGTCTAGCAGTAGGTTTAGGGTTCAGAGAATCGTGAATGCTACAGCTGCAGGGATATTGGGACTGGAAAAGGCATGCCAAGTAGAGCACAACACTGCACCAACATTGATCTCTCCATGTCTTTCTTAATCTGGGCCACCCATGGTACTGGGGACCTCAGGCTCTGTCCAAAGCTGCAATTAGTGGTAGGGTTCAGAGAAGCAAAATGCCTACAGCTCTAGGGATACTGGGGCTGGAAAGTCTGCATTTCCAGGAATCAAAAAAACCCAGTCAAATGGCGTTCCACATTTCTCAGTGCTGAAGACAGTTCTGTTTAATCTTTATCAATAATCTGGATGAGAGGATCAGGGGCACCCTCAGTCACTTTTCAGACACACTAATTTGGGTTGGATTATCAACTTGCTGGAGCACAGGGAAGCCCTGCAGAGGGATCTGGACAGGCTGGATCAATGGGCTGAGACCAACTGTAGGAGGGCAACAACGTGAAGTTCCGGGTCCTGCCCTTGGGTCACAACAACCCCTTGCAGCACTACAGGCTGGGGCAGAGTGGCTGGAAAGCTGCCCAGCAGAAAAGGACCTGGGAATGCTGACTGACAGTGACTGGACATGAGCCAGTGTCTGCCCAGGGGGCTGAGAAGGCCAATGGCATCCTGGCCTGTATCAGCAGTGGTGTGGCCAGCAGGACCAGGACAGGGATTGTCCTCCTGTACTCAGCAGTGGTGAGGCCTCACCTTGAATCCAGTGCTCAGTTCTGGGCTTCTCACTACAAGAAAGACATTGAGGTGCTGGAGCGTGTCCAGAGAAGGGCAATGGAGCTGGTGAAGGGTCCAGGACATAAGTCCTACAAGGAGTGACTGAGGGAGCTGGGGTTGTCCAATCTGAACTGGGGAGATCTTATTGCCCTACAATTATCTGAAAGGAAGCTGTGGCAAGGTGAGGGCCAGTCTCTTCTCCAGGCATGTAGTGATAGGACAAGATGAAACAGCCTCAAGTTGTGTCAGGGGAGGTTTGGGTTGCATATCAGGAAAAATTTCTTCACCTAAAGGGTGGTCAAGATTGAAACAGGCTACCCAAAGAAGTGGTGGATTCACCATCCCTGAAAGTATTCCAAAAACGAGTGGATGTGGCACGTCATGATATGGTTTAGTGGCCATGGTGGTATTAGGCCAGAGGTGATCTTGAAGGACTTTTCCAATCTTATGATTCTAAATGAACAGTCTTAGAAGTCAGCTTCCCCCTAGTCAACAGTAACAAAAATTTCCATGGTTTCCTGTGACCACATGTGACCCTAGAAACAAGGACTCCAAAATTAAACAAAATGCAACAGGTAGGCATGCAAATAGGAAATGTAGGCATGTCTGTCAATTCCTGGGACCAATGATGGATTTGCAGGTTCATTACTGCGATCATGGAGGAAAACCAACTGTTCTACCTCGAGTAATGGAGGCCAATTATATTTGAATCAGAAGTAACAGCTGAGATAAGGAAGGAGTGTGTGCACACTTGTGCTTGTTTGTGTTTGCAATAGAGACACAAAGAAGAATGGAAATCAGGAACTATATGAAATGAAATAGGGTGAAAGGGGTGCATGTTGGAAAAATTATTTCTGTTCACTGAGAAAACACTATTTCCTGGCTTCAAAGAAAATACAGTTTCTTGCTCAGAAACTGGCCCAAGTGGAAAAGCCCAAAACTAGTCACTGAGCTGCTCCACAGAAAGCTCCAAAAGGTTCCTATGACCTTGCTAAAAACAGAGCCCTCAGCCTTCCTGTAATGTATCTCAGCAAAGAAGTGGAAACAGGGAGACTCACTGGGATGTAGAGAAGCCTCAGCACCTCTGAAATTTAATTCTCATTTAAACAGTTGCCCTACGGGGGTGAATGTAATTAATGTTGTTTCAGAGCTCAGGGTCAGGATGGTCCCAGCTAATTTGAAACACATCCAGGATGCTCAGTTTTCTACTGGGGACACTGTTCATATCAGGAATATCTCAGGGGCTTCCCTGGATAGGTCCCCTACTCGAAAGTGGCACCACTATTCTGTGCATTGCTCCCATGTGCCTGCCACAATCCTCCAGTCCTCCTGGGCTTGAGGAAATAGCTCTGCTCCAATGCCAGAATTCAGGGAGCAGGTGAAGAGCAGTATGGGATTCTGCTCCTGCATTGTCATAGGTGCTGCCTGACATGGTTTATAGCCCAAAAATCCCGGCAAAAAAGCAAAGGCACAGGCACAATGCAATGGCACCACATAGCTCTCTCTGGAAAAGAGGCTGGGGGGAAAAGGATCTCTGCTTCCCTAGCACAGGTCTTGTGTCAGGTCTGATGGCCTCTGCTACCCTGCAGGTGTGGACAGCTGTTTTCACTTCTCTGTGCCTCAGGCCCTTGTGTAGAGGCTGGGAGTTAACATGAGAAAATGAATCACAATTTTTGTTTGCTTGGTGACTTCCTGGTTTTCCTAGTGAGTTCTGGTCCATGACATCTCTCTCTCTCGGCCACCAAGAGGAAGAATTTGATAGGGACAAGCCATTCCCTCTTTTCCTGTCCTGTGACCCCAGGCTCAAAACATGAAAGCTGACTTTTCTAGGTTTCTAATTTGCTCCATCTTCCACTTCCCTTGCCCCATGACTGCTGAAGCCAGTGTGTCCTTGTTTCAGCTGGCACAGAGTTAATTTTCTTCTTAGTAGCTGGTATGGGGCTCTGTTGTTGATTTAGGTACAGTGCTGTACTTAGAATTAGAATAATTTTGATAATGTACTGATTTCTTAGTTGTTGGTAAGCAGTGCTTTAACTCATGGACTTTTCATTGTCTCATGCTCTGCCAGTGAGCAGGTGCACAAGGACTGGGAGGAAGCATGGCCAGGACAGCTGACCTGAACAAACCAAAGGAACCTTCCATACCACAGAATGTCATGCCCAATATATAAACTGGGGGGAGATGACTGAGAGGCACCAATTCTTGCTTGGGGATGGGATGGGCATTGGTCAGTGAGCTGTGAGTAATTGTACTGTGTTTCACTTATTTTTCTTGAGCTTTTCTCCTTTTTTCCCCCCTCTCTCCTTTACATTACTATCATTACTACTAATATAATACTTTATTTCAATCACTAAATTGTTCCTACCTCAATCACAAGTTTTACCTTTTTTTTTGGATCTTTCTCCCATCTGTAACAGATTCCCCATGAACTCAGATACCAGTCCTATCTATCACCCTTAGCAGAGAATATCCCATAACTCCCCCATTCCAGGATCCACAATGCTTTCTCTGCCTTGGCCAAGTTCCCGTGTCTCTTGGACCTGTACTAGTGCTGCACAGGCCCAAAGAGAAAGCAACAGCTGCAGTGCCAGACTCACTATCTCTGGCCTACTGACTGGAGATAAGCCCATGGCAAAAGTACTCACAGTGTGTGTTACATCCCTGTCCAAACAGAAGGAGAGCCAGGACAGCCTCTCCCTCCAGCTAGGCTGTCTTGATGCAATCTGGGAATCACCAGCAGTATCGCACTTTGGAGAACTTTGATACAGGTAGTTTTACCCATGGTCTAAGCCTAGACAGCAAAAGGACTCAAAAGCAAAGCAGTTTCCTCAGAATGGCAAGATGGCAAACACTGGAAAAGTGTCTGACAGTCCTTTGGCAGCAGTATGCTCCTGTGACTTAAAGACAAGTACATGTGTGGATGAGACCCAAACATGCACAGCCTTGCAGGATGCTCAGCACAAAGCATTTGAGAGGATTCTGGAGTTGTTTCTTTTCCCAACAAGTTGATATATACCTAGATCCTACAGGGGAAATAGCTGCCATGGCAGGAAAACCTTAGAAGAAATGTCTGCATTAGAACAGTATGAGATTTGGTATTCAGCCCTGAAAGGGCCACAGGTGAGCAAATATTTACAGAGAGATGACAAAGATTGTCTGCCATCCACTGTGTCTATACAGCTCTTGTCTCTCCCTCCCTGACAAAACTGTACAGCTTGAATATGTGTCTCTCAATAAAATTAAGTTGCTCTTCCTGCAGAGTCTGGCCAAAAAACAGGATAATGGCAGATTATGGAACGTGTATTTGTTTCTCCCAACAATATCTGAGAAATGGATTAACCGATTTAAACCAGTTCTCTTCTGAACAAACAAATTCATCTCTCTCGGGGATAAGCTCTCACACAAGCTTTTACTCAGCCTATTATTGCAACCACAGAGGTGCTGAGAGATGAGCAATGAGCTGCACAGAAGCTGAATGCCAGCGCAGGTGGGCTGCAATCTCACACAGTAGACCCAGGTTCCAGCTTTAAGGCAGGTTCCCACCTTCCTGACGCACATATCTGGGGATTTTCCTCTCTCTTTTCACAGTCTTTTACCCAGGGCACAGCAAGGAGGCCTCACTGTACTTTGCATCTGACGTGTGGTGCCACAGACTGGACATGCCAGCTTTGCAAAATCTATTCCATGGCCTCCGAAATCCCCCTGCCATCTGGGCCTTTTGCTTTTTGTCTCAAGTCTCTGGTATCTCCTGGCCACCACAGGGTGCAGACATGCTCTGTCAGACCAATTTCAATCAAAGATGTAAATTGGAAAAGCTCTCAGGGCATAAGGGAGACTTCCCAAGAAATCCGAGTGAGTGGCAGCACATGGGAACCTTCCCCACAAGGCAGCAAGCAGAGAAGAGACCACAGCTCTTGCAGGGTAAGACACAACTGTTAAACACTGACGACAAAAATTCAGACCAGCCAAAATTCATACAACTGCTTTACTCTGTGAAATATGGGTTTTTGTTTTTATATAACAAATGCTACAAAAAAAACCCAGCACTGGGAGTCCTGGGGCTTTGCTGTATGAACATAAAGGTGTTCCAAAGAAAAGGCTTTAGCTAAGCATCCTTAGCCTGCCAGACTTAAAGCCATGAGGCTGGCAGGAGGGTAGGGCCAACGAGTCCTACCCAGTAACTTTTGGTACAACCCCATGTGAGGACCCAATCCTAAACTGATATAAGCACTGTCACAGACTCCATCTATCAGGCCCCAGGACCAATAGATGGTAATTGTTATGACAAATCTGAGGCCAGCTGTAAGTCTCTGTGATTATTACTTTGCTCTGAACTGTGGCCATTTGGGTTTGCAGCCATGACAGAGTAAAACTTCAGCCTGTCTTGAGACTGACAACTCTAATTAGTTGTTAGCAGCCTGGGCATTGGGAAGCGGAGTGAGCAATCCTAATGCCACATCACCCAGGACAGGGCTGCGTGCACAAACACGAGCTCTAAGGGGCTTAATCCCAAACACGACACTGCAAGAAAAAGGTATGTTGACAATCAGGAATGAAATCTTCTGCTCTTAACAAGGGGAGCAGAGGGGTGCTATGTATTGAGAGAAATGCAGAAATTACATGTACACTTTCAGCTCAGTCACACAAACCTCTATACAACTTATTTAGGGATAAGCTGGGAGGATTTCTATCAAAGTGAAATCTAACTACCAGGTCAGGCTTTGTTCAGACTGGTGGTTCAATATCATGCCCATGGCTATGAATTATTTTATTCTTTCTACCAATTAAAATCTCTAAGTTTGCAAACACTGAACTTGCACAGTTTGCACAGTTTTCCTTTGGCTTTGAATACAGCCCCAAAACATCAGTTCATTCTTAAGCCTCTGATGGTGTAAAATGAACCAGAACACACCAGAGTTCTAGCTGGCAGGAGAGCCCGAGGTTTCCCTCTCTTGGCAGCAACATGTGGAGAACAACCATGGAGAACAGCAATACTGAAACATGAATGAAAGAGTAGGAAAGCTCCAGCCACTCCACAAGAGCAGAAAAACCATCTTCTACCCCCAGGCTAGCTCCTGAACTGTGCTCCTCAGCTTGGAGGAGAGTATCAGGATGAATTTCAACAATGAAAATAATGAAGAAAAACAAAACAGTCGCTATAAATAAATACACTCAGAAATTAAACCAACCAGGTCTAAAATTCTTAGCAGATGGCTCCATAGTGCACCTCACATGGCCAAGCAGCAAGACAGATAAGCCAGCTCAGCCACAGACAGAGGGATCAGCTCTGGCTCCTGACAGTCTCATTTCTCTTAGACTCCCTTCATAGCAGGGAGAGCTGCAGGGAGCTCTTAGGAGTCAAAAGCTCCATCTTAGCCACTCTGCAAAAACATCTCCATGCCCAAAACATGTCTCAAGAGCACTTTTAAGAGAGCAGTTAATATCCAAGCTTATATTTCAGGAGGGGGCAGGGCACCAGCAAGAAGCACTGACATTGAGCTATGGCTTCAACAGCTGATCGAAACAGTTTAATGCATTTCCATTTCCAGTTGCATGGATCCAGCAATGTGTCTTACTTATTTACAGTATCACCCCCTCCCCTGCTCCCCGCTCTTGTGTTTGCTACATAGATAACACGGGAAATTGATGCTGACTATCGCCTGCCTGATGTACAGCACTGCCAATGGGTTCAGCAGGATTTTAAAGAGGAATGAGTCAACAGTGTGTGACCAGGAATAACATTTGCCAGTGTGTGAGCTTGAATAGGAAAACATATCTGTGCCCACCTGAACATTAGTTAAAGTGACAATGGCAACAGATGTCCCAGCAGGACGTGTTCTGGCAGTCTTCCAGAGCCAGACCTGCTAGTCACCAGCCCTATAGCAATGCTTGTGTCTAGGACTATAAATGCCTCCTGAAGTCCTGATAACCATCCCTCCAAAGGGAATGCCAGTCTGCTTTCCTGATTACACCTAACATTCACTATGCTTTGAAGATAAAGCACAATAACCCACCTGCTGCCTAATGTGGCAGAACTTTATCTAAGGGCGGTAAGTGTAATCCTTCGGAGATCAATCGCAGACGATTGTGGGCTATTACTTTAGATCCAGAAGAGGTAGAATTCAGAGGCCATGTTACTGCAGAGAAGGAGATACTCAGGTGAATTCCTTTTCTAGTCTTTCTTCCTGCAAAGATTTCACCTGCTGTGTGATCCCAATATGGGAAACAGGGCCTACTTTCAGACTTGACTATTGAAAACAAAGTCAGCCCTATATAACTATCGCCCTTTCCTCCTACTCTTCTTTCATTGGCCACTCAGAGACACCAAAACCTCTGCAAAAGACAAAAATGGCAGCAGCAAAAATCTGCTTATCTCATCTTCAGAACTTGGTGAAGTAATTAACAACTCAACAGAGGACACAGGTGCTTTTCTACCAGGCTTTGATGGTTCTCTAAAGAGGGAGAAGCCATTCAGATGGTCAAGCGTGGGCCTGAGACAGCAAGCAGTGAGTGCTGTGAAGGAGGCTAAACCCATCTGAGGGAAAAATATGGGAGTAGATGAGGATCAGGTGGGATGAGGAGTGCAGGGCTGAACTGAACTTGGATGGAGCTGTGCAGTAGTTTATGAGATGTTCATGACTGGCAAAGAGTCAGAGCTGACATAATATTATTCAAGCAGGAAAATGTACTAAGATTGCAATTTTAACCATACTGTTTTATGAAGCTCTAACAGAGCAAATGTCATATTCACCATGGTACGACAGTCATCTCAAGGGCTACCTCTAGCAAGAGCCAGGGCTTAGAGTCACTACTAACCTTTGTAATTCCTGGAGAAACTGTTTTGACCAGTCTTTTAGGTTACATGGCTAATAGATGTCTTTCAGTTTTTTGTTACATACTTGCTAAATTAGTATCTAAGTAGAATCCTTTTCACTGATCCACACATGCATGCTTTCTTTCTTCTTATACACAGCAGCTCAAATGACACTACTGAGTTCCAAAATCCATACTGCTGCACACTTTCAAGCCCAGTGTGTGTTTCACAGCCTCAGAGCAGTTCCCCTACTCAGGGTGGCCCAGCCCTGATTTTACACACGCCTCTGCAGAGGATTCATTCTTCTGGTGGGATTTTCTCAAGTACCTGGCCCTGAAAAAAACCCTTGATAACAGCATCAGTGATAGCATTGATAATATTAACAGCACTCTGCCACTCCATTAATATTTTTATTTCAAGACTTCAAAGTGCTGTTTATTATGCTCCACAAATCTTTGATTAGATGGGTCAATTTTACTCCTGTTTTGAAGATACAGGAAAAAAATGACAAGACGTTGCCAATCCAAGTGTAGATTCCCAGGAGTTCTGACAAGCCCAGTCTCTCACTATAACCATTATACAACATTTCTTCATCTTAAACACAGAGGTATAAGGCTGCACAGACTTTCATAAACTTATTAATCTTTCAAAGCTCTACACTACAGACCAAGAAGTGCAGGGAACAGGTCATCCATCCTGTCAGAGAGCTGATGGTAGACAATTTCAGCTCATAAGCTAAAAGGAAAGCAATTTCTTCTGCTTTCTAAATACAAAAAGAAAAGCAACTTTTTCTACGTTCTAAACACAAAAAAAAAATACTAAAAAGTCCAAACACCTTTTCTTGACAGCTGACTTGTTCTTTTTGTCTTCTTATTCTCTTCCCACTATTGCAGTGCAGTTGGAAAAGCCTATTTTTGGACTAGTTTGTTACAATACAGCACTATATGCATGAGGATGAAGGGAGAAAACCAAGGGGAAAGGGAAACACAGAAACAGGTTCTGACATCTAATCAGATCTGCTGTATTGATTTTGCAACTTTAGCTTTGGAGCAAATCAGGGAAACAGCCGCATTACCATCCAGAATGCGCCGCTCCCTGGAGTGCGGGGGTTCCGGAGGAGCTCCCACGGCCTCACAAATGGGCGGCCTGGATGCGGACACACGCGCGCTGCCCATAGATGCGCACCCCTCCGGAGCGCCGCTCCGATGGGATGCGCGGGCTGGGCGAGGTGAGGGAAGCGCTCATCACGGAGGCTGCAGGAGCCACACGATCCCCATTTCCAAGAAGATGAGAATTCCAGAGCAAGCCACCGAACTAATGAGCTGCCCACGCTGGAAAGCTGTGTTTCAATTAACCACAGCAGCCCCTGCTGCACCCACATCCTTCCAGCAGCATGAACAAGGAGGAGAGGGATAAACAGGGACTGTGCTGTTTCTGGGTCTGTTTTCTGCATGAAGGGAAAAGGGAGGAGGCTGGAAAAGGGACAAGGGCAATTCTTGCCCTACTTTCTTAGTTTGCAGTTTCTTTTTCATACTAATGGAAGGAGCAATTGACAGCACTGAAACCAAAGCTGCCTGCTGAGGCACAGAACAGGCAGTGCCACCATGAAGTCCTTCCACGTTTTCCAGGCAGGAGGAGACAGCTCAGGTGTACAAACACTCAGTATGCACCCAGCTTCCACTAAGGATACACAGAACTGATTGACAAGGGAAGGGGGTTGTTTGGGTGGGCTGGCATGTGGACTATATGACCATTACTTGGGCAAAATCACAATAAAGCATTGCTTGGCCATGGGAAGAGCTATAGGAAGGGCACGTTCAGCTACCCTTCACACAGAAGTTCATCACATCTTTGCTTTCTTGAGGGTCACATCATAGTCTCTGCCCCAGATAGCTTCTGGCTTGCACCTACCATCTTTCTTGTGTGGGGAATCATGCCCTTCAGCCCAAGATTCAGGTCTCTAATCCCCCTCCAGACCACCTAGTAAGACTGACTTCATCCCAAGCTCAGCACTGCTGCTCCCTCTGCAGGGGCAGTGAGGGTCAAGCGAGGTCCACACAGCTTTCAAACAGCAACACCAGACCGGGGACACCAGCAGGTTTGATGGTTCTTTGCTCCCAAGTAAAATTTTGCTGTATCTCTCGTCATCTCTCGATGTGACCAAGAGTTACCTTTCCTGCCATGTCCTTCCAACTCCCATATGACTGAATCAGGCTGCCTTCCTGAACAGCTCAAACCAAGATGCATATTTTCACCCTGCTTAAGGGAAGCTTTTCCACACGTACTTACCTGCCTGGAAATCTTCACACATTTTCCTATCTCGTCCTGTAATCTAAGCCCAAGACTGAATAGACAGAGGCAATTTTGAAAGGGGCTCTTCAAATACTCAAAGTACCTGCAGGATTTCACACACCTCTGTTATTGCTGTGCTCCCAGCAGCTCACATCTGTGAGCAGTTTGTCTGGTTGGCTTCAGCCACATTGTCTGCTCCAGTCTCACTTCTCTTATTCCTGGGGAGTGAGCCTGGGAGAAGTGTGGCAGCATGTCTAATGAGTGCTGCTGTGCTGTGTCTGGAGGCTTGTCAGTCACAGCCCACAGGCAGCATGCCCAGGTGTAAATTAACCTGTTCCCTGCCTGCCCCACACCTGTCAGGTCTGCGCTGCTCAGAGTACTCTGCCAGTGTTCAACACTCACACCGCACTAATGGGACGAGATCTGCAGGGACAGCCAAGGCATTTTATCTGGCTGCCTTCCTCCAGTCTGAACTGAAGTCTTGTAAGAGAGAGCACAGGCTGCTGCATGTCAAAGCACAACTCAACAACTGTGGGAGCTGAGCAGGCACTCACTTCTCTGGAGGGAGAAACCACTGCAGGGAAAGGATGGAGATGTCACCCAGTGCAGCATCCCACACTCTATGTTCACCTCTGTGTACAGATACTGCCTTCAGGTGGGGCTGGGAGAACCACCCATAGCTGAAATCACCCCACACACCTGCTAAGAATCAGCTTCCTGTTAATCACAGCCTGGTTGTATGAAAACCATTTGGGAATATACATTCCCTGTTACCTAGCACTGCTTTTCAGTCAAAATGATTCAGGCATATCCAGGGGTAACTAAATTGAAAGCATTACGGCATGGAAATGGTCTAAATAACATTCATTTCCCACCTTTTGTGTACTTGACTTTACAAACTTACTGACATATCCTGAAGGTATTTTACACACGTGTAATGCACATAAACACACCTGGTAAAGCTGCACTCATCCCCTGACACGGAAATAGAAACCATTGTACACAAATACACACAACACCTCTCCCTTCCACTTGCCACATGCTTGCCATATGGTACCCTGCCCTTAGCCTTGTGTAGCCTGACCAGTTCAATATAAACTGTTCAAAGGTCCCCAGACAAAAGAGATGTGTCTGCTCAGCCCAGTAAGAAAGGTCAACCCTGTCTAGCCCCCAGGCTTTTGTGTACACAGGCATTCAGGCAGGCACTCCAGCACTGTGTGGTTGTACTCACACTGCACGTTGAGCTGCACCAGGGCTTCCCGGGGTCTGATGTTAAATCCATTGTACCTGGCTGTCTGACACTTATAGGTCCCGCTCATTTCTCGGCTCACACTCGCCAGGTGCAACTTCCCATCGTATGTCTCCATTGTCATTGTCCCTGAGGGCATGGGGGTTTCCTTATCTACCCGGGACCAGATGATGGGTGGCTTCGGCTTTCCTCGAACCTCGCACTGCAGCTCGGCCCTGGAGCCTTCCCGCACAGTGATGGCCGACTGACCCTTAGGGACACTGATTGTTGGTGGCACTAAAAGAGAGACAAGAAGGGAATCATTTTACACTGGGTTTTCAGCAGGTAAGGAATATTCTTGAGATGCTTCTGATTGAGTCACACCAACAGCCTTGAACTCCAAAGATTTCCCCTTGACACACTGCAACCCCTCTATGAACACACTGTCCATGCAAGTTATACTGCAGGGTCTGGAGCTTCAGGGTACCAAGGAGGATTCCAGCCTTTCCAACAGTGTGCCCCTAAACCAATGCCAAGGGCCAGTTGTATTGGGGCAGACTCCAGGCTCCCATCCCTCTGTTTGCAAAATGCTATCCAGCTGCAGGGATTGCATCAAGGAACACAAAGGCAAAAGCCTCTGATCCATTTCTCAATTTCTGGTCAGTGAATTTCTCAAGTGGAACTGCAGTCTTTTGGCCAAAAATAGAAGTCGTATCTGCCGAGGTATCTAGACACCTTATCCAGGTCAGACCAAAACCAAGACTTAAAGGATAAGTGCTTGTAGATCCCATCTCCAGCCTTCTCAGAGGTCCAAGATCCCTGTTTGCTCCTAAACCACAGCAAGGAGTCAGCTCTGTTAAGTGTCTTTGCTTATTTTACTTTTATTGTACATTTTACTTTTATTGTTTATTTTGCTTTTATTGGTGAATGCACTGTGAACTTCTCACACCAATAAATCTCTGGCTCATCTGAGTGAGAGATGGGTCCCAGCAACAATTGCTCCTGGCATCCCTTCGAAGCTGGGAAGAGATCACCCAGCAGAATTGCTGCCGAGCTGAGGCTAGAGTTGGAGGCACAGTAACACTCAAAAGAAATATCCAGCTATCAACTGACAACCAAAACTTTGCTGATAAACAAAGCTTAAAAGAAATCCAGTGAATACAGGGTACAGAGATGTCAGTGGGAAGAGGCTGGCTGTTCACATCCCCAATTCCACTAAGAAACCAGGAAGGGGATTTTTGTGCTAAACCACATGTAATATTGACAATTTATTTGTGCTAGACTTAAGAGCCAACAGTTCAGCTGAGGTAAATATGGTCACAATCTTTTCTGAAAGCTCCTTTTTCAGCCCTTCCTGCTGACAGTGGCAACACTTGGATTGACACTTCCATAACTGCAAGGGCCATGTACTTCGTTTCCATTTAAATCAAAATATAGGACTACAGAAGCTGTAACAAGCTGCTCTGACCAACATTAGCTCAATTCATCTCCAGCAAAGGAGAGTGTGCTATGGTAATTGTACATGTTACAGCCTGCAGCCCTTTATGAACAAATTTAGGACGGATCCAGCCTAATCTCCCTCTGCAGTGACCTTCTTATGCAACACAGAGGCCACATTTTCAATTTGCAGGTCTCCTGTGGGCTGGGGAATCTCATCACACCCTGTCCTGCACGGTGTGAAAGGACGGCAGGACTTTCAGCGCTAACACTGCCAGCAGCTGCTCACCTGGTGAGCAGCAATTTTCTCCACAGGTAAAGTTGTAAATTACATTTGAAGATTTTTTTAATTAAAGCTATCTCCTTGGAGCTGCTTGGTGGAGGCAGCCACTTTGATGAGCTCAGGCTTTGCTCAGTGGGGAAACATGGAGCCATTGCTGCTGTCCTCTTGCTCTGATCCTGTGGTCTGGGGAAAACCTGGTGTTTTATATGAGAATCACATGTTGGAGGTGGCTCGTTGCTGATTGTGGGGATGTTGCATGTTGGACAGCCTTGGCTGCTGCATGGAGGGCTGCTCCAGCAGGGACAGCTGTTTTCATTCCCTGGGACACAAAGTGGTCCTGCTGGCCCAGGCTGCCAAAGAGAGGCTTCAAAAGGCCCCAGGCTGCCCTCTTTCCCTCCCTCATTGGCAGCATCCACACAAGCATATGGGACTCACTTTCCTTCAGACAGGCACAGGGCAACCTGTCACCACAGACACCTCCTTTAAGCTTTAAGGCAGCAACTGGCTGGTGTTTAGACCAACACCTGCACTGTCAGACACTGCCAAGCCTCTTGGTGGAATCATCCAGGGTCTCCCAGCTCTCCACAGCCTCCTACCCTTGCAGTCTTAAACACAACTGCACTCTGCCATCTAGTGATCTTGGGCCAAAAGGATTGTTCCAGGTGGTATCAGCCACACAAGTTTGGGAGAGCCAATTTTGCATCAGGACTGGGGAGTTCCCCCAGTTTTGTTCCCTGTTGGTATAGCAGGGTTGGTGTTGGCTGGCATGGAGAGGTCCTACCTTCCATGGCTGCCCACAGAAAGGAAGGACCATTCTTCAGTGTTTAGTGGATCCATGGCACAGTCAGGGCTCAGTCTCAAGGCTGCCAACAAGAACTGGATGCAATCCTTTCAGGAGCAGGCTGGCCTCAGTATTTCTAATGGGAGACAAAGGCTTCCCAAAGTATCAACAGTAGTTGCAGCACTTTTTTCTGGGGAGCTGAAGTGAGCAATATCCAGAATCAAGAGTGAGATCAGCCTGGCCTGTGGATCCAGCACAACCAGGGACTGAGAAGTAACATTCTGTAAAGGTGCAGGTCAAAATCTGTGGGCAGCTGACTCCCCTGAGGAGTCTTCCATCAGATTACTAACGCACTGCTTCTTTATGCTGTACCCTCATGGTCCTGGGAAGGCAGCACAATGATATGGATATAATGGAGAGCACAACTGGACCCACCACTTCCCCAGAAACAGAAAGACAGCCCGAGACTCTATGTTTTAGTCCCCAAAGTGACTGACAAACACTGACATATTTGTCCTGTCCTCACTGAGCCATGGGGTGAAGCTCTGACCCTGATTTTAGGGTGGAGACATTTATAATACTGAGAATCCTACAGAGATTGCCTAAGACAGACTGCATTTGCAATCCAGCAAACATTAAAAGTCTTCACAGAATTTGTATCGTGGACACAATGCCAAAGAAAAGAAAGAGCAGCTTTCTTTCTCTTTTACTCTCTTCTAAGCAAAGGGACACTTGAAATTTGCTGAAATACCACCACTTCTTCCTCCCTTCACACTGTGGAGGTTTGTTTGAACAATCATACTGTAAAGCTGTCTCTGTAGCTTTGACTGCAGTGCACTTTGGACTTTTCATAGGGAGAAAATATAAAGGAAGATCTGCTTGGTACATAATACATCTGACAGAGAAGTTGTAACTATTACCCATCTCCAATATGAGCCAAGTGCTTGCCTCAGGATGTAAGACCTTTCTCCATTAGCATTCAAGACATACATGTGAAGTTCTTCAAAAAAGCCAGAGGCACGGGGCTGTGGGGCAGCCAGTGATGCCAAACACTCCTCTGGGGTCCCCACCTGCCAGAGAGAGGCTCACCTGTCTCTGAGGAGATGTTCACCTCCACACTGAGGTCAGGAATGGGTGCTCCCTGGAAGGTAGCCACACACAGGTAGGTGCCATAGTCACTGAATCTCAGGTCAATAATCTCCAAGCTGCAGGTCACAGGTGGGAGCTCGGGGTCATTGCGGGTGATGAGCAACCGGTCTGAGAACCTGGCTGGCTTTCCGTTCTTGTACCACGAATAGACAACCTTCTCCTGGGGGACAGCATCTACATGGCATGAGAGCTTCAAGTCCTGGCCTAACTGGATGGTCTCACTCTCTTTGATCACATCAGGAGTGATTTGGAATGTGGCATTCTTCATGGCTGAGATGAACAGAAGTGCAAAACTGGTCAGGTATATCAAAGTATCTTGCATGGGACAGGAAAACTGCTCTTTGCTCCTGAGGAAGGCAACATTTCCATGCAAAATCTGCCCAAAGACCTCTCCCACCTATGTTCCCACAAAATGTCCCAAGGGCCTCACATCTGGCAGTCTGGGATCATCCAGTTCAGGATAATACTACAGCCCAGGATGAAGCTGCAAGCGGTGCTTGCACAGCCATTGGTCTGGGAGCAGAGAAACTTGCACAGGCACTTCTCCAGAATATTAATTGCTGCTAAATATCACATTTGCCCTCAGCTGTACAAGAACAGCCAGGAGGAATGCAATTCCCCCACTCCCTGAAAACACATGCTCAGAGAAAAACAGCAACTTACACCGCACCAGCAGGTTCACAATCTTCTTTGCTGGGTTCCCCACATTGTTGATGGCCGTGCAGTTGTAGTAGCCTGAGTCCTCCACGCGGATCCTCCAGATGGTCAGGTTGCCTCCTTGCACAAGGCTGTTGGGAGGCATTGGGCCAGGAGAGTGGGACCAAAGCACTTCTGGCTGTGGGTCACCGCCCGTCAGAGAGCACTGCATAGTGATGTTGTCACCAGGGTTGACCACCAGAGTCTCATTGACAGACAGCTTCAGAGCAGGTGGGGCTGGAAAAGCGCAAAGAGGGACACTTCAGAGCTTGAGAAAGATCCATCCACTTGCCTGTGCACAGCTTCATACTTTTTATGATTTGTTCTTGTTGACAGCTGGTTTGAGTAGGGACAGCTGGAAAGATCTATTAATTGATTACAAATATGAGGTGTTTGTGAATCTAAAGCATGATCATTACCATGTCTTTGAGTGAGAACACTCTGCTCTTTTATGGCTAGGAAACAGAGCAGGCAGGACCTCACACTGCCCCAGAAAACACTCTACCAGTAGTGCTTAGGACTGGGGCATAAAGCAGCTATGACATTTTACCAGTGTTCATTGTGGGTTCTCTATGGCTTAGGATGCAGGTCAGATGAAAAGCCCAATAAACCCACTCTGCACATATAGGGGGGGGAAACAGGCAACATTTGGCAGAAAAACCCAAGGCCAGCTAAGTTTCTTGACTCTTGATGCAAACAACTGCAACCAGGCATAAGGGCAATGGAAGCCTTTGTAGCCTTGATGGAGAGGTAAAGGAGAAAGGATAGCCTCAAAGGAGCCTGCTTGAACCCAATCACTGCTTGTGCTCAAGGACAGCTGGCATTAAACCACTCCTCTCATTCAGAGTTTCCATCCCAAGAAGCGAGCTTTAGGGAAGGTCTATAATTTAAAAAAGCTTTCCTCAGCTATCCCATTATAAGCCTCTCTATCTCTCACACCTACCTAGACATCTTTGAGAGGCAAAGGCTTTGCCACACAGATAGTCCTTGCAGCTTGGAGACTGATATGGAGGACCAGGACCTGTCTGCATCTTAACAGACCCTTAACAGCAGCTCTGAACCTGCTCTTAATCTCCTTCACCTCCTCAGGTGTTTAATATGCTTTTCTGTACACCTGGGGGCTATCACAATCACAGCAATTCTCCTTTATTCAGTTGAGTTGAGACTGATTCAAAGTGTATAGACAACCTCTCCTTTGAATGCCCTGGTAACTGTTTTTTGGTTTTATTTTATTTCTGCACCCTTCTCACTACAGCCCCCTCCAGGAACTGATCCAAAGTCCTTCCCCTTGTATTCTCTATTTCATGCCATGAAAAGTCTTTCAAAGCCTCTATGAGCACTATCACTGGCTCCATCCAGACAGAGCTGAGAAAGTAGCAGTCCCCAGCAAAAAAGCAGGGAGTATGTTTTAAGTAACAGCCATAATAATGCAAAATAAGACATTGTTCCATATTCATGAAGCCTGATTTAACAGCATCATTATTTTTGCCTCTTCTCTCCCTGGACCCTGTGTTAATGAGCTGTGCTGGATTTGTGTTGGATCTCTGAATTACAGCCCATACAAACAAGGCAAGGAGGACTCTCCTCTCCTTAGCACCGGTGCCATAATTTAGTAGCACAACTACTGCCATGCTGGAATATTGCTTTGGTGTACTGAATATAATGTCCTCCCTGGACACTGCACATGCTATTTGTGTCAGAGGTGGCCAGCTATGTCTAAGGAAGAAGGTGGCTCTTCTGCTACCTGCACTGTCCATTTTGAGGCCAGTGGCTGGAGCCTTTGAGTTTTGGGAGGCCACAGCCTGCACTTAAAGAGACTTTGTCAGGTCTCTTTGCAGGAGACTTGTAAATAGTGTACAAGGATTAATGCTTATTAAATAGCAAGGGAAGGATTTGTACATGCTCACCAAGCTCCAGATGGTTTCATGAGATAGTATGAAGCCCAGAAACACAATGGCTCAACTCACCGTGGCTGGGCAGGACACATTCCTGTCACTAACTCAGTGTAGCTGACACCAAATAGCTCTTTCTGCCCTCGGACATTGGACTGGTCTCAGGTTCACAGTGCACAGACAAACTGGCAGATGCGGCATCTTGCCTGGGAATCTCCATCCATCCCTGTCAGAGACAGAGAAAGCCTGAGACCAGCCCATGTCCAGAGAGAAGGTGTCAGAGTTGGAGAGCACAAACCAGAGGTCCTGCAGGCTCTGGTTAAGACTTAAGGCTCCTGCAGATTTAGGGTTGGATATGCAAATATCTGCCCCACACTCATCTTGCCCAGCTCTGGGCAAGGCAACATGTTAAAAAGGTGACATGCTGGTGCAAGCACTGCATGAGGGCAGGCTGTGTGTGCATGCATGAACGAGGCAGGGCAACTGCAAATCTGCCACCTGCATGGCTCCAGGAAGCAAGCTCCCATGACATGCCCCAAAATGGAGCCTTGGCTGTGGCAGCCAGCGTGGGCTACAACTCCCCACTCCCACTCTCATCAGCAGAGAGAGGTTAACAGACTACAGACATTCTTATGCAGGAGATGATTCTCATTTATTTGTAACCTGTGGCAATTCCTTTTGTTCTTGGCTGAGAAAACCTGCTGGCGGAGTCTGCTGAGCAGCGAGGGGACCATTAAAAACAAAGAATCGCTTTCAATTCCCTTTGAAGTCCAATTTGCTGCAGTAAAACTGCAGGAGAATTAACCAGCTGGACTGCTTAATTTTGCAGAAATTGAGGAAGGGGAAAAGTCAGGCTGACCCTGCTGGAGCAGGTGATGGCAGCCTGGTGCTGAGCTGGTCCTGTGGCCCTGTGGACCCAGCCTGCTGCTCTGGAGCCAGGCAACAGCAGCAGAACAGAGGGGGAGCAGGGACATCTTCTCACTAAGGTTGCAGACAAAGAACCCATTCCCTACTGCAAGGCCCAAGTTGCTGAACAGAGCTTGGGAGAAGTCCATCTCCTTACCAGAGACTATGATCTCATGCCCAAAGGACACTGAGGAGCCAGCTGAGGAACAGCAAATGAGCTGAGGAGATTCCCCTGGCCTGACCTGACCTGACTGTCGTGGTTTGAAAAGTGTTAGAATAGGAAGTGAGGTTTTTTGGACACGCCTCTGCAAAAACACCCTGTTAAAACTGGGCACAGGAAGAAGCAACTCTCTCTTTTCCGGTGGTCAGCAAGTCAGGTAGGGTGGACTCCATCCCCCGGCCTGAGGCCGGGGGAGGCCTAGGGGGGTCTTCCCTGGGTTTTTTTTTTGTGCTTCTTTCCCCTTCCCCCTCGGCACATTCCAGCATTCCTGCCGCGGGGGCTGGAGCCCAGCGGGCCGTGCCCTGCTGTGAAAAACGAGAAGCCGCAGGCCTGCCCCTCCCCCATGCCATCGGGAGAGGGAAGGGTGGAGAAAGCCAGAAATGGGGGAAAACCTGCAAACCCCTCCGGGGGGGGCTCAGCCAAGCTTTCTTAAGATTCCCCCCCCCCTTCGGGAAAAACCAGCTCCGAAGGGGAAAGCAGAGAGAGAGAGAAGCCTCCCTGTCGGTTTCTTGTGCTGAGATCATGTGACACCGACCGGCTGGCCCAGAACTGAAACTTAACTCTTTCAATGCCGCACCTTTCCTCCCGTGAGAGAAAAGCTGAGATATAAAGCTATGTAAGGGAGCAGAATGGGACTTGGAGGTCAGTGAAGGAAGACATCCAGGCCAGATGTGAGGGAAGAGGAGAGAACTGAAAACCCTTTTGGTGTGGATCATGGGAAATGAAAAGACTCTGTTTCTTTGTAACATATTTCTGAAAATCTGTTGGGGAAGGGGCAGTTTCAAATTCCAGAGCCAGGAAACGGGCTCCAAGCTGGAGCAGATGATGAAGTAGCTGTGATGGCTGTGATCCAATGAAGAGCAGCAATGAAGAAGGAGAGAACAGGCCACAAGTATCCAGGTGCCCTCAAATGAGGGGATGGAGGACAGAACCACCCTCCAAGAGACTTATGAGAACCTTGGCTCTGTTGAACTGTCGTTTTTAAAACTAAAACCCCACGGTTTGGAAATGGCCCATGAACAGCCCTGGGAAAGCTGTGGAATGGGAGGGCTTCCTTGCAAAGTTTCCCCCGGGCGGGTTGCACGTGAAGTCAATGGAGACCCACAAGGAACTCTGTTGTGTTTCTTCTTGTGGGGAGTTTTTTCCCTCATGACAAATTCAGAAGGGACTTCTCTTCCCAAGGAAGATGAGGACAGACTATTTATAAGTGTTAAACTGACTGAAATGTCTTGGTTTTGTTCTTTTGCATTAATAGTAGAAAAGCAAATGGTTTGGTGGGAGGGAGAGGTGTCATGAGGAGTTTTGTTTTGGTTTGTTTTTTTTATTTTCTTTTCTTTTTAGTTATTCTTAATAAACTTCTTTCTTTATGCATTCTTAAAGTTGAGCCTGTTTGCCTTCTCTTAATGCTATCTCACAGCATGAAAATGAGTGAACTGGCAAATTGCCAGTCACTGAACCCACCACGCTCAGTGGTACATTAGCCAAGAAACATTCTAAATTGGAAAATTCTAGATTGGCGAACTCGCCCCACTACACCTGACCCACCAATTCACCTCAAGGTCCATAGTGCCTGGACTAAAAATATATTTCTCTCTCTTCTAAGAGAGAGAAATTTCCAAGCATTTCAGCACCCTTTGGGCCCTTCTCAGTTATAAAGGCAAAGGCATCCTGAGTGAAGCTGCTCAGGATTCTGGGCACAGCCAGGTCTAGAGAAGCTGTGAAAGCACAAGTACAAGGAACAGAAAAGACCTAGGCAAAATAGGAGAGAATTAAAGAATTTAATTTAAATATTTCCTCACCTATGCACAGTACTACCTACAAGGCAAGTAACCCATATAATATTTCATGTTAAATATAGTCGTTCTGTTTAACACAAACCATGCTCACGCCGCAATGCCAGCTCCATTTTCACTGCCAACTTTTAAAACAATTTGCTAAGAACACATTTTCCATGGCCCCTTTGAGCTTGTAGTGGCAGGCTTCACTGTAACTATGTATAAATATGCATTTATAATTTAAAAGCAGGAAAAAAAGAAAACAACCTAGATAGATGTGCTTAAGAAGCTGGTGTAAATTGAGCCATATCTCTGACTTGTCATAGAGTACAACCGGAAAATACATTTTCCCCATTCATTTAGTACAGGGGCTGGATTGAAATGAAGAGTAGTTTCCCTGTGCTTGGGCTGGCAGGGGGAGTGGACATGAAGAGAAATTTGATTTTCTAACTCTTCAAAGGTAAAGGTACACAGGGAAGAAGAGCTGTATAAGATCCCTTTCTTCATAATGAACAGAAGATAAGTTTTTAAAGGGAATATTTCAACATTTGCTACACTCTCATCCTGAGAGAAATTCAGCTAATAGGGTGAGTTGTTCAAGACATGTTCAGAGATCTTACTACAAAGAGAATACCTTTTTCTGAGATTAGGTATAATTCACTTTCTTAAGCTCATTATTTTTCTTCTTCCTACATAAAATGAGGCAACTATTGTTCAGCACCTTGGAATTCAACTCAGATCAATAAACATAATTTAAACAGTATCCTGTCAACAGTTAACAACATCAAAAAAAGTTCTGTTTCCACTGCACAAAGATGACACAAGGGATGCCAACTGCTTTGTGTTACATTAGAGAGGTGAATAATTCAAACAGCTACAATGCCTTTCTCTCTGATCATGGAATACCCCAGGGCTGGAAGCAATTTCCTGACATTTACTTATTATTTGCAAATATTCAACACACATGGGGGCTTTACAGGTGGGGATTTTTTATTGTGTGTGTGGTTTTGGTTTGGGTTTTTTGACGGACAGGTTGCAATCAAGTCCTTGCCAGTATTTGATATGTGACACTCAGTTATCATTCACTTACTGCACATCAAGCAAGAAGCACCAAACTGAATCTGCTCACAACTGGAGGTGCCCTCAAGCACTGCCAGTATGAATATGAGTGTAAAATTTATTTATTGAGAAGGCACTGGAGATGTATGCTTTCCACAAACACTGGCACCAGTGGAGCCCATTACGTGGGAGGTGCTTAGAGCACAGCCTGGCAAACCAGGCTGGAGCCACACATGGATGAATTATTTGTAAGAACTCCTGCAGCACTGCCCCACTCTAGACTGTATCAAATCTATTTTTAAAGTCACTTAGAATTATAAATAAATAAAGCAATGTATGAATTAGAAGCTACATAGTGCCTCAACACCTACACAGTCTATTTTAATGATCTCATGGCAGGCTTGGCCAAGGCAGTGCTACATGCAGTGCTACAAGAAACTAGAGCAGCCCTGGCCACAAGACTTCCCTGTGAAGGATCTGTAATCCCAGCAGCCATGTAAATGAGGGCGAGGTGCTGCAGGCCCTGGACAGAGTGCTGTGTTATCCTCCTGGAGGAGTAATGGCTGTTGAGGAGTTGAAGGGTCAGAGGCCTGCAGGGACCCTTCCTGTCCCCTCTTACCTGTGGTGTTTGTGAGCTGGAAGGTGATGGATTTGTCAGGAATACTGCAGACATTGCGGACAGACACCTGGCATGTGTAGCTGGCATAATCCTGAGGTCGAAGGTTCTTCAGCTTCAACACTTTGGTTTCACCCTGGGATTTAGGAAAAATAGGGGCAAAAAAATGACAGAGGTGTCCAAAGCACAGATCATCATTCCAAGCCCATATCCTGTCCCAAAGTTTTTCCAAGCCCATATCCTGTCCCAAAGTTTACAGATTACCAGCAGCTCCCATGAAAACTGGAACTGTGCATATTTCAAGCCCCCCAGCTCTATATAAAGGAGACACAAAATGTTTGCAGTGATCATTTAATCTCCAGGGTTTCAGAACACAGCCAGCAACTGACTGACATGACCTGAAAGCACTGCCAAACAGGTCTGTGCATAATTTCTCATCAACTACTGCCAGAAACATCTTGTAGAACATGACAAACTTTAACCATCCCAGAACAGACCCTGAGATCTAACTCCGAGATGTCAGTAGGAACCCAAAGGAAGTCACTGGGGACTCAACATTGCCAAACCAAAGTAAATCAGAGCAGATTGAGGCATTGATACTGGCCTAAATATGACAAGTTCAACAGTTATGCTCTGGAAATCTGAAGCAGAGCAGGAAAAAAAATTCAGAGAAATACTCAAAGAACTTCCAAAACTTTCTCATCCCTCTTCTCCAGATTCTAATCTCATTTATGCTGATGTAAATCCAGAGTGACTGCAGAGACTTTGATAGCCTTTTCTCATTCTAAGGTAACAAATAAAATCACTGCCTGCACTCCATTAGTTACTGGCTTGTTATAGAAACAGAATCAAGTTGTTACATTAACAACAGACGTGTTCTGTAGACTTTTATTTATGGAATGCAGAAAGCTCAGAGAATCATCCTATGGTTTGCACACCCTGCAACTCATATGTCTTCTGCTGACAGCTTGCTGCTGTTGTTCTCCTTGAGTTTGTCTAAATCTCTTTTGGAGAAACCATTCCATAACTGCCTGCAAGTGTGAGGAGGTGCCAGCATGACAAATCGTCCTGAGGACAACCTCAAGGGACTGGACAATGAGGTCAGGAATGCTAATATGCAGAGAACAAGGATGTGAAGTGAGTAAATTAGAGTGATAAAACCTAGGGCACCGATAACCCTAGGAAAGTCCTGTCCCCTGAGAATTGTTGCTGTGTCACACAAATTATGGCATTTACTATATGCATGTCATCTACATACTTACAGGGTCATATGTATCCTGTTTACTGATTAGTGAATTTAGGTATATGTGTATAAACCCTCAATGTAAGTAAGTTTTGAAAAGCTTAAACAGGAGAATCTTCACCTCCTTCTTAATGTAAAATCCTATTCAAACCTGACACTGAGGTTCATCTCTAAGACGACACTGCAAACTCCAGAGAAGGGTATTTTGTTAAACATTCCAGCAAGATTTCCCCCCACCAACAATGTTACAGAGGAGGAGTGTTTTTGTTAACTTCAACTCTTAGCAACCCAAACTTACAGGCTTAGGCTGGTGTTAAGGAGAGGGCATGCCTGTCTCAGCACAGCAGTCCCAACACCCTCTTCCAGAGCTGGGAATGACCCATCATATCAGGAGCATTGCCTGACAGGAGCTGCAGCACGCTGGGTCATTTAAACATTAATACTGCAACACGGTGAATTTTTGCCAGATGCCTTATTTAGCTAGAGAAAATATCCCAAGTCCTAAGACATTCTCTAATTAGGCAATGTCTCCTGTTAATTACACTGAGCCTGGTGAAAACTGGAAGAGCTCATGGTGGCTCCCTCCAAGGCCAGGGATGTCCTAGTTGGGCGTCACACAGCACACAGACAAAGCTGTCTTCAGGGCCAAACAGCAGCACTGAGCTACAGTGTTTCTGCAAATCTGCCACTAACCTGCAGCTCTCTCCTCCCTCCTCATCCCCCTGAATATTTCCATTTGGATGCCCATTTCCATGACCTACAGAGACGGCTTGTTTCAATAAAATATGAACATGACTGCATTAACTTAAAGGTTGCCTGGGGCATTGCTCAGAAATCAAACTCAGCCAGAATGTGCTCTGGGCCCAGCTTTGGGAATGCAGGAAGGTGTTCGGGATGAAACAGGCGCCCTGGGGAGCTGCCCTTTCAGCCCTCCCTTCCTACCCATCCCTGCCATGTGCTCTCCAGCAGCCTTGCTGGAAGAACCGGGGCTGGTTAGCATCTAAAGGACATTCAGATCCCAAGCTCAGCTTAGGGTAACATGCCCAGAGTGCCCTGGCAAAAGAAAAGTTCCCTTCCATCTCCCATTGCATTGGCAGGCTAATTACTGTGAAGAAAGTGGTGTTTCCAGGGTAAACATGGTTGTGCAGGGCAAGTCCAACATAGACAAGCAGGAGAAGGAGAAAAGATGTGGACACCTTGTCACAGGGCAAGTCAGGAAGTGTCCAGGCAGCTGGGCTCCCCATTACTTGTGGCCATTAGAGAAAGCTCATGGATCCCACAGCAATGCCTGCCATTTGCTCACACTGCTAAACAGGAAGCCCTTCCCTGACATATGGAGCCTGGGCACTCAATTAAGAAAAAAAAATTAGTGATGGGAGATAGAAGAAATCCGGTCTTGGGGTTGTTTGAATTTTAGTCCCAGCCATCCAACAGCTGCATAACCTCAGCAGGGGAGCCATGTCACTGCTCTCAGGGACAGTGGTAAAAAGGGAAAGGTCCTCCTAGGCCACACTCCCTTCTACTGCTCCGCTCCTCTCGTACCCTGGGAATTTACACGCAGAAGGAAGGTCTACCGGCCCTTCTGGGGGCAGCACTCCTTACAGCAGCCTGCACCCTCTCCCCAGCATCACAATCCATGCAGGGAAGGAAACACCACCCACTGGAGCGCCCTGCATCAGCAAGAGACTCAACACAAGTTGGCAGAGGTTTGCTTATCTTCACCTGTGTGTAAAGGGGTTCATAGATGTCCACACCATTGTCCTGACTGTGAGAAAGTGTCTCAGCTCCCCGTTTCCAGATGAAGCGAGCTGGGGGGTTGGAGTTGACAGTGCAGCGGAGGAAGACGGTCTTCTCCTGGTAGAAGCTGCCACGTACATCGCTGATGGTCTGGTGGACGGTGAGAACAGGTTCATCCAGATCTGCAAGGGAGGCAAGGAGGGTCGCAGCCATTGTTAGCAAAGCTGGGTCTGTGTGTACAGCCTGCAGAGCAGCTGATGCTCCAGGTACCACTGAGGAGAGGGGAAGGGCCCCACATTTGGCTGCTGACATTTTAAGAGCGGTTTTACTACCTGAAGGCAGGTAGTAAGTACAACCAATATCTAAAGGGAACACACGGGAGAAGCCAGAATTATCCCGCTCACCACACAAACCTTCAGAGAATAGAAAGCAGTCTCTGGTTTGCAGAGCCCTATGCAGTCCTCAAAAAAACCCACCTGCCTGCCACATGTCTCAGAGCAGTGGGCTGCCTCACATTCCTCAATGGCACCCCCTACAGAAAATCACTACTTTCTACTTCAGTGAGAGGTCAAAAGGATCCCAGGAAGTTCTGTTCCATCATAATTTCTCAATTTTCTAGTTCCCAAATCTCTCCTGAAATCATGGGGCTAAGCCCAGGGCTGTAAGATGTCCATACAAATGACATGACAAACTTTCAAGACAAGGAATGAAAGTAAAAAATCAAGATAAGATCAAGGAGGTGAGCTGAAACTCATCTAGACAAATGAGCAAATCTCGTGAGGAATCATGGTAATATGAGATGCAAAACACTGTAGTAATTTCTCTCTCTTCCTATTAAATATCCTCTGTGTATTTTCTTCAAAGTCTGTGTCAACTGTCCTTTGGCAGCTTCTAGTCACTGCAACTCCATTACCCCTCCCTAAACTGATCAGATGCTTTTGTTCTCCTTCTTTACAGAAGATGCTCCTTTCAATTCCCTTATTGTACCTGCACTAGACACGCAGCCACCATGACTGAATCAATGGCTATCAGTTGCTACACTTGCAAGGACAGAAGCAATAGCCTTGCAGGAAAAGGATTTTCTCCATTCACACAGAGCATGCTGCTGCCCTATGGTTGCCCTCCTGCTAAAAAGGGTGATTTTCTCAGAAGTTGCAGCAGGTATCAATGTTTGAGCATCAAGCTAGCATGGGGGACACCTCAGAGGCAGTGGATCTTTCTCCTCACAAAACCACTTTGAGACTGAGGTTAAACGTAAAGATCCATTTTGACAAGAACTGGCCCTCTAAAATGGAAACCAGTCCCTGTGTCTTTAAGCATGTCTTATAAAGCACCTTTTGAGCTCAAGTTGAAGCAGTTCTATATTTTCAGGAGCGTTATGACCCCATCTTCAGCTGCAAGGAAACTGAGGTACTTGTACCCAGTATCCTCTTGCTGCCAGCATGATCTTCTGCACCTGCTTAACATGCTCATCACCTCCTGCCCTCCCGTGCCACCTAGTTTTCAGAATATTTTATTTTACAGATTTGTAACTTTGGAGATATGACTTCCAGAAAGGAAGAGGGAAGCAGGGAGGAGTTTCTGCTAACATGTCATCCAAACAACGTATGCTCTCTGCTGAATCCCAAGTGTCAACTTGTGGTTTTGCATCTTTTAATGAGCTGTATGCTCAGCAGACAGCAATTGTTATGCTACCTGAAATTTGTCTGCTTGACCATATCTCAGAGATATGAGTAGAGCCATTAATGGAATAATGACAAGACACAAAATATATCCCAGAAAAAAAGCTCCACCAACCAAGAAACACCCACAGCTGAAGAAAAACATATGCAGATGGAAAAAAATGTCTCCTCTCCATACAGTGCTGTCTTCATGTGACCATAAGGTGACTGAACATTAAATTCTTTTGGACCAGGACCCTGAGCACAACCTCTCCTCTTTTCCTCCTTCTTTGTCTTAACCATTCCTTATTTGTTCAAACTTCACATGAGTGAGTCTGTAGCTACCATCCTTCTGAGACTGTTTCTCAGCAGGTAAAACACCTCCCTTGCTACCAGAAGAAGCAGCTCATCATTCCAGTCTCCTGGCTCCCAGCTACTCCCCACACAGAAAACAACACCATCTTTTTGGTTGCTAAAACTTTCCTCCTTTGAATCCTTCAGCCTTCTTTTGTAGAAGTCAGCTCTAGGTCTAGCCCTCCTGAGAAAAGCTAAAATAAGACCTACAACGTGTATGTCCTTGATGTACGAGTAATGCCACTGATGTCAGCGAGCTGCTCCAATGATAAATTTGGCCCAAGGCTGTTCACGGAGATGATCACATGGGATGTTTCATGCACAATAAAAGCTTGTAAACATTCATTCTTTTCTTTTCTTCACTTTCTCTCTCTCCCACATGGAAATACTCAGAACAGCAGCTGCCCCTCTGCCAGTATCTAACCAATACTTTTAAGCCTCGCTGATGCCCACTTGGGGCAGATGAGTACCATGCTACACGGGTTAGTGTTTCCAGTTTAATATCCTCTTGGTACCAGCGATGCTCTCTGCGCAGCTCCACTGTCAAACACTAAAAGTATGACTGAGGACTAGCAGCAGCTGTCAAGGACACCAAGACACACATGGGGGTGATTACTTACCTCTAACTAGAAAATGGGATGCAGGAAAAGAAGGGTTTGTTTTCAAATTCTGGTTCATTCAGCTGAGGGTTGCCTGGGTGAGCGTTCAACAAAAACTGTGACTTTTCCCATGTGTTCCCTTGTACCTACTGCAAATACTAGCAGAAAATAGTCTCTCCTCCCCAAAAACCAAGTGAGCAGAACAGAGGTGCAGTACCAAGTCCATCTGCAGAGTAGATGTTAGTATGAGAAAGCCCTTGGCCACCCCATTAGCCCCACAGTTCTACAGGTCAGAGCTGCATGAGGGACCACGGGACACTACATCACTCTAGCTCCAGCCTGCACCGCAGGAGCTCCCTTAGGACATGGAGAGATTCATGGCACAGTCCTGCTCCTAGAGACACAGGCCCTGGCAAGGTGTCACACTAAGCCTTGAGAAAACCAATAACCCTTTGAAATGGAGAGTTATCATACGCCTCCTCTACATGCAGGAGAAGAAACAGGCAGAGAAGCCAAGCAGATCTAGGGTGGGTGCCAGAACTTCTCTAAACAAAGTGATGCAATGCCAATGAAAAAACACTCATCCTATCCACAGTGGCTGCTGTTGAAGCAATCCATTCCCAGAGCCTAGATAGGATAGTGCCCACACTACACTACTCCAATAAAGGGTAGGGCAAGGAAGGAACAGATGGGAGCTACTCCCAGCCGTATAGTATGACAGTGAATCATGAACCTGCCAAAAGCTAAGGACGCCCAAGTCTGTAGCACATTTTGTGAGAGTCACATCACAGTTGGGCTGGACAGCAGGACTAAAAGGAAGCAGTCAGGCAGCAGTTGCTGTCAGCAAAAAGGTCTGCCCAGACTCCAGGCATGTACTGGGGTTTTGAAGCTTCGAGGTTGTTCCACTGACAGACAACCACAGTGCCCCTCAGCTCAGAAGGAAGGACCTTCTTGCTAGAAGGAATGTAGTAGAATAGCTCATGACAGGTTCAGGGACAGATTCAGATGCTTTATCATACTTTACAACTTTTTAGCATCAACCTATCAATCAAGTTTAATTTCCCTCCCTTTTGACCACAGCAGCTCAAAAATAAACATTAAGTCCAAGAAAAAAACATTCAGAGAAACCCTCAAAACTTGAAGTGGAAAACCACTAGCAACATCTCCAAGACTCAAGAAGAATGGGTACCAGCCAGAGAAATGTTGAGTCACCTTCACATTATGGGCACTATGACAACCAGGGCAATGTTGAGTCACCTTCACATTCACCCTATCACAGCTCAGCCTCCTCAGCTGCATTCCAGAGTTTTCAGCTCTGTTTCCAGCATGCTACAGAAGTAGCAGTGCTGGGAACAGGACACTGGTTTCAGGAACACTCCCAACATCCGGGGCACTACCAACTTCAAGAAACATTGCTTGCTCCAAGCTCTGTCAGCTTCAGTCGAAGACAAAGAAAGCAGAAGCCACACCCAGTGCTACATCCCAGACGAGTGCTGGGGAACCCTGTCAGTGGCAGACATCACGACACCTTGGTAAGAATGAATCACAAGGACAGCAGAGCTATATTTTGCAGGGATGGATCCAATCTCCTAGGCAAAAAGACACTGGGGAGGGCAGTCCCTCTGCTCCTGAATCAGGTGCACGTGGTCCTAGGGCAATGCAGCTCCCTGCTGGCCCCGCAGCGAGGCAGAGACATGCAGTAGAACTGTGGGAAGGTCTGGGCTGCCGCTAAACAACTTACACTGCACATCTACTCGAATGGACTTGATGGCAGGGACCCCAACCCCATTTTCTGCTTTACAGTAATAGCGGCCCCCCTGCAGCCTTTGGATCTTCTCAATCCGAAGGGTCTCGTTAAGCACTGACGTCTCTTGGAATTTGTCCGACGCGCTGCCAGCAGTTTTGGTCCATCTCACCTGCACGAGAAGAACAAGAGAAATGAAATCAGGGACACAAAATAGAGACCCCAAGATTCAGCAGAGCTCCCTTTGTTGCTCTTCCTCCTCTTCCCTAGCTACTTCCATAAAGAGGTCCCACAGCACCGCCAGACTTACCAAAGCTCAACTACTGATCTCAGTATGTCTCAGTAGCCCAGCCACGGATTCTGGTTCATTGCCAATCTCCACATCCAAGAGTCCAGGATAACCCCTCAATTCACCCAGACACACACTGCATGTTTGCCACTCCTGCTCTGATTGGGCAAATCCAGCAGTTTGCTCGGTTTTATGCCACTATTTGCACAGCACAGGACTTTCAGCATTCAGCCTTGAGCCCCATGTGGCTGGTAGTCCACGACACTACAGCAGACATCAGCTCACAGCTACAGAGCTTTTATTGCAGTCCACACTCATCTTTTTCTGGACAGCAAGGCTATTTCTGCTTTTTGTTTTTCCATGAGTGAGAAAATGCAGTTGCTATCTGACTCTTGCCCCTTTCCCTCTGGGAACGCCTGGGTATTTTATTTTTATAAGTCATCCTTTTGCAGAACACAAGATTTTCCTCCGTTTTTAAAGATACAGAAAAAAAAAAGAAAAAAAAACCCTTCAGATTTCAAGCCAACTTTTCATTTCTTTGTCCTTTTGTTACATGTCTTAAGATCCTGGCTTGCAGGGGCAACAGAGCTGCATGGTTTTTCATGGTGAATGGCGGCAAGAAGACAACAATCCCGAAGACTGAAGGGTTTCTCTTTTTGTCTGGAATGAGGTACAGCCCTAGCAGTGGCAGTACAAGCTTCTCCCTTGTTTTGTGCACTCCACACAATGAAAGAGAAAGACGGCTTTTCTCAGCCCATTGGCTTTCTATATCTGGAACCTCCCTTCTAAAGGCTGCTGACTGCTGGCCTCCTACTCTGGGACAATTTAGACTCTGAAACTGAGATCCAGCAAGATCAGCCAGCAGAAAGAAGAGACACTTTCATTCAGCATTTGCCATAGATAAGATGGACCAAATACCTTGGCCACTCTGCCAGACTTTGCTTAAAGCTCACTGCCATCACCTGATTAGTGCTGATGCTCTAGAAGGAGCAGGGGTGTCTACATCCCATCCCAGAGCACCAGGTTGAGCAGATTTTTGGAGCTATCAACCATGGATTTATTCAGCCTTTGTAGGCTTATGAAATTGTCTGAGGGCCCCAAGACACTTGGAGTCTCCTGCTTTGAAGGACACTTCAGCCAGCTCTTTAATCTCTTCAATCACAATCTCATTTTAGTATTTTGGCCACATTTTCATGCTTTAATGACTGGCTGATAGGAAGGGAAAGAGAAGATTAAACATAGGTTAGGATAAGAGCTTAGCTGGGGAAGAAATCAATCCATTAGGAGGGAGGGAAGAAATAGGATGCATGCCACATTTTATACGTGCAAATTCCAGTCTCCCTGGTCATGCCTGGTTCTAGGCTGTGGTATCCTCTGTGCAGGTCTGGCAATGACAAGCCAGAGTGTTGCCCATTAGCATGCTGTCTGCAATAGGCTCTGCTCCAGAAATCTCTCTAGCTACTGAGGCTCAAATCCCTACAACCTGCCAGGACCCTTCCATGCATTCAACAACCTTAGGCAGGGCCCCTGCTACCAAATTCTCCATTTCTGATGCACACAGGTATCATTTGCCCATCACTGTCACAAGCCTAGGCTGGTTGTTTTTGCAGACTTGGCTCAGGTAATTTTCTTTTTATTGTTTCCAGGATATTTTTTTGATGAAAAAATCTCACCTTTGTCATTTCAAATCCTCACCTTTGTCATCACCTCGTTGCCAAGTAGCTCACAAGCAAGCAAGCCCCCAGAGGCATTGACTGGAGTAAGAAGATGCATGGCTTCTTGCCACAAGTATCTTTGGCAGGACTGAGGAATGGGGCCAAGGCACGTATCACATGTGGCTCCCCTGAGTGTATTCTGGCACATCCAGCCTCGCAGTGTGCACCAGCAGCCACTCCTACCATGCTCTGTCCCAGAGCTGGCAGACCCATGCTCTAAGCCAATAGCTCTATGGACACCTCCACACTAACATGAACCACCCAGCTTGAATATCTGAGGGCTGCTGAGGCGGCTGCACAGGCCTGAGGCTGTGCAAACCTCTGGGCACCCCAAGTAAGGACTGCAAGCATTAGCCAAGCTCAGCTTTGTACCTCCCCACTGGACTACAGCATGGACGTGTCCAGTGCTGCAAGTCTACTTCTGCCTCTTCTTGGTGGCCACAAAGCAATGAACAACAGGCTTGGCGTGGGGCTCAGTGAAGTGCACTACCAACAACTTCCCAAACTCCCCCAAGCAGCATCCCCTTGGCTGTACATCCAGAGAAGCTGAGAAACAGATGGACCATGAAGGACCAACTCCTAAGGTAAGCACATATGGGAAGCATCTTCTAGGATGTTCCTACTTTGTAGTAAGAGGATTAAAGATTTGAGATTTCAGTTTGGGCTTTCAGTTTTTGGAGGGACTTCACATACTGAAGACAAGTAGAAGGTCTTTGTAAGCTTCTGCAAAGCTTTGTGGACTGTTTTCCATGAAAACAAGCTTAAATGCTTCACAGCTTAACAAGCTAAGTGCTTGCAAAACGGGGCATCCCTACCTGAGTCCAACATGCTGAGGAGAAAGCTGGACACCCCACTGCCCACAATTCTCCTCTCTGTGGAGACTACAAACAAGTTTCATGGGGGAACCTGGGTGACAAGCAAGACTGAAGGCTTACCTGTGGCCGGGGGTGTCCTGTGACCAGACACTGCAGGACCAACGTGTCCCCCTCCCGAATTGTGTAAACACGTTCACTGATGTTGTCTTCCTTCACCACGCATGCTTGCCCAGCATGGATGATTTGGGCCTGAGCAGGAGCTGTAGAAAGGAAAGAAGAGGTAAAGATGGAAACGAGCAGTACCGCATCTCCTTATGCCCACTGCCCAGGGTGGCTTCTCCCACCTCTTAAGCCACAGCGGGGAAGAGCCAGGCAGTTCTGGGAATGAGTCATGGATGTCTTAGGAGATATATTATTAAGCAATTTTCCCCATTTCCTGAGTGACTGATATCAACTACTATTTAAAAACCTTTGGTTCTCTTGGGATGAGCAGCTCTAGACACTGAAAAGCAGAATATGGAGCTTTTTTGGGGCAGACCCTCCTGCATGGGTTGAGGACTAAAAATTTCCTGCTGTCGTCTCTCCCAGAAAGGAGTATGTACAAGCAGCTATAGCAGAGACCTGGTCAAATCACAACTGTTCCATGCCTGTCTAAAATAAGCCTGATTACTATGATTTACCTTGCAGGGGGCTGGATAACTACTGAGCAGAGTCAGAAAGGGCCCTGAAGCTCTGTACAGCTATTAGCACACATCCCTAGAACAGGTACAGCAAACACTGCAGAAAAAACAAGTCTTTCCCATATTAAATAGCAGCCTGTCTCAGCCCTGAGCCAGAGGAAACAGCCTCTGCAGGACCAGAGGACCCCACAATCTGTAGAGATTTCTCCACCTATGGCTGCTATTGGAGATCAATTACTGCCAGTCCAGCCAGGAACATGGGTGAAGACCAGTGTAGTGGAAAAGTACACAGACAGAAAGTTCCTAAAACAAAGTTATAAAATGTCACGACCCCAAACAGCACCTACATCCCACAACAGTCCTGATGAGAAGCAGGAAGAGGTAAGCTCTAGCAGAAAAGGATTTTATTAAAAAAAAAAAGCCTCAGCTCTGAAATTCTGAGCAAACAGCCTTTGGCTCCCTACTCCAAAGTGTTTGTGTGATCAGAGAAGTGGCTGAGATGCACTGAAGGTGACTGCACAGCCGCACACCTGCGCTTGTCTGAGGGGGAAGCTCCAGTTGCACTTCAAGACACAGAGAAACCCACAAACATGTCTAAGAGTTGGTGTCTCACTGACAGTCCCCTGGGATACTTACCCGGCTTGCTAGAATGCTTTCAGGTGACTCTGGAGTCACAGCTCTAGCTCCCGTTAGTGGAATACAACAAAAATTAACAAACCACAGAGGAGATGAGCAAAGGGTTTAAAGCAATGAGCCTTAGAGAGCCTTCCTAAGCAAGAATAAATTTTACACATCCTCTTAAAGCTGAACCAAGCACCCACTTTTTCCTGAAGGTTAGCTGAGCTTCCAAGACCGCCTTTTAAAAAATTACTTTCATTCCCTTGGCATGACCAAAATGCTCTAGACCAAATCACCCAGGCAAGAGAAGTGCTCAGGTTTTTGCTGGTTTAATCCACCAGCAGTACAGACAGCAGGACAGGCTGGGCTCAGGAAGAGAAGATCTGTCTTTGAGATGAGCCTTTATAAACTGGTGTCACCACAATGCACTGACCAAGCTGCAGGGACATGAGAGTGGATACAGGACTAGTGGGAAACTGCCCTTGCTGCTGGGGCTTTATAGCCTGCCACAGTCACCCAACATCCAGGCAGCAGCACTGCACATACAGCAAGCTAATCTCTCATTTTCCATCTCTTCCATCTTTCCAGCATGGTGGCACCTGGTTAAAATTATTATTACTCTCCAAACTGCCCTCAGCCTCTACTGTCTTCCCCTTCTGCAGGCCTCCCAAGATGCCTGCTATCGCTCAGGCATCATGGAATGCCAAAACTGACTGTTCAGACTTCACTGATACAACTGAGCAGATGAGTGACCTTCCCCTGCTTGCATGGCAGAGTGTCTTGTTGAACCCAGGGGAAAGCACAAACCTGTATATATGCTTACATCTGTGTGTTTGTACACACATACATGTGTGGACATACATGCAGATATGTAAATACATTAATTAAAATAGTGATTCATCAGGAAAAGACATCATGAATGCTTGTCAAGCCAACAGTCACAGGGGAGGAATTCAGAAGCCTACATAACCTTTGCTAATACACCTTAATCCAAATGACAGCCTCTTGTGCTGTTTCAACCCTTAGATCAGTTTTCTGCAGATCTGCCATAACACCTTTAGCCCCACTGTACTGCAGAGCACTGCTTACAGGGCTGAGACACAGGCTATGCTGCTGATCGACCTCTGCTGATTAAAAGAGAGACTCTGTCCCTTCTCATCCTATGCCACATTCCCTCAATCCCCAAACTGTGCTGCCTCCATTTCAGCAGGGTCCTGCCACCCTGAAGCAGCAAAGCTCTGGTAACCTCTCTTCCCAGTCTCTGGGCTGCATTTGCCAGCTGGTGGCTCTATTCTCCCTTTGCAAACATGACCTTACTGTAAAAACTAATTTGCAGACACCCCATGGACAATCAGAATATTTATCTGCAGCTCCAGCTCCCAGTTAAATGTTGCTCTTAAGTTGCTCTGCTGTACCCCATATGGTATACGAAATAAGCATTGCAACTTTCACTCTTCCCTTTGTCTATTCCACTTCCATTATTTCACCTGTTTTGTGTAACCCTTTTCTACCACTTGTCCAGAGGCACTTCCACATCGGGAACTCCCACAGCAAAATCATTAGGTAGAGTGGAAAAGGATTAGAAGGCTTTTGTGCAACTATTCTGGTGCCAAAATACCTTGGTGTGATTTGCTGGGATATCCCTGAGTTTGAGAGAAACATTATTTAAACTAATCCTTATAAGGCACAACAAAACAACAGCCCTAGGGATAAGCCCTGGGTCATAATTTTGTCCTCTTCTCCCAGATTCTCCCTGGATACACTGAGCTGTAATGAAGCTTACAAGCAAGGGTATACACATCTGGCTTTGTTCCCAGGTGTCTGAACTTCCTTGTGTCACCGTCACTAGCACCTTTCAGCAAAATCATTGGAAAGGGACATCACTTTTAGGGAACCTCCACTGCTTAAGCTGTAACATTTCTCTGGCAATAACAGCACCAGGTCCTTAGCGGAACAACCACCATTTCTTCATGTCTTAAACCCCATGTGAACCCAGATCTCCCAAAAGGGAACTCAGAAAGCTTGGGGTTGTCTTGGAAAGAAAAACATTCAGCTAGATGGCACAGGAGCCTCAGACACTGCCTCTGGTTTGATTATAACTTGACATTAGTAGGTGGGGACTGAGCAATGAACCAACCCAGCTCTTTGGGCACTACATTAAGCCACAAGATGAGACTTGGGAAGGTCTCTGTTTCAAGCTCAGCCTGCCACAGCACACAAAGGCTGGGAAAGTCACCTCATGCTGTATTACAGATGGGCAGAGAGACTGCGAGGATTAATTGCACTTTTAATGTGCTTGAACAGACAAAAATACATTTTTGTTTGACATCATCCCACATCTCCTGGAGGATTCCAGCATGCAGACAGCTTGCACACTGCCAGCACAACAGGATGGCAGGACCATGCGTGACATGTTACTGTCAGAGTAACAATTCCACAGAAGGCCCTTAGGAAGGCAAAGAAAGGCTGGAGATGAAGGAGCAACCGCAGCCATTCTCAGCAGTGCTCCACACAGAACAACTCGAACAGAGACAACCTCCCCTCTTGAGTCCTTCTGGGGCAGAATCTCTCACCTCAGGCCAGCCAACCCCAAAGCAGAGGTCCGAGGAAGACCTCTCATGGCCTCTATGGGGGAAGAAGGGACAGATTGTTCCCAGAAATTTTGAGGGACAGATCATCACTTTTATTCAACTTTCAGGTAAGAGATCAGCTTAGAGAAGGCTCTCAATACAAAGTCCTCCAGAGAAACTAGGCCAGCCGCATATTGTGTGTCAGATGCTTTAGAGGGGAAAAAAAAATCAGACTATGAACATGCAACATTAGGCCCTTGCTCAGAAAATGGCTGGCCTGTAATGCCTTTGGCCTCTGCATCAAGATTTTCTACTATGCTTTCACTTGATATATTTACACATTAAAACAAAAGGAAATTGAAGTGGATAAAATAACTTTATTCCCAGTGCAGTGAACTGCACAATCTTATTATTACCATAACCTGGAAAGTTTATGAGACTCTTGGTGCTTAGAGGTTGCTAATACCATGAAAATGTAGAAAAGGACAGAGAAATGGTCTTTTGGAGAGGACTGAGTCATCTGTATTTGGTTCACAGGTCTAGCCATTCATCTTCTTGAACCTCAGATCTCATCAGTAAAATGACAATGAGAGCTCCTTCACAGAGAGGATGGTGAGTGACAGATACTGCGCTGGCACTCCCTCAGTCACTGTCAGCACCCACAGGGGCAGCTGCTCCCGTTTTGCAGTACAGCACCTACTGCACTTCTCTGCTGCCTTTCAGCACTCTAACAGCAGCCATCGTGTTTGACTCTGTCCCACCACTACCCCTGCCATCTGCATGTCCTGCTGACTGCCTCAAGGATGAAGAACTTAGGATGATCCTCAAGGATGAAGGATTTATCTCCAAAGCTGCTGCGCCAATACCTGCAGCTGAATGCACAGGAGCACTGAGTCCACCCACCTCTACTACCATCCTCCTCAAGGGTGAGGAGAGAGGGAAGCTGCACCTAGAGCTTTCCTCTTCCTCAGCCTGAATCTACCACCCTGCTTTGCAAGGCAAGCAATGATCTCCCATGCATCTGGTGCAGATATCATTCAGCCTCTTCTGCACATACCTTAGGCAAAGAAGCCAAGGTCCTTCCCATTCCTGTTCACAGGCTCCCCAGACTCACACTGCTTAGTTACACTCAGACAAGGAGGGCGTCAGCTGCTAATCTGCAGCTTAAAGCTCTTAAGAACCTGTCTGTCTCCTTTCCTCACCTTTCCCATCCTGAGCAAGGGGCATGTAATAGATGCATCTTGAAGGGAATTCCCAGAAATGGGAAAACACACGGTATCTATAGACCACGGTGGGGTTGAATAAGCATTTCACTAGGGAAATCCACATGTGGAAATCCTTGCTGAAGAGACACTGCCAATAACTGCCTTTCCAGGAACTGCCCCGCAGCACTGTTAGTTACGGACCATGCACGGCAGAGCACCCAAGGGGCAGCTCAGGCCTCGGAGTCGCTGCTGGAGGTAGTGTTTTATCCCGTCTGTTCATGCAGTGCACACATCTGCTTGGAGAGCAGGGACACACAAACATGGAGACCTCTGAGGAAGGGGTCATGTCCCCTCAGCAGAGCACAAAGGAAAGCCAGCACACGTGTAGAGGGAAGAGACGTGCTGGCAACACTTGGCAGCAGCAAGGAAGGTCTAGTGCGAGGGGAAGGTCTGCAGGGGCAGCATCCTGATGGCCAAACGAAAACCTGGCTCTGAGAGGGGATGGAAACTGCCTTGATGTGTGCTCCAGCACTGCTCAGCTGGTCTCATTGATTGCTCGACTAGGGATGAAGACCACAGGCTTTGCTGAAACTTTAGACAAAACAAATTAACCAGTCCAGATCCAGCCCACAATGCAGGGCATGATATCGATGGGCCATTTGAAAAGGAGAATTCACTCCAGCTTGAGGACAATTATGGAAATAATACACAATCAGTGTCCATTAACACTGTCAGCAGGGCTGTGGATCAATATTGTATTAATGGCTGAAGAAAAACCAGCCATACCCATCAGTCAGCAGTTAAGACCAGCACAAGAGCGGAGGGAGAGGAGGTGGCAGTGGGTGGGTGTAATCGAGCTCAGGTGTTGGATGTCTTTGTGAAGCCTGCCCAGGGGAGCCCATTTTCCAAACCAAGTGCCACCAGCATTTTCCAAACACACTCCCCTGGCTGCTCGCTCAGGGGCCTCCTTCTCCTCACCTCAGCCCCTCACAGCCTCTTTGCCCAGTGAAATGGCAAAGGGAGCCCACTCCCTGCAGGGAGCTTTCCCCATGGGAGGTGCTTGGTACAGTTTGGTCTGATTAAACTCCAACTTTTAACACAAGGCCAGGCTGGTCCCACTGCACAGAAAGAGGCAATGCAGAAGGCCCAGAGATAGCTGAGGATCAAAGCATATCCATAGTCCTGGGTCTCCTCCTATTCCTTGGACTTCTGTCTCATCCAAGCTCCTCCTGTTGACTCTTCCAATGTCATGTGCTGCCTGGGCAGCTCTGTGCTGCCACAGTATTATCCTAAACCAAAAGACATCAGGAAGCCCTCCCCGCCTACTGACACTGAGGAGTACAACCCCAAACAAGGCAGATCTCCACTGAGGCTCTTTGGCTGTTATGCCCCGGTGCTTTCACTGCAGCCCAAACCACATATGCTCAAAAAAAAAAAAAAAAATCTGTTTACTGTACATCTGGCCTAAATTTGCTGCAGGAAGCACATCATATTTCAGTAGCAAAATGTCTCTGACTCCTTTGGTGTTTGTACACTGATCGTGATAAAAACAAAAACATAATTCGCCCACAAAAAAAACCCACATCCACTCACAAGATATGCAAAGAACCATGTCTAACCCACACAACACTTCACAGCTACTCCTTAGCAAGAAGAAGAAAAATAAAATTTTCAATGAGAAGTGCACAGAGAAATGACAGAGGTGTATAAAGTAATCACAGAGCACAAACCTTGGCTACTTGAAATAGCATGGGATTTTTTTCACTTGGAAGAGACCAAGACTATGTCTTTACATTTCTGTCTGATTGCATCTCCAGAAACTGAGTTTCTTTTTGTAAAGCTCAGCTAGATGATTTCCACAGTCTTAAAATAACTTTTTGCTTAATCAATGTCACTTCCTCGAAGCATCTCTATAATTTTGTTTATTTTAGAAAAATGCCAGCAACAAAATCATGTGAGATGTCACAAATAGCAGATACACCCCCCAGTGACTGCAGCACCTGCTCCTAAAACCATTGTTCAACTTTAAACCAAAGCAGGATTGTGTGCTTTGCTAAAGTATCAGTTACCAGATCATCACTGATCACCTCAATCCCCAACTCCATTGCCTGCAGCAGCTCATTAGCTTTCCTAGATGTTCCCAAAATATTCTTCTATAGGTCCACCTAACTGCAAGGGTGCTAAGTAGAAGAGCAAAATTGATTAGCAACTTTGTTTGATAAGAATCAAGTGACAGATGTTACACACACAGAGCATTATGGTGGTATAAACTCTACTCTACAGCCTAACTCTTATGCCTGAGTGGAATTTCTACAGACAACTCAATGCCAGTAATATGAAGTAGCTTGTCTTCAAATCTTTAGGGGCTCCAGATACGGTGGCAGTCAGAGCCCTGCACCTCAGCAACACTGTCCTGGAAGGTTCCACCTCTGGCTGGGAAATGAAAAAAGCATGCCTGTCTCCCAATGGCCCTAAAAGAGACTTTATTATCTCTCCCAACCCACCTCCTGTGCCAGCTGCAGAGCCTGACCTGTATCTCTAAATCTTGGTGCAAAACCCAATGAGCCACAGAGCCACACTTGGATGAGGTGATGCTGCCAAGCTGATTGCTCAAAATATTGCACATTTCTTCTCTGGTTGCCACTTAAATCTCCTGAGCATTCATTTTAGGGGAAAACACAAATCAGGCAAGCAGCTGGGGGAGAAATCCTCTAATCTAGAAGATATAGACCACTAACAGAATAATTCATTTGTCAGCTGGTAAAATACCAAAAATTAAACAGTCCAGTCAGAGAAAAAAGGGCTACAAAGAGAGGAGCTCAACTGGACATGGGCAGCACAGACACTTGTTTATCTGACCCCTGTGCTGCAGGCACAGGTGAGTACTGCAGGACAGGTGAGCACCAGGCTCCTCGGTAGGTTTGATCCTTTGTCTCCTTTATGTAAAGTCCCACCAGGTCTCCAGTCTCCTGAGCCAATCTCCAGCTGCTCTGTGCACCCACCACCCTCTGAAGGGCAATGAACAGCTACAGGCATCCAGAAAGACAGCAGACCCTGCAGCCTTTGGTTTCAGCTTTCACTGTGCCCGTCCCCAGGGGCCTCCAAGTAGCCAGCTCACCAGAGAGCCAAAGCTGGTTCAGATGGAGATGCAGCTCACACTTCTGCTCCCCCTTTTTTGCCTCTCTGTCACAGCACACAGGAGCTACTGAAGCTGCATATCCCCACTTAGACAGGAAAAATGCCTTTCACAGCCATGTTGCAGCTTGCCAGCGCTGGTAGCAATGTCCAACAGATGATGTCCCCACCATCTGCTGCTAATAACTTGTGCAGGCAAATGGGCTTTGTTTGAACGGTCCCAAGGGCTTTATCCTCTCTCCCCTGAATTCAAGATCAGCTCATTTCCAAAGCACCACTGGTGCTGCTTCTTCTGCTTTTTCTCCCTTTTTATACTTTGAACCCCTTTGGTACAGCAGTGACTCTTCAACAAAGAGGTACATATGCACAGATCTTTAAACCAGAATACTTTGAAACTCATCTGTTGTTTCATGGCTGATCATTTGACATAGAAGATAAAAGGAGAGCACAACACAGGCACTTCAGTCCTTCAAAATGGGGAAAAAAGTCAATTTGCTAATCATCTGTTGACTAGATTAGCAGCAAAGGTGCACGAACTCCAATCAATGAATAACTACAGGCTCCTTTTCATATCAAAACCAGAAAAAAGTATCAGATGACACCTGCTGTTCCTGAATCACGAAAAATAAGGCAAAGCAGAGGTAGTGGTTTCAAACAGGATTCCCCAGCTAGTGGGGCAGAGAGGGAATTCTCCAGACTTTGCTGGCGAAGACTCCACCAGAGTCACACCCACGTGCTAAAACCTACTCTGGAAACAGAGGAAGAGAAATTAATTCAAGCTCCAGGTATACTAAAAACAGTAAGAGAAGAAATAGAACAAAAACCAAACCAGTATGCAATCAAAATACACTACCAGAAATTGCATAAGAAGAGGAGCATTTCCATGAAACACCAGCTGATGCTATTCAAAATGCTAAACCCTGAGGTGCAAATTCTTCAATGCCAAGGTGGAAAATGGAGGCTGGTGTGTTACTCTAGCGCGCAACACGAAACGCAGAGACACAGCTGAGTGAAGGCAAAGAAGAAGAGCGAACTTTATTTTGGTTTTTACATTATATAGAGTTTAGGGAATGACCATTGATCGGAAGGTGAAGTTATATCTTCTATAACTGCACTGGTTAATGACAAAGTCTATCAAATCTTTCTCCTCCCAGGAGAAAGAATGAAAAACAAGAAGACAATTAGAAAAACATGTGCATGTTTACAAAAGCAGTGTGAGAAACTCTATCACAAGAATGAATACATCAGAAGGCTGAAAAATGAGAGTGACACTGGTGGGCGGGAGAAGGAGTGGCAGAGAAGAGCTATCAGAGGAGAGGATTTCTCTCTACATGGAGAGCCAAAGGGGATGATGTATGCTCAGGGGTGCTAGCCCCAGAGAGAGGGTGTGCAGACATGGGGCAGCAGAGCAAGGCACTGACTACCTGGTGCCCCAACTCTCCTGAAGACCTCCCTATGTAAATGACCAAAGCAGCTCCACCACTGCCATGAGAGTTTCTGCAGAGGCACAGAGCTCTGTGCAGACCTCAAAGCCCGTCTGTGAAGCTGGGTAAATACTCAGGCACCGAATCAATGCTAAATCCTCACCTGTCACAGCTCCACTGCTTCCAGGGCCCCAACCAGATGGCTCAGAGTGAGCTGGGGATGTGAGGGCAATCATGCCATGATGGCAGTGCAAACATTCGCTTCACACAGGAGAGGCAAGATTCAACAAATGGCCATGTTTACCTACTGCTATCCCCATCTTCCACGGAAAGCAAAAGGCTATTTCAACTGTGAAACACAGGGCAGGCAGGGGGGGGAACAGGAGAATGAGAGCAAGAGAGAGTGGTAAGAGCCACAAGAAAAAGCCACTGAAATAAAATTTCACTTGAAAGCCTGTTTAGAACAAAACATAGAAAGAGATGGAAGTACAAACGCTACCCTTAATTCAACTATCTAAAGCCCAATTTTACTACTACTGAAAAATGGTGGGCAGCAGGGACTTGTCTCTGCCCAAAGTTCTAGGAACAGTGGTGCCCATCCCACATATACCCCAGGTCCCCTGCAGCAAAGTCACCTCCCAGGGGATCAAAGCACAAGATCTGCTCTCAGCTCCAAGCCACTTGGTGGGACAGGACAGGCAGCCACAGCACCAAGCCCAGCACAAGCACTCACTGGCAAACCTGGCAGAGATGCCAAGGACCATGGGGACCCCAGAGACTTGGCACTCCTCTGCCGGGTACCCATCTGCTCCCAGCAAGATCAAGGATTGGAGACGGGTGCTGCTGATGATACATGGAGGCTGCTTGTGACACAGCCCCTCAGTGGAAAGAAGCCTTTGTGCTTGAATGAGTTTCAATGCAGGCCTTCACAAAACACAAGCTTTTAACTCCCAGGCAGTGCTGCTAAGCAGGGAAGGGCTCCTATTGCTCTCTGCCATTGTTGGGTGGGAAAACTAAAGCACAGCCAGGGATCAATCCATACCTAATTCCAGTCTACAATGCAAAGGCCAAGCTCCACCCAAAAGGAAGGGAGAGAGCATCAAAAGCAAATGCCAGCAAATTGTCAACAGAACCGAGGCGACAGAGGCTGAGTGACACCACTGGAAATCAAGCCAAGGAATGTTTTATCCTGGCAGCATCTTTTACGTCCCTGCAGTGCCTTTGGTGATCAGAGTCCTAGAAAGTCCCTGGTACTTTCCCTCTTGAGTACCAATAATTAACAACCACAAACTGGCAGACAAGCAAGCAATTCCCTCTGGTTCCGATAAGAGGAGCTGACATCTCTCTAACCCCAGCCACCTCCATTGCTTTATTCTCTTTGTTTATTGATCCTTTTATGCACATAATGCAAATTGACATTTAATAATTCAGCCGAGTTAATGGTGCTTAAATATTAAAAGGCTTTTCTCTTTTAATTAGCTGTAACAAAATAGGCAACAAAGGAGTGCTAGATAGACACCATTTAAAATACTCTTGTCCAAGTTCCTTGGCATTTTTCTAGGGATGGAAAAGAATAGTTCAATGGAAATTTTGTACAAGTCTCCTACTCTCGCCAGGAAGGTAACTAACCCATAGAACCATTTCTAGAAGCTTTGATTCATAGAGCATATTCATCTCTGTCAACTCTTTGTTTTCTCTGCCTTCTCCTCTTCTCCTAATAGAGACAGAGAGGAGTGGAAGGAGGGGCAGAGGGTAGAACGAAAACCCTTCCCCATAAGAAGTGCCAGAACCCATATAACATGTTGTAGATGTGGATGCAGAAGCCTTCTGATACATCACTACAAGACCTGTATCCAGGTGAAAACAGAGCTAAAAGGTAGCAGAGCACAAAGCTATTTGAAGAGTTACAAACAGCACAGAAATCTTGCAATTATTCCCTGGGGCAAGAATAGCTTATTCAGAAAATTAATTGAATATTACACTGGGAAAAAAAAATCCCATATATAGCAGGGTAAGGGAGCACTCGTTTCTCTTCTGCTTATTATGCCAAAGGTTCAGAACAAGAGAGAAAATATACAGTATCTTTAAAGCTCAGTTCCATCTCAGCTGGAGCCGATGGCAGTAATACATCTTAGTCATAATGTTGCTGGTGTGAATCACCATAACTGAAAAGACTTGTTATTATTTGGGATGTTTTAACTGTGCATACCTCCTCTCTGAATTAGTGCTCATTTGAAGTCCTCAATTGGTTTGAGTTTGGGATAATGATTTCCCACCTAACCCAGAGGAGAACCACATAGTCACAATAATTAGATATAGAAACTGTTAATAACTTAGTTTAATTACAACCTATTTTCTTCAAATTTAGCTTAGACATAAGATTTCAATGAACTCTAATTACATGCCATGTTTGAAGAGCCTGTGCTATTACATTATAAATTCCAGACAAAGAAACAGACTGGCAAACACTAAATTCCTTACTGAGGATACTTTATAAAAATTAATCTTAATTCAAGTCAATTAATATATTGACTTGAATCTCATTCTGTGCAATTTCATTCTTCAAGGGAGGACTACACATTGTAAATCTGTAGAGGGTAAACTGCATTTTTCACGTGTAACAAAAATATCAAATTCCCAGTTTATGTGCAAAGTTGAGTTCATCCTTACCACCAGATCTGCTAGGGGCATTTCCACAAAACACTGAGTCACTGTTCTGAAGCTGCCAGGCAGGACATCATGTCAAAGGGTGTCCTCACATGCAAAGGCCCCCCAGAACTTCAGGATGATGGGAGAGGGCAGAGCACTGGTCCTTCTGTCCAGAAGTGACAGGGGTGTGCAACACACACAGCCTTGTCCACGCCCAGCATCCCCCCACGCACACAGGAGAGGGCAGCGGTGCACATCTGACACAGCCCACTATACTTTTATCACTGACTTTAAGGTGGTGAAATTCGGCTGCAGGAACTGCTACTTTTTCTGCCCTTGCACACAAAATCTAGAAGAAGGTCTTTTACAGCCCTCTTGGACTCTGGTTACCCCCCACCCATCACTTTGGCAGAACATGGGGAGCCCCTCCTTGCCTCTGTACGGCTCTGCACAGGGAGCATTTTCCGTCACTCCACATCCACCATGTGCAGCTCATGCACTGAAATACTCTTGACACCGTAACAATGGTTTGCATTGTTTCCCTTTAATAGAAAATCCATCTACTCCTTTCCAGCTGTGCAGCACATCTGGTCCACTGCCTCTCCTGGGCAGGCACTCCTTACTCCAATTTTCAGTTTATTGTTAGGCGGTGATAAGGGAGTAAATGCCCAGTGGACAAGTGGCAACTCCAGGCATTTTCAGGGGCAATAAAACACAAGTTCACTTGCAGCCTCTTCAGTTCTGAGCTACTACTTCTGGCCTTCTGTAGTTGCCAGGACTTAAAGAATGCAGTTAACTTGTCTCAGAGCACTGTCAAAGAAAGAAGTTTCCTTAAGATAAGCCACCACAACTGGCTAAGATGGGAAACAGGAGGGTGTTAATTTCAGGCCTGCATGGATGTGAAAGGTCTGGAATTGGCACAATGGACAAAATTCCACCATGCAAACTGGGGTGAGAGTGGAAATGGCAACAACAGGAAGATGGCAGGCCTGGTAAGGTGGATCTGGGTAGCCTATCTGGACAAAAATTCCCATAATGGCAAACTGGGAGAAAAGGAAGCAGCTGCTTACAGACATGCAATCCCAAGTTGTAGGAATGGCACATCATACGCTTTCTGACACCTGTGACCTGGACTGTGTAAAAGTGGTACCTCCAGAAGAACATGTGGGGACTCCCACCACAGAAAAGACCAGCGGGAACCCATGTAGTGGTGACTACAATGTGTCTATCTCTCTCTAATACCCTCCACTCCCCTCCCCCTGCCCCTTCCTATCTCTCTCTCTACCTCACATTTACTGTTAAATAAAATCTGTACTATTGACTTTGGCATGTGGTCTCGTTTGCAACTTAATTTGGGCAGAGGTATCTTTTAATAATCAGACCCTAACATTATTTTGGTGTATCATAACATTATTTTCATGTGAGAAGTGGGATCATAACAGTAGTCTCCCTTCCACCTGCAGCTCCTCCCAGTAAGATGGGGCCACACCCTGGATATACATGTGATTAATTAACTGGAACTACTGTGATTAACTAACACACTACTGGAAGGCTGTTCCAGCAAATGGGATGAACTTTGGGTCATTACTATAAAGAGCTCTCCTCAACCACAAATGCCAGATGTTGGCCTCAGGAGCATCCCCCAAACCCTGCAAAATAAGGGTAACTCTGGCAATGCCACATCCTGGCTATATTCTGACAAACAGCTGCAGCAGCTCAGACAATCAGACTGGGGGAAGAAGAGGGGGGAAAAAAAAGGAAAAATGAAAATGGATTAGCAAAGAGTTTTACAAAAAAAAAAGTAAAAATCTGATTACAGCTGAAACACAGGGAAGGAGAAGTGAGGCAGGCTGATGATGGCTTGGCTGTTCCCCAGTGAGAGACCAACAGCAATGAACTTAGGAGCAGAAGTTCCACAAAGCAAGGTTATGAATTTATTACTCTGCATCTGTGCAGAGTCAAAAGATCGTCTGAAACACCAGAGACTTGCAGAGGAAATTGGGAAAGCACTAATCCACATGGGATAGTGTTTAAAATAATTTCTCAGCTGGCTGACTGCACAGGGGGTAAGGACAGGGATTAATTCTCTACCCAAGATCATGCATTTGTGCAAACATTGTTGAGCAGCTTGTTCAACAGGGGACTCGAGGACTAATGCAGCCATATCAAAGCAGCCAGGGTCTGGCTGACAGCTTTGCAAAGGAAGAAAGATGATCTTTGACATGAAGGAAATAAAGCTATGAGAGACTAAAATGCTGACAGGCACCAGCCTCAAAGCCGAAGCATCTCTGAAGAGGAAAGCTCTTTAAAGACTTTTGTTCTCAAGCTCTCTTCTGCAAGGGAAAAAGCTTTGGCCTACTTAAGTGAGGCCAAGGGCAGGCTAAGACCTCAGTATATTTTGAAATCACTTATCCGCAGCTCCATTTGATGTTTTCTTGATATTAGTAAGAAATTTCACTTTATTTAAAACATTCCTGGTCCTTCAGCTGCATGTGGAATGATACAGAGCAGTCCATCCCTTGGAGAACGATATAGTCCCTTGGTCTCTGAAGGGGACAGGAGAAAAGCAAACCCACACAGAGAGCAAAGTCTCAAAACCAGCCTACTTTCTTAAAACACCTCAACCCACCCAGCCTGCTGCAGAGCACCCTGAACAAATGAACAAAACTAGGGAGTGGGCTTCACATTTAAAAGACTAAATGTCTGCAGAGGGAAGGATGCACAGCTTCTGAAAATGTGAATTTACTGGAATTTCCATCCCCTAGATGAGCAAATAGTTTTTCGGGTGCTGCCCATCAGGCAAGGAATTGGTTTACTTTCTAAAATCTAGTTTTGCCCCCAGTATCAGTCTACTCCAATTTTGCACTGAGGATAAAGACTCTGGATCTGGTTATGCCCAAGAGGAGCATACCTCTCCAGCAGTCCACCAGACTGATGGCTGACAGGGACTGTGAAGCTATTTCCCAGAGTTTGTCCCACAAGACATGTCACCAACCACCAAGGCACCACCAGCTGGTTTCACTGAGATGGGCAGCACACCTGTCTTGGGGCATTTTGAAGCCTGACGTGATGAAAGTTTGCTTGGTATAAATTTTGGGGAAATGATCAACAACCATTTTGAGTCTTGCAAACAACTTTTGCTAATCCTCATCTGGAGGGATAGAAGTTAGCCTGGACAAACTTAGGAAACTGGATAGGGCAGAAAAAAACCAAGTTATGTCTTGCTCCTGCAGTGGGTACAACCAGGAATGCTGCTCCTTCCACAGGCCAACAAGCACGTGTGCTGCTGAACAGCCAAAAATGAGCCACTCTGTCATATCTTACAACCACCATGCCTCCAGACTTCTCTCCCTGTTTGATCATATCCTAAAACATGTGGGGAACAATAGGCTATTATCAGCTATGTGCTTTCTGTGTTGATGCCTGCCACAGAGGAGGCAGAAAGTCATCTGAGGTAGCTGGGGAGCTGCTCGATGCACTTCAAAGGATTTCATTTGCAGCAGCAATGCTCCAAACCAGCAGTCACCATCGAGCACTGATGTGAGCTCTTCAGGACCCTTAATTAATCTCAAACTATCCCAACTTCATCCAGGAGAAATGGCATCCTGAATTTTTGCTCACTTCCACAGGCCTAATGGTCTTCATATTATGGTCTTCACCCTCAAGCATTCTCATACATCCCTGCTTAACCATGACACCAAGGAAGACAGAGAGTGAGAAAGAAACCCCAAAACCAAGAATAATCTATAATGAGTACTAAGTAACTGCCTTGGTGTGTGACCTTGGGCAAGCAGGTGCACCCTTCTTGGTGCATCTTTGTCTCACCACGTGTTATTTGAATAATTGCACTGCCATGTCATGCAGGGTACTTTAAGGCTTAGTGTTTATACAACTTTTTGAAGATGCAAAAATCATATAAATGCTAAGTCTTATTGTGGTTATTACCTTTCTCACAGGGGCGTTATGAAGCTTTGTAATTAATGTTTGTAAAGCAAATCTCTGTTATTGGATGAAATGTAATGTGCTAGAGAAGTGTGAAGGATTAATATCCTCAGTGATCTGATGTGGGTTTTACTGTTCTGTGCAACACTTAAAAAAATAATTAAAAACAAACCTAAGCTGATACTGATAGGAAGGATGAGGAAGCAGAGACAGATGCATGTGAGGACAGACTGCTCTCCATTAATTAAGCCCAATATCATCCATCTCCAAGACTCTGCCAAGTATTTTCTTGCATCTGGTGATAATCATGCATTCAATTTAAGGCTGATTTTGGGTAACGAGAACTCTTGGAGCACCCCAGAAACACTTTCAATGCAGTGAGAAATACCAAACACATCTACAGCAGCACAGCTCTGACCCCACAACTTTTACACAGGAGCTGCTTCCTGGGGTAGGCAGCAAACAGGTGAGATATGCTTGGAGACCTGGAAGAGAGCTGAAAGAAGGCTGTAAAGCCACGGGGTCCCACTCCCATACACCCAAAGTTCTGGTCTCCAGTCACTAGATTGGAGGTGTAGAGAAATTTCACTCCTAGGGCTGTGCAGGATTCAAGTCCCCTGCAGCACTGACAGCTGCCAGTCCTATGCATCGAGAGCCACCAGCTCAGTGGCTCTGCAAAAACACATGCCAGCTTCAAATTTCTTCAGCATGAGAAATGTGCCTGCGCAAGTGTTCTGCAGCACAGCTACTTCCAAGTGCACAAAGATGGAGAAGTGTTTGGAAAGTCTCTTGAAGAACAATTACCACTAGAGAAGGAAAATTGCTGGCAATTGCTTTAACTGCTTGAGTGCCAGCTTTCTCCCCAGCACAGCAGATGCAGCCAGAGCACCTCTCTCCCAGTGTCTCCATACATGCAAACAGCCCTCCAGACATTTCACGTGACTGAGTTCACATCACACATCCCTGTATTTGGGATGGTATAGGTACTGTTTATATACTGTACATGTACTATTCATCTACTATATAAAATGATACAGGCTATCCTGCCTTTACACACACAGCTTGCAACAGTAGCTCCCTGGCAGACTCCAAAATCAACAGGATGTCCAAGCACAGCAGATTTTTTTTGTGCAACTGTTCATCAGGCTTCACTCTTATTTACTGCATTTGCCCACATGGTTTCTCCTGGTGCCAATTCTCTTTGGTTAATGCCAAAGGGATAAAAGCAATACTGGTTTTCCCCTGAATACATGTATACAGATATGCCAACACTTCCCACAGGCAAATGGGCCAAGAGTAAAACTCAGAGAAGCTACAGAAAGAGTTCAAGGAACTACACATATTTCAGACAGAGTCCCACAGTACTGCCAGGTCATCTGCAAGCCTTCCCTCCAGGCTTCTCCAAGCTTTAAAACGTCCCCAGAGAAGCATCTCCACAGCTGCTTTCATGTTTGCATCAGGAACTCATTCTGGCATTCAGCCCCAGTCGTGCCTACAGAGAGAGGGTAAAAAGACAGGCTGGAACAACAGCACCCAAAGCACCTGTCTTACAGGTGATGTGACATCTTTCCTGCTTATCACTTGAAGGCACACAGCAAGGGGATCTGAGCTCACATCAGGTACCAGAGTAAGAGGTGCGGTTATCAATAACCTTGGTAGTGTCTGATACACCACCACAGCAAGCAAGACACACATCCTTTCTCTTTAGAGGGCTTCAAGTGATGATGGGATGCAAACTGCACCACAGCAAGAAAGACAACAGCCACTCAGGAGTCCATGGGATGGGGTGGGAGCATGAGAAACTAAATAAACACCCCTCTTCACCTGTGGAACTTCATTCACTATTCACTTTTAAATCCTGAGAAGCCACTTACACTGACTCACTTGAGAATCCAAAACATGTGGCACTACAGAGCAGTGTAACATACCTCCTCTCCCTGCCCTGTGCAAAGGATCAAGCCAAGTGTGCCTTCACCATCTTCGGTTTTACAGGGGAGAAGTTGGAGGGGGTGTGCTTCATTGCAGGAAGCTCTGCTAATCCTTGCTATACATGAGCAATAAGGGCAAAGGATTAGCATCACCAGCTGCTCTGCTGGAACGTGCAACAAGGAAAATTAGATGCATATATGCAGTGTGGAGCCATTAGGAAAAACTGCCTCAAGCACCACCCCCTCCCCATATTGCAGCTCATAACTCCCCATGTCATGAGCACTGCACTCCCCTTCAACACTGCCTTTATCTCTTCTCTCCTCTGCAGCCTGTTACCCCAAATGCCATTTCCACCCCTGAAGCACAACATTCCTCACTTTCTCATCAGCACTGCTACAGAGCCTGTTACTCTGATCAAAACCATCCCGGGCAGCTGGTGCATGCTGCAGAACCACGAGAGAATTCAGCACCTTCTGCAGCTTGGCCTTAGCAGTGTGGAGATGCCTGGCACCCCACCTGTGAGAAGTGGTCACTTTGCCTCACATTTTCCTATCATTTGTCATATCAAAAAGACTTAATGTGTACACAGGTTGGAGAAAAGGGGCTGCTTTCACGAGAAACAGAATACAGCTTCCTCTGAGGTGGAACACAGCTGGTTAACAGGACTCAGGAACATTATCTAATTGCTCAGGCTAGAAAGGGAAAAGCAATCTAAACTGATTTGAAGCTTCAGAGGGAATTAGGGAACAGAATATAATAACCTAAGTTGGAATTTGGCCATGACTCATGGGAAATAGAAAAAAAAAGTGATTCTGGTCTTTCAACACAAACAAATGGCAACTTGGTGTTCCATTCCTTTCCAGAGTGGTATAGGCATGCATTTGATTTTGTTCACACTAACAATTAAGACGCAGCTTTGAGGTAAGGAAAAATGCACTGGCTTTACACCAGTATAGCTATCCATTACACTGTGTCACTATGCTAGAGAGGACACAATGTCTCACATTGCACAGGTGACCTCAGCTTTGGGAATATGCAGATTTTCAATCCTTGAATTTCACTATTTTTAAAATCCTCCAGAAAATCTTCAATAAAGCAAATATACACTAACAACCAACTGCAGCCGAACGCTTTTCAGAATATTCCGTATCTGTCACCGCAAGACTTTTCACAAAGCACCCACGCAAGAACAGCAGGTTTCCTATGGCCAGGTGTCAGCTGCACAGCTCTGGATCCATGGCACAGGACAGTGGCACTGCCCCAGGCTTGTGCCTTGGCTGAAGATCTTGGCAGCAAAAGGCTGGCTCAAACCCTGAACCCCCAAAAGCAATGTTGGTACAGGTCTTAGCAGTCCTAAGGTACAGTCAGATGAGACCAGAAAAGTGTGCATTATCAAGGCAGGAAAGATTTCACTCTCATTAGCTCTGGCACATGGCTACTTTGAAGCTTCTCTGGTATTTTACAAATTGTGAGAAGCAGCCAAGCCAAACCCGGTCTGTTTTAAAGAACAGTCAGACTCCCACACAGGTCTGAAGCACTGCACAGCTGCCTGCAGCTCACATGAAGTCCACATATGGGACAGATCATAGCTAAAACAGTGCTTGGAAAAAGCTGTCAGCAGTGCCAGACTGCTCCTTTTCCACCTCCAACCTTACAAGTATCTGTGAACAAGTAAAGACACGGCTGGTCCCCTTCTGCTTCAGCCTACCCAGAAATTCAGCTCTGACAAGGTCTAAGCCTTGGCTATTCCTGTTGCAGACATGGCAGGAACAAGCTGGAGAGCACAGAAGATGCTGGAGAGCAAAGCCCACTTTTCCTGTTCCCCCAAAGAGAGGGTTTTTCCCACAGCAGCCACTGCCAGCCGTAACTTTGAGAGCTTTGACAAGCATGAAGAGAGCATGAAGGCCACAGCTCTCATCATCCCTACCTGTCCTAGCCAAGTGCCTGTTTCATCCACTCCTTAATGTCAGCCTTGTCCCACTCTTAAATAGCAAGGACAGAGCTAATGCTGGGCTGATTGAGCATTTAGGCTGATTGATCTGCAATGAAATTCATGCCCATGCTTTACTACAGCAAGGTGTCCACACCCAGACAACCCAGAACGAGTGTTTAAGCCCGTGGAAATAAGTGGAAGTATTATAAGCCACAGCCAGTGCGAGTGCCATGCCAAGGTGGGCTTGAAGATTAGTCATCTACTAGAAGGATTACAAGGGGACAGGTGGGACACCAACACCATCTCTGCTGTTCAGTAGCAATCACACAGCTTTGACAACATTGCTGTTCTTTTCTGAAGTAAGAGACAGAGGATGTGGGGTTGGAGTTAGCTTGGGGGGGATCGGGAGGTCTGCTAGGAGGAATTAATTTCAACAGTTTTAATGCTTAATATAATCCAGAAAAAAACCCCAAAACTCCAAGCCTTCACAGAATGGAAACTGTCAGAAACTAAAACATTTAACACTTAAAACCCATGTACAAACAAAGAAACAAAAGAAATTTGCAGCAGCCTTTGCTCTCCACCTCGTCACACTTAATGGTAAAGCAGGGTGATGGGAGACACTGTCCACTGTAGACTGAGTGAAACACTGGTCACAGACACTTAGAAAGCACACTGACCTTGGAAAAAGGCCCAGTGGAAGCCAATGATGGGTTTTCTGTGTCAAATATTCATGGATACAATTCTACCTTCTGCTGCAAAATTGTAACTTTCACTGCAGTTGATGGGAATTACACCTATTTAATAGACAGACAAATTGATTTTGTAATCCCACGTGCCCGGGCCTGCAAGATTTCCAGCCCACATAACTTCAGATAAAAATCCAGCAAACCCCAAGATAATGAAGTTTGAGATTCCACAAACACTGCTTCACTGAGCAAAGCTCGGATGTGCTTGGAGCTCAATGCAATCACAAGCTTCTGCTAAATTACCTTGGGCCAGAAGCATTGCAGATCCGGATATTTCCAGGCAGGTTAGGGACTAATGTCATGAGAATTGCTACCTAAGGGATATTTTTATCGCTACTGTATTGCTCCTGGGCAAAATGCAAAAGGCATTATGTGTACACAGAGCTACAATTTCCATCTAAGAGCTGAGCCCAAGCTTCACATCAAGCTGTTTGACTTTACACTGCAAGCTTTGCTCATCACAGTGCAAATGCACCGATGTGCTTAAGGAGATCCCGTTACCAGCCAGAAAGAGCAAGGCAGCAGGAGCAGCTGTCACCTGCCGAGACGTGGCTTGGCAGCTCAGTCGGTGTCACACTGAGGGCTCTGAAGTGCCTGACGGGGCAACAAAAGGTCACAGAGATACACTTCTCTGGTTGATCCTGGCACCTTGATCAAAGCACTCTTGGGAAATGGGAAGACTCCTCAGCTTTGCTCCCCTTTGTGTTCTCTTCGCATTCCCCTTGCTGAACTTCTGAGCGCGAATCAAAGGCGAGAGGCTGCTGCTGGAGCCAGCGGGTGCCTGGCAGCTGAGGGAGTTTGATAGAGAGAGCAGAAAAAAGCCTGAGGTGTGAGGACAAGCATCTACACATTTTCTCCTGGAATACTTACTCTTTTCTGTGTTGTGGAAAGACTCAACATGCTGGAAGAGCACGAGGCATCCCCACAGCAGCAGTGGGGAGCTGAAACTGGAGCCACACTGACCAACAGCCTGGGAGCTCAGCAGGGCTCACTTAGCAGCACAATCCCATGGCAATGCCTGTTCCAGACCTAAAGGCTGTCCTAGAGTCCTAAAGATGAATTAAGAGTGTTCGAGCGAGACTTTGGCTTGCAATCCCTGTTCCCTCACAGAACACAGCCTCTGCTCTCCTCCTCCCTTAGGAGCACTCAGGGAGTGTTAACTGCGTTCAGTTCAGCATCCCATGTCCATTTGCAGTGACTCCACCCCTGGGGACCCTGTGGACCTTGTGTAACACTGCTCCTGCTGCACAGAAGTGACACTGTTCAGCAGCACATTGGTCACAAACTGCGTCATTTTGCATTATTTTGTTGGCTCTTGGCCATAGTGATGGTGGCCTCCTGGGACAAGAGAGGATGCAGCTTCCAGGGAGAAAATCCTGCTCCCAACCTACTCCTGCTCCTCTCCAAAAGCAGATGGCTGAAAGAGCTACTGTGGCACCTCATGGGAGCCTGCATCACACCTGGAGAAAGGGAGGTGGGAGAAAAGGGAAACAGACACATCATCTCTCCTCTCTGGAGGGCAAGTGCTTAGACTAGAGCGATTCAGATCACTGCCTTTCCTCTCAGCCTTTTACAGGCCTCTCATTTGGAAAGGGACAGATGCTCATGCCACCCTGGCAGGCTGGTCAGCAGCTGCACAAGTAAGGGAACTGGGCACAGAGAGATTAGGGACTGTGATGGGGATATTCAGGGAGTCAGCTGTTCAGTCCAGGAGCTCACTGTATTCATCTGCTCCCATAGCTATGGCAGTCTTCAGCAACAAACAGTGTGGAACAGCCACTTTGGTGCTCATCCTTGCAATTTCCAGTCCAACAGCCCAGTCACACGTTTACCAGCCTTCCACAAAGGGAATCACAGTATAGGAAACAACAGGGCCCTCAGGGTCTGTTTTCTGTTTGGTGTCCAACACAGGTTAGCAAAGGCTGCCTGGTGCATTCCTGTGGTAACGCTCACTGCAAGAGCTCACACCCCACAACACCCCAAGGGCCCAGATAAAGAGGTGCTAGGAAATGGGGGGGTTACTCCACTCATAAGCAACCTGAATTGGTGATGGAGAAATCCAGCCCCTGAGGAATAACACAAGGGAGAGAGGTGATGAGCAGGCAGTAGGATACTGAGACAGAAAGCCTTCTTGGTGTTTATTAAAATAGTGTTACATCTGCTAGTCACCTCCTCAGCAGTGGTGGCATTTAAGCAGTAAAGCACTGCCTTGAGGCAGAAACCAACACTCTTGGTGCAAACACCTGATTCCCACAGGAGGCTTCCAGCAAAGCCTTGCCAGCAGCCCACATGGCTGCAGGCCTTTCACTTCCAAGCTGCCCAAACACATGGAGCCCCTCAGTCTCCTGGAGCCCTGCCTCATATCCCCAGAGCTCTGTGGGCCATGCTGCCTGCCAGGAAGGGCTGCACTGTATGAAACACCCAGGGGCAGGGAGGAAGGACACAAGGGGAAAGGGCAGGTGGAGATGCAAGAGCTACCTACCTTAGCTAGACACGTGGTCAGCCCAGCCATGAGAACTTGCTGGGATTGCCATGCCCCACAGCAAACACCAGCACTGCCCTCCCAGTAACCTAATAATACTCATTACAGTAGGCTGGATCCTTCATCAGGGAAAGAACAAGGTCTCCCACACAACTTCTTCAACAATGGGTTTCAGGCTATGGAACATGCAACCTGTGATCGACTCCTATTCATTGCTTGAGCCAGGTTCTTCAAACTGGAGACTGATCCTGGCCTGCTCTCCTTTATCACTTCTCCCTTTCCAAGCTCCCTTCTTCCTTGAACAATTAGACACTTGTAGACTGTTTCATGGTCTGTCTCACCCAAATCAGTCCACTTGCCACAGAAATGCATCCATGTGGGGGCAGAGCCCAGACACAGTTTAATGATCTGTTGCAGTACCAAACACCACTTCAATAGGGCAGGAGAAGGAGGAACATTAAATATGATTTCACATCAGACATGAAAATCCTTCTGTAGTCATAAAAAATAAAGCCTAGAACACAACATAAACCCATTGGGGGATTTTTGTATTTTTTTCTAATCTCTAGGTAACCAGGCAAGCCAAAAGACTAGTGCAATGCTGGGCAGTCACACCAACACAGAGAGCAAGACAGCATTTCACCATTCACTGCCCACTGATGCTACCAAAAGCACTGGGAGATGCTTCCATCTTCTCCCAAACCAGAGATTTTCTGCTGTATCCCATGTTCTAATTCATGCAGATGAAAAAAGAAAGGGTGGAAAAGCCAACCTGGCAGCTAATGGCTAAAGGCTCAAAGCACCCTCACCTATGTATCCATGGCAGAAGTGCTGCTGGGCAGATACCATGACACTAGTTCCTCCATAAAAGGCATGAGTTAGAGACCCAGGGAAGGCACATTTTCAGCAGCTTTAAGGGGTGACTGGTGTCAGGGGTTGGGGAGGGTGGGAAGCAGTGGGGACTTTTAGCCCAGACACAGCCCCATCCTAAGCTGTTAATTCTCCTGGGGTGTGTGAGTGCTCTGGGAAGCACTCCCCTCAGGAGGCCACTGGAACCAGCCAGGTCTGTAAATGAACTTCTCAGGGCACCATGACAAGTAGAAGCTTCAGGTTCATCTGGCTGAAGGCATACATGCTGCATTCCTTCCAATACCTTCCTGCCTAATGCTGCTGGCTGCCAAGCCCAAATGAGGCTGGAAAATGAGTGGGTAGTTTTGGCGAAGAGTAGGAATAAAAAAGGGATAGCCTGCTTCAGTTGTTTGGAGAGAATTAAGGTTACTCTCAGAGAGAGAACAACAGGGAGCAGCATCAGACTTGCCTGGGGAAAAGCAAGTGTCTGCTCACCAGGGGGATGATATTTTGTTGAAAGACAGGAAAATGGTTAAAACTCAGTTCTGTGCTCTGTATCTAAGACAAGAATAGATGTGGTATAAAGAGCAAGTTTCATCCTGTAGCATGAGAATTGCCTTAAATTTCTTTGGATTACATTTCTCAACCTTTTTATTCCCTCCATGCCCACAACCCCTTCCATAACTAAATCATGCCTCTTATGCAGATACAAGGCTGGTGAAGAAGCAGGAGGCATCCAAGCTGGGAGCCAAAAGCTCTGATGGAGATTCTAATGGAAATACAATGGGTTACAATGATTTAAAGGCAACATGATTCTAGCTGCATGTTAGAGGAATTACTATAGTAGGAGCCACCTGAACCAGTGGAAGACAAGCCTTTCAAAGATCAGTGCAAAAGAAGCAGTGCTATGACCTGAGCTGGCTTTTGTGCCCAGTAAGTCCATGCAACACAGCACAACTCCTGTCCCAAGTGACTACCGTAACAGATGGAGCCAGAAGTCATGGACTGAATGAACTCAATGGACATTTTGTAGACATTTATGGACATTCTGCAGACCTTTCACAGGGCTGGTCCATCAGCTATGGGAATGGTAACTGTGAATTACACCAAAGGGTAGGAAGGGGGGTGCATTGGATGGTATGGGACCCGAGCACAACAAACAGGATCTTTAAGGGATGAAGAATGTGCTGGGTTTGCCTGGGATAGAGTTAATTATCTTCATAACAGCTAGCATGATCTGTTTTGGGTTTGTGCTGGAAACAGCGTTGATAACACTGGGATTTTCTTCATTGCTGATTAGTGCACAGCATCAAGGTCCTTCCTGATCCTCACCAGCAATGGGGCTGGGAATGCACACGAAATTGGACAGGGACACAGCCAGGACAGCAGACCACAACTGACCAAAGGGACATTCCACACCATACAGCATCGTGCTCAGTTTATAAAACTGGGGGAAGAAGGAGTAGATGGGGACATTTGGAGTTGCTGTGTTTTACCTTCCCAAGGCACCATTATGGATGATGGAGCCCTGCTTTCCTGGGGATGGCTGGGCACCTGCCTGCCCATGGGGAGCAGTGAATGAATTCCTTGTTTTCCTTTGCTTGCATGCACAGTTTTTACTGTCCCTATTAAATTGCCTTTAACTCAATCGATGAGTTGCCTCCCCTTTGTTCTTCCAGTCCTCTCCACCTCCCTACACGGCGGGAGTGAGTGGCTTTGTGGCGCTCAGTTGTTGGCGGGGGTTAAACCATGGCACAGGGTCAGGAGCAAGGGCCATGGAAGGGAGCTGATCACTCTGGTGTCATTGCATCAGACCCAGGCAAGGAGGAGATGCAGCCCCACATGTGCATACACACGTTGTGCAGCATGAGACTCAGAACTGGAAGAGACTTTGAGTCGAGCAGTGCCCTCCCCCTGAGCCACACCAAAGCCCCAGCAGTGTGGCCAGGCAATGCACATAAATAGGCAGATGTGAGTGCAGCCTGCAAGGAAGACTTCCTCTCATATTCCTGGGGAAATAACCCTGCCAGTGGTGTCACCTCCTAAAAACAAATACACCATACAAGACATTAAAAGGAACAAATGAATAGGCATCTGCAGGGGTGGTGGAGGAAGCAGGTGCTGTTTACTGTAGTCCTGAACCAGACAGAGCCTTATACCCTTTCTAGGAGAAATATGATTAATCCCTCGTGCACAACAGCAGGAACACCAAGAGGGTGTTATTCTGGGGACCTGTCACAAACTGTGCTGTGCATCCCAGGGACACACTTGGCTTCTATATACACCCTGTATTACTTTCCCAGTAGTCATTTCCAAGCCATACTCCACAATATATGCCACAAAACTTTAAATGTAATTGGAGAAAACAGTTTCCCTGAGTTCTTATGATAACTTGTGAGCACTATCCCTCCCTAGCCCCCTTCCTTCAGCAAGGGTAACTCCCAGCATCTTCTCCCTACAACCAAGGCAAGGCAGCCTCCAACAGCCTTCCTGCCTGGTGCTTTCCCAGCCATCCTCTCCTGTCAAGTTGCTGCTTGGTGCTGTGCACCACATCCCTACCCCATGGGAGCAAGCAGATAACCTGATACCAGCTGAGTTCCATCTCCCCAGCACACTACCAAAGCACAGCTTGCTTGCTTTGCTACAGGAACCAAAACTGCAAAATTAACTGTTAACAGAGACAGTTCAGTTCCCTCCTACAGCTTGTGCCACAGGCCAGGAGGAAGGAGACAGTGGAATGAAAGGGCAACACATTCAAAGCAAGGCCAAGGACCTGCAGTTTGACGGCTCTGTTTCATGAGTCATTCCCCTCTCTGCTGAAGCCCAGGGCACTGGTCATGGTTAGAGCAGGCATTGGACCAATTAGCTGGCATGAAAGGCTTAAAATCCAGCACCTAATGGGAGCCAGTCACTGGTGCATGTCAAGCAAGTGGTACCTTGGATTTTAATTTTCTCCCTCTAGCCTGCTCAGAAAGCCTGGCACAGCAGATGCTCTGCCTATTGTCCAGAAAGCCATGATAGAAGGTGGAGGAATGGGGCTCTACTTCCCTTGGGAATGTGGCCAGCAGCCCTTCTGCAGCAGCCAGCACCCTTGCCAGCTGGGCAGAGGAGCCTGTGCTCTGCCAACCTTCCCCTCCAGCACCGTAACAAGCCTTCTGCTAAGCAGCATCAGCTCATTCCACAGCCCAAATACTGTTAAATACTCTCCTAAATATTACAAAATGCTGCTGTCATTGTCCCCGTGCACATTCCCCTCATGTCATCAACTGCAGGGACCTCTACCTGACTGGTTTAAAATCTCATAAACTTTCCTGCTCCTTCTCAAAGCTGGAGTTACTGCTCTCCCTGGTATTCAGGCTGGTTCCCTGAAAGTTATGGCCAAGTCAAAAATAAACTTGTGGTTTAAAAATTGCACAGATTTAAGATTTAAAGTCATTATTTATTTCTGCCTTCCTGCCTCCTTCCTCCAAGTGTTTCTGTGACCAACACTAAATTAAAGCAAGTATAAACAAGGATGAGGAGATTTCCAGCTAATTTTGAAAGCTAAAAGCAGCATCTCTCCCACCCTGTCACTCCCTCCTACTCTTATCCTTGTATTTTATACAAAGGATGGTTTCCCCCTCTTCCCACCTTTACTAAACAGATTTTCCAGCTCATGCTCCCACATTTGGGCAATTACTGGAAAACAGACAGCATGGTGTCACACATTAATGGGGAAGCCCAGTACAGACTTAAGAACCAGGAGCTTGGTCAGGGAGCTAAGTGTAGAAGTGAAAACCACCTCTTACATATTTCAAGACACAACCCTGATGCCTCTGGCCTTCTCAGAGGCAGAGTGGATGCTTGTATGCACATAAAAGGTTTTTCCAAAACATTTGCACATCTCTCCAATCACAACTTTACAACTGCCTTGTTGCCACAACAGACAGGCTAAACTCCAAGCCTGGAGATATCCCAGCTGGCATGGGGTTGGCAGGAAGCAGTTGGCATCAGACCTGCTGCAGACCCAAAAGGCACTGGAAGCCACAAGTCTTGCTAACCTCGTCAGGTTTTTCACTACTGAGATTTCTGGAAGCTCTTGATAGCTGCAGGATCTGGATTTAAGGGATACTGAGACTGTGTTTCCTTGTCTGGATTACTTCTAAATCAATCATGGAACAGTCAGCCAACAGGGAGGAATGAGAAGAGAAGCTCCATGGCTCTATGGCACCTTCAGCCCAGCTTTGGGTGCAAGCTGGGACCTCAAGCTTCTTGTTATCAGGCAGCTTCTGTCAGACTCCAAGAAAGCATCAGGATCCAGCAACCCCTGTAGCAGGCTCTTAACTTGAGAAGCACCACCCCCACTGCCCCTCTCCAGCAGGAGCAAATTGGGGTCAAACCAGTTATGGAGCACAGCTGAACCAGGCTGAAACCCAGCTGTGGAGAGAGCCACCCAGCTATCCTCACATGAAACCTGTCCCCAGCCACATGTGGAGGGAAGGGATGGGCAGGAGGCAGAAACCACTTTTGCCCTCTCTCCCCATCTCTTTAAAAGGCGGAAGGAAGGGCAGCCTTCTCCTTACCGGGGCAACTTTGACATGCCAGGCCTGTGTCCCCCGTGCTGAGGGGATGCAGCACGCTGTCCCACTGCCCTCTCAGGCAAGCCTGCTGCAGTGCCCAGGTGGCCCAGGGAGGCACATGGAGGGTGCCCAGCTCAGAGTTTAATCAGGCTTTTTTTTCAGCCAGTTACCTGGCTCAAGCTTGATTCCCACTTGAGAAACACCACCCTGCAAACCCCCACAATGGGGCCCCCCTCTCTAGGCTGTGCAAATTGGAATACAAATCAGAGGAAAAAGCTTTCCTCTGTTTGAACAAATTGCTATAGATTCACCCCCGTCTCAGGTCAGAGCCCCCGATGGGAAATATTTTCACTGGCTGACTGCTAATAGACTCTAGAGCAGCCACTGGATCGATACCTGAATAAGAAAATTAGCCAAAGCACACAATCTGATTTTACCTTGTTTTGAATTACAGCAGGTTTGTGTTTATTTCATTCTCTTTTCCCTCCTTCCCTCTCTAGCATGCTTCCCCCATCCTTGCTCCCTAGTTACCTATCTATCAAATCTAGTCAGATTTGTGGGAATATAATAAAGTACGTGCAGGAAGATGTAATGCCTTTTGAAAAATGTTTACATGCATTAATATTTTCTAGTGACACTGCAGCACTACCACTCCCTCAGAGGAGAATAGTTCAGGAGCAACAGCAAGATTCCCATACATCCCCCTCAAAAACGCCATATGCAAACAATTTAATGAAAAAAAATTCAAAAGTAGGATGGAGACTCAGCTGCACACTCCCTCTCAGAAAACCCAAGAGGTCAGTAGCAAGGTTTCAGTACCAGGAATTTAACGTAATAGTAATAACAACAACAACAACAACGACAACAACAACAACAGCTCAGTCCTTTCATTCGGTGTTGGTAGCAACAGGGATGTGTAACCACACCTGGGCTATATTTCAGATGTAGAGAGAGCTACACAGAGACCAGAAGTCATCCTGTTCTTTGAAAGACTTCACCAGCAAAGGGACAAGCAAAATGCTGCCTTTCACAGAGATTCAGTGCTGTATTTCTGACAGCTGAACATATGAACCACCCCAACTTCCTAATCCTTTCTTGCTGGTTTAGAGCCTATTTCATTTTAATCTGGGAATAGCCCTACAAGAAGGGGAGATACAGAGAAATAGATCACAGATACTAAGCACATTAAAGAAAAGAAGCTGCCAAACCAACTGTTCAGATAGGGCATGTTGCCCAGACAAAATTCAGTGGGAGTAAAATAATTCCTTCTACTTCCTACCCCAGCATCCCACTCTTCGTGCCACCTACAATTGTGTCAAATGAAGAGAGAAAGCATGACTCAATCTTCAGCTTCCTGCTCCTGCACATCATGCTGTGAAGCAAAGCCTCCAGCCGGGCACCCATGGAGAACTCGAAGTGTAAAGAAACCCTGGAGCATTCAACGTGAGATGAGGTCCCCCTGTCACATTAACACACCACAAGTGGCTTCGAACTAAACAGTCTGAGCAGAACCTCACACCACCCTCTTTATAAAGCTTCCCTGAGAAACTGCATGTCTTTCTTCCTACCCAGTCACTTACTGCTACACACTGGGGACAAGATCCTCTCCTTTTGACTTGGCACACAGCACAGGGCATCTGCTGGATATTCCCTGCTTTCTATTCAAGGAAACAGACTGGGTATCCCAAGGGCAACCCTGCAAAATCACTTGTGTGTCTAATAAGTAAATATATATTATATATACATGCACATACACATGCAAGGACATATATACATACACACACAGCTATTTTACTCCTTGTGATATGTGGTCAAGGGGTTTAATACCCTTTCCCACTGTCTCTAACCCCATGTTATGTTACACTCATGGAAGACTACTAAGTACAACTGTCACCACACACTATGCTGCACATAATGGAATATGTACAAATGCCTGCCAGAACATCTTCAGTTTTCCTCTTTGTAGCAGACTACACCAGGAGTTTACTAATTACAGTTAATGAAGGAAGTCTAAAGAGGAGGATAGGCCATAAATACCAAGTAGCAAAGACAACCTCAATAAAAGAAAATAGAAAAGACATTTTTTCAGAAAGCAGCACTTACAGTATGTGATACTGGATCAAGTCCAGTGAAGGACCATCAAAATGACCAGGCAGGTAGAGCATATAGCATATGAAGAAAAGCTGAGAAGAATGTGTGTGGGTTTCTTTGGTTGGTTTGGTTTTTTCCCTAAGTCTTAAAAAAAGACAAGGCAGAACTTACTGGTGCTGCTTAATTGGGAAGGGGTGGATGGAGGGAAGATGGACACAGAGTCAGATTCTCCTCAGTGGTGCACGGTAAAAGAAGAGCAAAACCCAGACACAACACAGTAAATTCCCATTTCTAAAGACAGAATCTATTTCACCATAAAGTTGGTCAAACACCAGTAGAGGGGCCCAGAAAGCTTGTGGATCCTCCATTCTCAGAGAAGATCAAAGTTCATCTGGATGAGGTATTTAACATCCTGCCTTAACTTCTAACATCAAAATAGCTCAGCTTTGAGCAGAGGGTTGAACCAGGTGACTTTCAGAGGTCCCTTCCAACCTCAATCATTCCATGAAGTAACCACACACAAAACAAATGTGAACTTGGAGATGTATACAAAAAGGTAAACACCAAAACCACGAAGGAGGACTATCATGGACATCAGACTTGTTAGCATATATTTTTCTTCTGACTTACTTGGTTTGGTTTGGTTGATTTTTAAGCATCTGCAGATGCTATCAGAGATTAACAAGGGTTTTTATGGTTTAGGGCCTCTAAACCAGGCTGTAATCCAGGCAGCAGGAATTTTTCTCATTTCTTTCACTGAGATTCAGACTGAGTACTCAATTACCATTACTTTGGTGGAGATTTAAGTCTCCAGAGATTTAAATATCTGGACCTTGCTATCTCCCAGAAAAACGTTAAGAAGAATGGAAAATTACCATTAACTAGCTGCAAGCTCAGTCCAGATGAAACAGAACTTTTTTTCCTTTAAAAACAAACATATATTTCTCTCTCTGCTCTGTTTACAGTGTTGATTTTCCCCAGTAGGAAGTTACTGTACCATATCCCTCCTTGAGGACCATAAAACCCAGAAAGAGCTTCTGGGAAGGTGGCCACAGAGCTCCCAACACAACACAAAATGTCACAGCTTTCCCCAGGCAGGGATTCTAGAGAAATCTAGCAGATTATCAGAGACAAAATCAGTTATTCCCAAATGGATGAGTGATGCCTTTGCCGCAGTGCCTACAACTGCACTGCTCATCTAAGGCACCTGGCTCCTGCCATCCGAGAGGCTGCATGATCCTGGGGCAGAGCCTCCAAATACTGGGGAGGAAGAACAGACCAGTTATGAAAGGGGAAAGGTCACATTCCTGAGACCCCTGAAAGATAAAAAAGAAAGGTAATTCTATGATTTAAGTAGGTGAGAGCCTCGTGTAATTCTTTTCTTTAGCGAAAAGGACTGCACTTATCTCTACTCAACCTAACCAATCCCCAGATGCTGCAGAAGAACTGCAGATTTGGATGTATTACTCACTGGTTACCCAAGAAACAACAATACACTGATCCAGCCACAGTGAACATTAAGAGCACAAAAGTGTCTTGAGGAGACAGCTTCTTTCTCCTCCTAGGGAAGTTTACTGTCTGGAGGTTATTCTGTCCTGGAACATGTGGAAGTTGAGTTTTGGCTTTGTTCCAGCATCAGCACTGGGCTGAGAGGTACCCTGGCCCAGCTGAGCCCCACCAGGCAGGGCAGTGCTACGGGAGACACACCTGCTCCAGAAGCACTCGCAGACCTAGAGCCCACACTCCTTCTTGGAGGGTGATGAGATGATGGACAAGTGATCTGGGGATGTATCTACCCAAGAAAGAGGCAATAAAAACATTAAAAAAAAAAAAAGCAACAGCAGCAATAATGCCTTTGTTAGGAATATCATGAACTGAATTTGTGCGTGTAAATCAGCACATTTAGTTGGACAAGGAAGATGGTGAAGCTGGAAAGAAGTCTCTAGGAAAGAAGGCAGGGTAAGGGAGCATTGGGAATCTGAAAAGCTATTTGACGGAGAAAAAAAAAACCAAAGCAGCTGACAGTAAGTTTGCTCTCTCACTCTTGCTGTAAAATGGAAGCAGTGATGAAAGCTCACACCAGCAAACACTGCAGTAGAGATTGCTGCTGTGGCTACAGAAGCAGCCCTGGAATGCTTCAGCCCTGCCTCAGATCACATCTGATCTCACACACAGTCCCCAAGAGACCCAGAAGCTGCCCCTTAAGCCCGGACCCCCAGCTCCATCACAACCAGGCCAGGTTCTCACCCCAGTGAGATGAGACATTTAATGTCAAAAGTGTACAAATAAATACAAAAACATTAACAGAAAGGTAAGGAGAGACATGGACACAGTAGAGAAGTCCATCCATCCAGCCAGCAGGGCAATCTAACACATTACACCTAGGTGTTTCTCAGCTGTTTCTCTGCTGTGCTGAGCTCTCCAGTCACCATTCCTTCAGCAGTTGCTGAAGACACTCTGTGCTTCTCCACAAGTGTTCAAAAGCTTTGTGGAAGAGGGTCAGGAAAATACCCCTCATGAGCACCATGCCTGCTATTTAATCTTATTCATACAAAAAGATCAAACCAAGCTTCCAGCTGCTGTTTGCCTTCAGTGTTGCAACTCAGTATAAAGGCATCACTTGGGTTTTCTTTGCTGCTGCTTCAGCTGTAGGAATTTCCATTGTATCTGGAATTAGCATGCAGGAAGCAGGGGAAAAGGGTTTTCTTCAGTTGCAGACCTCTTACAGGATTTTGTTGACAGACTCACTTTATGTGTGAAAGCATACAGTCCCTTCCTTTGCAAACTCCCCTCTCGCAGAGCCAATATGTGTATTTAAAGTAATGTACCCCTTTAATACAGCTTTTATTGTTCAAACAAGTATTATTTTAAGCACAGTGAATTCAGGAAGAATTCCAAAGGTGAAGCAACAGGAACTGAGGAAAGAGAGAAGGCAGATGGGAAGACAGTGGTGACAATGGGACAAAGATTCCCCCTCAGCAGGCCCTTATCTCCAAAACAAAGTGAGATCCTGAATATTAGCTCTATTTATGTCCCTTCCTTCTAGCTGCACTTTTTAAGGACACCAGAAAAGTTAGGGAACAAACGTAGGTGACAAAGGCAAGGAGAAAAAACTTCAACAACTGTAGTACAATTAAACAACAGAAAGGAAAAATTCCTCTCATTCTGGCATAATAATCCTGTAGGAAAGCAAAGGATGGAGAAAATAAAAAAGAAATCCAAATAATTCTTGCCATCTACCTCCAATTCACTTCAAGACATCAAGGAGAGACAGGCTTGTAGTCACTAGAAAAGGATATTTGAGCGGCATCACATATCAGATAAAAGAGCCAAAAAACTTTTGGGGTAGGAAAGACTGCTTTTCCCATTATTCCAGACTGGCCAATGGTAGTGGGGGCACGACTTTCAGAGAGTTAAGCTCTGTAGTTCAAGTGTAAGAATTATCCCATTCTGGAATAACCACAAGCACAGTCCAAGTCCTCCAGAGTAGTGGTGTTTGAAACCCAAGTGCCCAGACACTTTTCAAGCCAAGAGAAACAAGAAATCCCCCTGCAGAAATGACCATCTCCGAAAGCAGATCCAAAAACCAGTGACTACAGTGCTTGGCCTCTCTGGCAGCATGTTACATGGTGTGCTAAGTCTCAAGGCACTGCACTCTGGTTAGACAAAGCCAGCACACTTTCTGAAGAGGGATCCCACTCCAGGATGTTCTGTGCTCTGATGACAGATCTGTGGTCAGGTTCTCCAGCAGCAGCTCACCAAAGGCAGCTCAGGGAGTGCCTGAGAGTGACAGCAGAGCAGTGACCACAGCAACCAGGCAATGATGAGAAGATGCTCACCAATGCAGCCAAGTGGAAACCAAACTGAAGTTTAAAGCTAAAAATGTCTTGAATGAAAATTTAATGATGATAGGGTGGGGGGAAAAAAAATCAGATGTCCATGAAAACTGTAAACTACTAAGGCAGGACACCACACAAAAACTGTGGCTGTCCTGTCTACGTCCCCTCCCTTCACATTCTGATGAAATCACCTCACTGAAATCACCAACTTCATCTCCAAAACCTCTGTCTGAGGCAGGCAAATGGCACACAACCTTCCATTCACACAAGCAGAAGGGCAGAAGAAACAAACAGATTTCAACTTTTTTTGTGATTAAAAAAAAAATCACAAGTGAGTTTATTTGTTGCTGTCTGTTATGTTTTAGGGTTTTCTTTTACTTGGCTTACACTGAAATCTTTAAAATAGAAATGTCATATAAAGAAAGACTGACAGCAACAGGATCCAAGTCATTATGTGCAGCATTTTAGGCCAGCATTTTTATGAGAGCAACAGCTCAGTTGGATTTAACTCCCTTGACTTAGAATTAAAATGCTATCTACAGGAGTAGCACAGCAGAGCCAAAAATTGTATCCAGAAAAGTGAATCCTCTAAGATTTCCTCCACCCTGCTTCTAACTTCTTTTTTCCCTGAGAATCTGAGGAAACTCACGCATTTCTCCTGGTCAGGCAGTAGCAGAGGCTTGAGTCAGAGTTTGGCCAGCAGCTTTTGCTGACAGATCACAGGCACAAGGGCTGCCTGCTCACACCCCCATAGCACCATCACTTCTTCTGGGCTAACAAATAAAAAGTCATCCGTGTCATCAAGGTGAGCAGGTGTGACAAAGCACATATGAGAGCTAAGATATCAACAAAAATCCAATCAGCCAAACATGCCTTGGAAACGAACTACAATGACTCACTGGATCAGACAAAGACGGAAAAACACAAGACAAGAAAAATCAGTTAGTTCAGCAACTGATCCCCTTAATTACCAACTATCACCCATTGGACACCACCCTGGGATTTGGGTTCCAGCCTTGGTGTCACCCACATTCGTTCACCCAAAGACAACAGCAATGCTCACAGAGCATCTGGGACCCTAAGAAAAAAGCGTCTAGAAGTTCATATACAAATGCTACATTTATCCCCCTCTTTCTTGCAGTGGAGGTGCTAAGACAAGACCCCTTTTACATGACCCTGAACTTACAGCTGTTGCTTTCTGGCCGATGTGCACTCCTGTTCAGGAAAGGCTTCTGCCTGATGGGAGTGGCAGTTCTCACTTGCTCTTCCAATCCTTCATTTTCAACAGCAACAATGTCATGGGTATTATTGTGAGATCAATGAAAGAAAAATATTCTCATTCCTCAAACTTACACACCATCAACAGCATCCATTTCTTTCTTTCTGGTTTTTTTTTTTTTTTGCTCTCTTTTTTTTTTCTTTTTACATCCAGCAATAGCTAAAAACATTTCCTTCTCATTTCCCTGTCCACCTCACCAAGCACGTCATAGATCCTAGTGCTTTTTGGCATTTTCACCTGTTTCCTGCTTCTACAAAGTTTTGATTTAGGACTAGCAAGCAAAAAGCTCATAAGCATGGTTTCCTTTCCCCAACATCCTCATTTACTGCTTCTTCTAGATTTGCTTTGAGACAATCAAACATAATTCTTAAATTAACCTCTGTCTATTAAGTATCAGTTCTGCTGGAGCTTTAGGGCACTGTTCTATGCAAGGAAATAAAGTTTGTGATGCTGTGATGTGGAGCTTGTTCCTCATTTTTCTCTACTGCTCTTTTAAGTGCCTATACAAAACGCCCTACTGACCCAACTGAAGCTGAGTGATAAGCAGCTGATCTACTGTCTTTTACCCCACGTCTCCTATCTAAAACCATCTCCTTAAGCAAGCCATATGCTGCAAACATACTTTGAAATGTCTCCATAAAAATCCAAGAAGCAGAACTGTTTGTCAAGTAGCACACACACTACTGCTGGCCACTTGGAATAACCATCAGCCACAAGTAGGTACATATGCTCATTGTGATCTGCAAAAATCAGCATGGCATCTTTGCCAAGGCTTAGCAAATGCCAGAGTGGTTTCTGGTTTCAGTAACTAACATTCACTTTGGCTAATTTCTCCTTCTACATGGAGCTCCAAGCCTGATTACCAACCACAAATACATAACAAATTGCTTCTTTCAATTTGTTGCGGTGATATTCATGCCTCTCACCCAACATCCCAACATGAAAGATTTATGGTATTAATCATGCACATCATAGTAAACAGTCATTCTCTACTGTCAGTTGCATTTTTCTGCTGAAATAAGGATGAAAGTGCTGAGCTGCTTATCGTTTGACCAGCCAGAACACAAACTATTATTGTGCTATTTTAACCAAAGCTGGGGCTTAGTTTCTATGGGTAACATCTTCAGATGCAGCTACACAGTACAGGAGCTTGACTATCCTATTTTGAAAAAACAATTTAGAAACCTAATCACAGCTAAATGCAGGGCTTGTCTATGCAAGGAGTTATTCAGAAATAGCTTTTCAAAATTAAAGATTAATTCCAGACCTGTTGTTCAGAGGTTCTCTTTCACCACAGCAAAGTGTATTAAGCCAGTTTACACTCCTGCATCTATGCTTGCTTGAAAGACACCACAGATCAAGAAAGAAGCCTGGCATTTGTCTTGCTGGAGTTTGCAGCTGTGGGATTGCAGCAGCTAAGCTGCTGCAGCCATCAAACTTCTAACTGCACCCCACAATAAGCCAGCTAGTTGGATTTACAGGATTCCCAGGCAGTGGCACAGGCAGGAGTGGAGTCAACTCTACTTGTTCGCACTGTGACCCAAAAGGAAGCATGAACCTGGTGCAGGTGGCCCACAGTTTATTTATCAAGGGGTCAAGCACAGTATGTCACTGCCTGTGACCCCAGGCACAGGGGGCTCAGCACACACCACGGGGCTCACCCAGGATGTTGCACAAGTGCCTGGAGCACAGGCCAGGCTGAGCTCCCTGCTGTTACTGCTGCACTGCAACCAGTAACCAAAACTGCAATTTTAAAGCTAGCTCAAGAGTGCACCCACAAGTCACAGTCCTACTCCTCCGTAGGCGTCTGTGTGTGCACCGTAAGTCAAATTGTCAAACAAATACCACTGACACCAAGTCCTTTTGGTCTTCATTAGCATTTGGGAAACAAACACTAGAAATTTCTCTCTGTCTTCATACTTGTAAGGAAACTATCGTTTACCACATACTCAAAATGACAAAATGTGTTGGAATATTCATGTATCCCTTTTGCTTCTTCAAAAGCTGTGCTCTGCTCTGGCACCCACCCATATTTTAGAGTCACAGCACTCGATATCACAACTTCTCCTTTGTCTTAGGCACTGTCCCTAATCATGTATCTGCTTTTCTTCCCATCCCAGATCTTTGCTCCTTCATGGCAAACACAGCCTTTCTGTCTTTCCACTGGGTACCATCAATAGTCATTTAACCTCCTCCACTCATGACAGAAGTTTTCCATACTAAGAAATACTGCTTCTTTGATCAAGTGCAAAATAATTTAAATTGTTGCAGTGAGTCAACAGTTTCCAAAACTGATCCTTCTGCAGATCCAAGCACAGCAAAGCCACGTGTGTACGCACAATTGAAAGGTTTCTGTCTCTCCCAGTGCTGGACAGTAAGGCTCAACTTTTAGAAGACCTCCAAAGGATGTCCTAAAATAAATTCTAACCTGTGTCAAAGATGAGCTAAATTAGTAGTGAATGACAAGACATGGTTTTGTTTTCTTACTAAAAAAGCTTGATTTGGTGATATCTGGATCAGAGACTATTTTCAACGGCTTATGCCTTCTTATTGAGGATGTATTTACCTTGGATCTATCAGCCACGGGGATTGCACTTAATACCAGCTGCACTTTACCAGAGAGAAAAGGATGGTTAAAACTTTACTGATGTTCGATTCTCCATTCTGCCATGGGCAAATCACTTAATCTCCATCTCATTTCCCCCAAGCAGAGTGGAATAACCAGGCAACAGAAGTATCGTAAAAGTTGAAGTTCATCGATATTAAAGGGATAGGAGACCCATAAGCTCACAAGAAACCCTACATGTACACTGTGACAGGGACTTTCAGGGTCTATCAACTGCAGATGCCCCTACCAGCTAAATATTCTTAGCACCCCAGCTGTATTCACTTGTCTGGCAGGGGAATTCAGTCTCCCATCCCCAGCTGGCCCTTGCTGCTCAGGTTGCTTTTATGAGCCTCAACTTCTCACTTTTCTGCTATTTTGAGGAATGCTTCAAGTCAGAATAATCCATTTATTAAACTTAGGAAAAGACACTCATTCTTCACTCTAAATCTACAAATGCCTTTTTCTGCCATGCAAGGCATGCAACAAGCACCAGAAGGTGAAACAGGATTTGTAAGCAAAACCCATTTTGATACGTTTCTCAAACATCTGTCTGAATCACATCTTTGTTTTTCCTTTTTATTTCATCACAGAGGCACACAAGAGATGCACAAGATTCCCATCCACATTTATTTTGAAACAATTTACGCTAATTAGCGAAGGATCATTTCCTTCTGAAACAGGAGCAGCAATAGCAAGCAGTTACTCTTGTATTAAATGTCCACCTGCAGACATCCTAAAGCTTTTCTCACAGCTTGACTTTAGCTTTCAATGTTTTGTCAGTTCTTCTTTAGGCAACATTTGCTAATTTGTCTTCAGAAACTGCCGTTCTTACTGCACCTTTGTCAATTGCTATCCTCACCCTGCCATTTCCATTTACAGGAACCCAGCAAAAGTATCTGGATGCCATTTGTCCTACACTACAGCTCACAGTGGAGAGAAACCACAAGCCAGCAGATCACAGCCAGGAGGATTTTTAGTTACATTGGTGGTGTCTCCCTTATGCAAGCTAAAGCAAAGGGTAACAGCCATGAGCGATTTGCAGCAGGAGTAAAAAGAAGCCACAAGGAAGCAGGAGGCTGGCCAGAGCAATAAAAGCTGCTTGAGGTCCTTGCTTGCTGCCTCGATGCACCCTCTCCCTGGAGGTCTGCAGCCCAGCACAGAGCCGTGACCTGCTCACAGAGCAGTGCTGGTGACTTCACATCACCAGGCCACTCCAGCACCATGGCTGTCCCCAGTGGGCTGTTCTGCTCTATTCACAACCACTGAAATATATAACTGTGTCTACACAGCTGTTCCCTGCTAGCACAATACTGAGAACACCAAGTGCTTCACAGAAGGAGCATCCTTCTCAGAGGAGTTCAAGCATTACTAGAACCATAAAGATCTCTCTTCATTTTGGGAATACAGGCACAAGCACACACTGGAGTAACCACATTGCCTAGTCTAGAAGAACAGGTGGAAAATTTAAAGAACTAATCATTTCTATTCAGCTGCCTCTCTACTTCCCTGGTTAACTTTAGGTGCCTCGTTTTGCCAGCCACGGGCCATGGTCTTTGAGCATTAAAACTAAAAACTTAGTAGTCAGAAGCTGACCTTTGCCTCCAGTGTGGCAAATACAGTGGTGCAAAGAACTCCCTGCAGACAGCCACAATGCTCAGAAGACACTGTTGCTCTAGGCTAGGGTCCCTAAGCCATGTTTTCCAAGGGCCAAAGAACCAGGACCAATCCTATACTTCTGCTGTGCACCACTCAGCTCTGCTGCATGACAGAACCAAGGCTACAGATACATCACAGCACTAATGACCTCAACTGAGGTCATTTAAAAGCCCGATAGTCAGACATCACCTTGCTGTCTTTTCTTCCTCTCCCAGAGCAAGGCCATACATGAGTATCCCTCTTTCCTCATATCCATTCAGATTGCTTTGATCCTACCTTTTCAAGAACCAAAACCAACGAAACAAAAGCCTCAACAAACAAAACAAAACAAAAACCCCCAAACCACATCTACACAGATACATTAAGGAAAAAAAAAAAGAAAGAAAGAAAATTTTAAAATTAGGGAAAACCTAATGAAGGGTTTAAGAGGCCTGCACTCACTTTTTTGTATAATCTTTATCTGGAAATAGACAAGAAGAAGTGGAAGAATAGCATGTTCATAATCCAGGAGAGAGTGGAAGGAGAGAGAGAAAATAGAAAAGAGAAAAAAAATAGAAAAGGGGAAATGGTAAAAAAAAAAAAACCAAACGGAGGGGGGTGGTTATGTAGTGCTTGGGTACAATTTGACAGAGCTCCAGATCCTAAAACAAATCCGGGACAGATGCAAAGCCACACGCAGGCAGCCAGCGCCAAAACCTGGACGCAAAAGCGGCAGCTCCATCCCGGGCGCTCGCTCCCACAGTCTCCCGGAAAACGCCGGGAAGATGGACAGCGGGGTCCCGCCCGAAGTCCGCCGAGGTGGCCACGGGAAGAGCGAGCCACCTCCGGGCGTTCCCAGTGCAGCCCGGCACCCGGGCAGCGCCTCCCCCCCCCGCCCCACGCGTGTCCGGCCGGGACACGGCTGCTGCCGCAGGGGGAGCGTGTCCCGAGAAGTCCCGGTCCCCTCTCTCCCGGGAAAGGGGCGCTCGCCGGGCGCCCCCGCCGGGGCCGCGCAACGCCTCCCTCTGCCGGGCAGCGGCGGAGGCGCGGCCCCGCCGCCCAGATGTGCTCCGCCGCCACAGCTGGAGAGGAGCCCGCCGGCAGGACGGGGAAGGACGGGCAGCCTTTTCCTCGAGTGGGAGGGGAAGCAAGAACCGCCTGCGGCGGCGCTTTCTGCGTGGGTAGAAGTCACAGAGAAGAAGCGGGAGTGTAAACCTTCGTTCCGATGAACACCTGACGCTGGGCACAAAGGCTCTCCGCCTCCCATCATGTGCTGTCCCAGCTAACCTGGTGGTAACAGCCCTTCTCCCGCTTGAATTTCGTTGAGACCAGATCAGCTGTAGCCCAGGATCTCCTTTTCCTGCTCCACTTCTCGACCAAATCTTTCCTAGCTCTTTAATGCAGCACTTCTGAGTCTCAGCTCCATGGATTGTCACACATTTAATTTCTTCTTTTAAACAGCAGGCAAGTGCTTAGCTATAAGAAACAAACTTTTGTTGTTTCTTCAATCACCTTCCCCAAATGAGAGGCAGATGAAAGCTCTTTTTTTCTTTTCAAATCCAAGTACTTTGGATCCTACCAGAGTAGAGATCTCACCAGTTAAACATGGGCACAGAGATATAAAATACACAAATTCTCCTTTTCCAGTTCTCAACACATCACTCTCTCTGGTAGATCCTGAAGGCCTCCCCAGATCAGCATTCTGCTGTGTGGTGTCAATGCCATAGCTCTCCCCTTTCCTCCACAAGCCCAGGGGACACTGGCACATTTTACCCTTTTGAATTTAAACCTGTACCACACCAGAGGATGATGATCAGCAGAAAGTGTTTGGGGCACAGGGACTTGGTGTGTTCACCTTGACTGCTTGAGAGCAGAAATGGTCTCAAAGTTTTCTCAACAGTTTCAGCGTACCTAAGATCTGGGCTACCAGGTATGGCCTAAAGAAACACATATTGTATCACCAGATGTGGGCACCCACAGCCTTTCCAAGAACAAACCCACATTATCCAGTGTCTCTTGTGGGGGCATCTTCCCCACAGCAAAACAGCCCCTTCTGACAACACAACACAGCCCCTCTGCACAAAAAAATAGCAACACCTCCCCTGATGAGAACTTCACCAATGAACTGTCTCTCCAGAGCTACACATGCAAACCAGTTGCCTGTGGACTTAGCTTATGCCACCTAAAGAAGTCTTTTGCAGGTAGGGTTCAGGACATTTCCATAAACAGAGTAAGAAACACCTTCCACCCCAAGCTGTCTTTCACTAGTAGAAATGCATCTCTCTCTACTGCTTTTATCAGCACACTGGCTCTGGGCAGAAGGCAATTTTCTCCCAGTCCCCCCCACCTCTGCCCTCCTGATAACAAGCCACAGCCATGCAGGCATGGTTCTTAGCTCAATGCTAATAGACTATGCTTAATGAACCAAGAGAGCACAGTGTGTATGGAGGGAGGGACTGGAAGCCTGAAACTGCACTATTCAAGCAAGCAGAATAGCAGTAACTCATCAAAACACAGACAAAACTGTAGGGCTTCTGGTTGATGGGAAGTGTCACAAGATCCCTGAGTTACCAGCATGGAAATCATTTTTATCTTTACTTTAAAATAAGAACAGCAGCCTCAGCAGCACAGCACCCCTTACTGTCACTTCTGAATTACTGTCTTGAACCTCCAGGGCCATCTTCTGCTGCATCTTCCACTTATTGGGAGTCCCTTACTACACCTACCTCCCCCTCTTTCAAACTCATCTGAAATCATATACATATATTTCAGAAACTCCAGTGTGAACCTGACACGGTGATAATTTTAAAAGCTGTGCTGCTCATGTCAAATTATTCAACATCTGTCTTCATGTTCCCACAAAAATTAGCATAGGATGGTGGTTTCTGATGACACCTATAGTGAAATATTTTGACTTCATCCAGCAAGTTGCAAACAACCTGTCAAGAGGATAATGTCAGTTTTCTAGTACTGCATACTAAAGTCAATTGAGGGCTTATCTGGTGTGTGAAGCTACTGACCTGACCTAAAACCAGAGGCTCTAGTGTCACAGAAGAGTGAATCTGACACATTACAACTGAAGAACAGCAAGGCATTCTGAAGCACTGAGCTGGACAGATTTAATGCCTTGACCCATAAGAGCTGATCAAGAACTATGCAAACTTTGGACCAACCCAGTCCACTGGTGAAACTAGTCCTGTGGCACTGCACTTAGAAAACTCATTCCTCAAAAGGCTATACAGCCTAGGCTAACACAGATATAAGAGCTGGACAACAAAGAGAAATGACTGAGCACAAAGGATGTGTGTACATCCACGTATATATGTGTGTATACACACACACACACACACACATATTTAGTTTGGAGGGCCACTGTGCTCAAGCACTGCATTTTCCCAACACAATCAGCCAAGAAGAAGTGGTTCACAGAAGCCAGCTCCATCACTCCTTTAGCCAGCAATCTCTTCAGCCATTTCTGAAAACACAGAGTGCACTGAGAAAACAGCAAGGTACTCGAAGAGCTCCATGTCTTGGCCCCCTGTTACTGCTGGCAAAACAGCTCTAGGCAGAGGCACGTGAGAGGGATGGATTCAGATCAGCAGGCTCCAGGTGACATTAGAGTGCCTGTGCCCCAGAAACTGTCAGCAGAAGACATGGACACATATACGTTGCAAGAGGGTGTGAGGCAGTCTACATTTAAAAAACTCCAGGACAAATGTTTTCACTTAAAAANNNNAATTTTTTACTAAAAAAAAAAAAAAAAAAAAAAAAACAGGTAAAAGGAGCAGGAAACAAATTATGTCATGTGTACACGAAATGAAAAAGTGTGGATGTTTATGGCCTAAACACCAGATACGTTTTACTATGGCACTCCTCCATCACAGACACAAGAAAACAGTCTTCCATTAGTTTGGTTTTTTTTTTTTTTGCTGTGTGTAGTGGCATCTCAGGGATGATTCAATGTGACGGTGTCTCTTAAAACAAAGAGCCTTAACAGGTCATTTATTCCCCACCTCCGAGGCCAGGGCAGGACTACCCAACGCTCCAAGTGCTTCACCCCACCAGTTTCAAGTGCAGCCCATCCAGTCCCTCTGACCATGGTGCCAGGCAGCTTTCCTTGCTGCCCAGCCTAGACATTTCCTTTTATTCCCTTTCCATCACCTTGCTGTATGTAACCCCTCACCAAACACAGTGATGTCCATTCCTGCAATGTCTTTTCTGCAGTTGAATTAGGAGAGGCAGGGGACAAAACATCCCACTTTCTTATTCTGCCTAAAGGCTGCTGCTGACCATTGGGACTGTGCTAATTGCAAGACAACCCAGAAATGTTAATTATATACTGCACATGGAGCAAGCACAGCAGCAGCATGTGCACACCAAGCCAGAGCTACCCAAGTCCTGGAATCTAGAAGGCAGAGTGGGAGGCAAAAGGCATACTTTTCCCTTTGAATGCCACCACCACGCCCCAATCCTCCTCTCTCAGTCTCACTTACAGTCTTTAAATGTTGGTAACTCCAAGCCTTGAAGGGCAAGTCCCCTGTCTCCTTACCTCTTCCTTCCTCCTCCTCACTTCTGACATTTTCTAGAGCTCTATTACAGTTGGCTTCTCATCTTGACCAGCAGCATTAACACACCAGGACTGAAAAGCACATGCAGTCTGGGAAATAGGCTACCACAAAAGACTGATAAAAGTTGCCTCTTGGCAGCCTGCTGAATTGCCTTCCCCATCAGGCCAGCCTTGTCTCGCTGCAACAAACAAGGCTGAAAGAATGGAATCAGCTAATGAGAAGAGGGTTTCAGACACACTTCAGTCATTACAACAAATGCCAATTTATATAACAAGCCTCTTCAGGTAGCAGGCAAAAAGCACCTTGACTCCTAATTAAATTGCACCTCAATTGCAAATGCTTCTTTCCCAGAACCCCCCTCATACACGTTTTATTTATACCATTCATCTCAATAAACCTCTCCAACAACTCTGCTCTCCCAGACAGAGGTCTTTTGTGCACATCCATGTGGGTGTATTATTTAAAGGGTACATCACATGGATACTTTATCTTGTTTAATCTGATTTAATCTCCGGAGATTTGCTAAAGTAAAATATATTTATAGACCCATATAGATGCCTCCCTCAGTCTCCACTGCCAATATGCAAAGGCAGGAAAAGAGATCTGAACCGTGACACATGAGTTCCCATAATTTTTACATTAGGTGCCTGCCACATGAGATCGACATTCACAGCAGAGAATGCTGAAGTACAGCTTAAAGCTATGGCAAGAGACCAATATAGAGGAAAAACCCAAGTGGAGGGAGGGCAGCGGGACTAATTTCTAATCCTGCTTTTTATTTATCCTTGCACATATAACAATATTAATCCAGCTCTGCTTGAGCCATCAGTAACAGCAATCTCACATCCAAAGAAACAGTGCTGGCTGCAGAAGGCATAAAATCAGCCCAGGGTAGTGGACTGAAGGCAGAATTGGTAAGGACAATATGAAAACTATTAGTCACCGTCCAAGTTTGCAGCGTGCTGATTCCACGAGACACTGCTCTGGGCTGCACTCAGTGACAACTGCGTATTAAGGCTCCTCTTGTTCGATAGTTTGAAGAGGTAGGGGTGGGAAGAGGAAGGAAGACACTAGATTTCCCCTTTGTGTAGATAAGTAAGAGAGCAGATAGAAGTAGTGGACCATTTTGGCTTAAAAGGATGCCTTCATCTTAGTGTATGTCTGCATCTGTGCTTTCTTTTGTACACAGCTTCTTCAATCTCTCTCTGAGAGAAAAAGACAAAAACATCAGTAAGTTATTCTGAAGATCTAATAGCAGCAACTCTGTCAAATGCAAGTTCACTGAAGTGTATGAAAAAATACAACAGGCAGCCCTCTAAAGCACATTTAAGCAAACCTGGTTTTAAGCTCTGCCCCTCTTGCTACAATCCTAACCAGTGAGTCCATTCTACAGCAATTGACAGCTAGCTATTCAGCAGCAAAAACACTGAAGTGAAATAATAAAAGTTAAGCTAGAAGCAGATTACCTGTTTTAAAAGATTAAATTATATGCCCTGACCAGGTTTCTGTACCACAAACTCATTCTACTCCTCATCTTTCCAGCCTTTCAAGGGTCATACAATTTTCATCTGGATATGCAGACCGGGAGAAAACACATATACTGAGAAGAAGAAAGAAAAAAAAAAAAAGGAAGCTAAACCCCTCTATTTAAAATGGTTATTTTACAAAACAGACCCAAACTCAAATTAACATCTCAGTCCTCAAGGAGAAAGGAGGAATTGTTTCCATTAAAGAAATACATCATTAAAAAGTGACCTACAAAGACTTACCCATAGTCAGTGAGACTGAACTGATCTTTGCCAGAGCTCACACAAGAGACTGGCTGCGTGCTGTTAAAAAAGAGGGAGCGGGGGGGCTGGATTCTCTCACTGGGGTCTCTCTTCAGAGCTCAGAGAGCTTGGCTTGTTAGAGGCAGTGGCATGCCTTCCAGAAGGACTTAACAGCAACGCACAACTGAGTTGTAAGCCAAGATAAAGCCGGCTTGTTATGAGAGACAAGTCTTGTGGGTTGCTTTTATTTATTTTTTCCCAGTGTATTGGAAATGCAGATCTTGTAAAGCAAGAATTCAGAGGGAGCTGGGAGAGGGAAAGGGGGGCTGAACGGCTGGCTAAAGTAAATCCCGGGTGTTCTCTCAGCCCGGGGCTTGTGCTCGGGGGCACGGGGTGTCATTCCCTGCCTCTGCCCTCGCACTGAGGGGCTGCAGAAGCCAGACCTCTCATGAGGAGACCACCCGAGCTCGCCATTTGCCACCCTGCCTGCAAACAAGGAGAGGAAGTAAGCTCCGTAAATGCAAAAAGAATAATAGTAAAAAAGGAGGAAAAAAAAAATCAAGCAGCTCGGCATCATCTCTGCCACAGACCACCACCCACCCATCTCCATCACCTTAAGAAGAAAATCAGCAGCAAAGTTCCACAGGGTGCGAAACCAGCCTCGCCTCGCCCCCCCGGGGAGCCCGGCGGGGC